>JAKFQP010000147.1:2508350-2530730 GCA_023375905.1 Nycticorax nycticorax | reverse complement strand
TGATAACTTCTTAGTTTCTGTCTCACGTACCACGGTATCATCCCTCATGCAAACTTGGGCTGTTTCATATGATATGCTAGGTAACTATATTGTCATGGCAAAGCAAAATTTTTAGGATTTAAATAAAAAAGTTGATAATTTCTAGAAATGATCTGATCATTACGAACATGATATTATAAAGCAGTATGAGAGATCCTTTATTAGCTGCCTCTTAAAAGAGCTGGCATGATTTTGTAGAGTACCACTTTTTCTTCTAGCAGTTCATTACCCATTCTTTGTTGGTGATAAAACTAGAAGAAAATGAAAGTTCAAATAATTTTTCTTGCATGTTACTTCACAAAAGCTTTTTCAAAACTGACTGTAATGGATTCAGCCTTAAAGTTATGTCAGAAGAAATAAGAAATTTGGCTTCATGAATTACTCATACAAAAAATAAAATGAAATCAGAGCTCATGAATTACTTATAAAGGCAAGCTTAAAATCAATAAATTGCCTGTAATGCATACAGAAGCATTTTCTCCAAGTCTATAATATGCTGACATCATGATTTTTTTTTTTTGTGAATGAGAGCTGTGCAAGACTATTAGCCTGAAATTACAGAATTACCTTTCCTCAGGGTTTATTTAAAATTGTAATTTAAACCTCTGCATTTGGTTGAGAATAAAAAATACATTGTGAAAGGCAGACAGATGTCCATACCAAGAAACTAAGAAAACATTGCAGAGCGTGGTTCATAACATAAGTATCCCTGGAGATTCCAATTATTACTAGGTTAAAAATAATTTATGCAAAATAGTCAATGCTAAGTAAAAGTTGCAAAATGAGAAAGAGGCTAAATGTTAATTTGAATGTTTAGTGTACTAAAATTAAATTCCAAATTGGGGACGATTCATCATCCATCTGCCAGAGGGATAAGTAGTCTTTGTGTACAAAACCATTTACAAATAAAGAAAGTTGGCTTAATGTACTGAGTCTATCTCCTTTAAGAAGAAAAAGAAGGCCAGTACTTGAAATTCAGTTTCTTTATAGCTAGACAGCTGCTTTAATAATATTGTGGACCAAGGAAAATTTACATTTTCTGAATTCATCAATATTTATGCACCTAAATAGGCACCTTTATGCTGTTATATTTGTGGATGAGTGTTAAATACTGAAACAGTCAAAGTGAATAAATGAGAACAACAGTATTCTGTCCTAGTGCAAACTCAGAGAAAGAACTGTCATACTGGCAAAACAGATAATTTGAGTGAGATCTGTAACTATTCCCTTCTGTTTTATTAAAACAGGAGAATTTGAGAAATCTGGGAACTCCAGAAGCACCTGAGAGAAGGATTCTTGGATGTGCTCATAGACAGAACAGGGGTGCAGAACAGGTAAATATTGAATCATTGCCACTCAGATTTTTGCCACGTGGTGCTCACTGCATTGTTTTCCGTGACCCTCTGCACTTCACTGGAATGATAAATTATTAACATATCCTATATTGTCTTCAGCAGCTTGGTGAGTCACAGTAATTAACCAATGAATCTTCTATGTAATATTTTGTGAAAATGTCCCTTTATATGTGGGTTTGCAGCATTAATTTTGGAAACTTTCATTAGTAATTGTTCTGTGGAGTACTGCAAGCAATAACAGAACTTAGTTAAATATTGAATTGGACATTAGTATCAGTAAGTAAAAATTAGTAAGAACTGTACTCCAGCAGAACCAAATGAAAAGCTATGTAATATCTAGGGAAGGACTTGTCTACATTCCAGAATTTGCAGCAGGGCAGCTGAGAAAATCAAATCCCCCTAATTACATGGATGCAGTTTGCTCTCTTACTCCATTGATTATGCAGGGTAATCAACTTCACAAAACCAAAATGGATAAAATTGGATCCAGCACATTGCAGTTGAACAGTAATCTTTTCCTGGTAAATAATTCTGTACATTGTCAGGAATGTGGTTTTAGTTCCATTTACAGAAACATCGCAGTCACCATTATGCAAATTTCTCCAATGTAGGCAGGACCATAAATAAAGTGTGTTTATTTCCATATATATTTAATATAATAATTGGAACAACAGAATTCAGAACAACAATTTTCATAAAGACAACTCTCAGAAAGACTAAAAGCTCATTGATCAAAAGGAACGAGTAATAAATCTAGAAAATAACCAACTGTGTAGGCTGTATTATCTTATATCTTGCAGCTGTCAAAGTCATCAGGAAACAATTAGCAACTGGATGCAGCAGTATTTTGCAGCATTACTATCGACTTCCTGCTTCAGAATGCTGCATTCAGCTTTTCACACATTAGCTTACAGCTGGCTTGTGGGAGCTGTGCAAGTTTTTTAATTTGAGCTGTTAATAAAAGGTTTGACCACACAATGAACAAAACAAAAATAAAAGCTATAAATGAATGGCACTACCTGTCATAAACTGAGCACATCATAAGGAAGTGGAGTTATGTGATGATGTTTTTAAACTGTTCCATACATTATACAAACAAGACACAAGAGTTTAGATTTTCCAGTAAGCTTGACTAGTATATCTTACTTAAAATAATTTTAAGGCTTTTATTATTATTTTTTCAGTGTGGAAGTCCATTCTTTTGGGTTTCTAGAACACCCAAGTTGAGTGATTTTAAATTCTAAGAAAAATACAGGCTTGAGAAAGGAAATCAGGAATACAAAATTTACAGGTTGATCAAATGAATTAATTCTAAATTCACAATAAGTAGAGGACAGGCTTGAAGGGGATTGTAGTTGTAGACAAGGAAGAGCTGTACACATCTGATCTGGCATATAGGGGAGTATATGTTACAATATCAAAGTGATTATATGAAGACCTTTTAAACAAGGAAGACAAGCTGGGAAAACTTGATAAATGTTAATATGTAAAAGTTACATAAAGGTGAACAAGAGAGGATATATTTCAAAAATTAACACATTCTTGTGAACTTTGGCAATTTGTGGTTCAACATGCATGTGAAGTACAAAATCAGTTCTGGACAGCAGCTGACACATGAGTGTCTTAGTGCTAAATAACACACATATATAAGATACCTTATTTCCTCTAACTAAATATAGGGAGAATAAGAAGCAATGAATGGTAGAAAGTGTCTGCTGAGGAATGATCAGTATGGTTACTGTTCCCTACCAAACAAATGCTGTGGGATTTCCTTATCAGAAGCTCTTATGGCCTTTGTTCTTCACTTGTAAACTGTACCATGTGGCGGTTTGTCTACGCATAAACCCATCTTGCTCATCCACATACCCCCTGGATTTGTTGTCTCTATAATGAACTTTACTGGGGCTTAGAAAGGGGAATCTGTATTTTTAATCTGTTGTTGGTTGTGGTGATTGTTTATGCAGCTGCTGTGGCAGCTCATAATAATATAATATGACCTGCATTTACGCTTGGTGACTGTAAATCAGACCTGTCAGATGCCTACTATTAACTTTAGTGAGTAAACAAGAGAGTTTATTGAGGAAATTACTGTACATTGTATCCATAAATGAGTATTGTGCTTTCAAAGGTTATTTTAGGCAAATTACTTTCAGGTCACCCATTTAATTCTTAGAAAAGAGGCAGGTTAGCTAAATGCATTATTCAAATCATGTTAAGGAACAATAAATCCAAGTGCTTCTAGCGTAAGTATTATACAAACAAAGCATTTAAATGAGCTCGTACAGAAGAACTGTGGCCATGAAAGTGAAAAGATGCTAAATATTATACCCTGTGGTAATATTCCTGGAGGCATTCAGAATGCAGAGGTCTGATCTGATTAAAACTGTGGACTGAGATGGCCGAAATGGGGTACCAATCTGGCAAATAAATGTCTTTGGGCTGTGTTAATAAAGAAGAACCATGATGTCCTTTCCCTTTCCTCTTTAATCTGTGATTAAAAAAAAAGAAATCTGACAACAAAAGGATGAGAGGAAGCTTGAGCAAGCTCAGCACTGGTGTTCTGATCATTAGTGAAAGCTTTCTGGGGGCTGCTGACCAAACCTGGCACTGGGAATTTGCAAAAGGTTCCATGTGACTTTTCTAATAAACACCCCAAACTTGTTTTGAGTATTTAAAACAAGAGCTGTGTTTTTTGGGGTTTTTTTTGAAGTTCATGATTCAGGTAGTGTCATATTAGTAGAATTATACACGTAGAACAATTTGCCCAGTTAAAGCTAAAATTTATCAAATGGCTTTGGAATAAGTTTCTGCATTATATGTGGAAGAATCAAATAATATTTTTGGAAGAAGGAGTATGACTTTTTTTTTCTGTAAAGTTATAATATTTAACATTAGAAAAAATTGGTTTGTGGTTAGCTGCAGCTTTACATCATTTCAAGCTACATGGTTATTAAGCACATTAGAATGACTGCAGTCAATTTTCTAACACCTCTCCCATTTGGTTTATCAGAGAATGAGACATGAATGAAGAGAAAAAATATTCTTCAAAGCTGGTATAAATAATTTAATTCTTAATAATTCTTGAATGCAGATGATTTGGGTGCTCTTTTTCAAACATTATTATTATTGGAAAAATATCCTAAAGCCAGCGTATCTATGGGATACCAATAAACAAGCACTGTTACACAGTTCTGGTATGGTTATCCATGTGAGATTTTTGGATGGCACAGTTTGATGATTGGACATTTCTGTGACTTATTTTCTAACAAAACATGTCATCTTTTCATCCTTTGTAAGGGTTAGTTACATATAGTACCCAGGTTAGGTGTCAGGGTAATTTGGATGAGGAATATTCCAAGCAGACAAAAAATTCTGGGCTGATGTGTGAACTTCTGCTTAGGGTGAAGCCTGGGAGATAGGATATCTTGCCTTCATGCAGACTATAAAAATGCTTAATCGTGATGTGTCTATATCTCCAGAAGATGATTTTTTTTTTTTTCAAAACTTGCTGGAATATTGTGGTGAAAAACATGAGAGAATATTATGATCACAGATTCTAAATTACTTGTGAAAATTGCCACCTGCATCATAATCCTACCTATCAGAAATGGATTAATGTAAATGAAAGAAGTATATCATTCTAGAGGTCAATTGCTGACACTTTTCCTATTTTCAGCTCTTTCCTAGAAACATTACATGACAGGAACATGGACAAGGGTCACATTGGGTGTGTTGGTAAAACAGTGGTGTTGGGAGCATACTTTGGTATGCTTGAGTGAATTAATTACAGTTAGAAGATTAGTTTTCAGGAATTTTTACAACCATTGGTGGTCTCAAGTGGGAGAAAGAATAATAATAATAAAAAAAAGCTTGTCTCAGCCATGCAATTCCTCCAAAATATAGAAGGACCGGTTTTAGAACTTTTTTATAGTACATGTTGTATGTTCCAGAGTTAGCCTATTGTTTACCAAGCATTCTGTAAAAGTCATTCAGAACACTACTGAAATAATGTTAAAAAATAATTTTTATCTTTTACTATTTTCTCTATTTTTAATTGAATAAATCAATTTCAGTGAGGATCTTGGAGGAAAACTTCTGAAATACATACTTGTTCATCTGATATTTTTTTCCCCCATTTTTAGTACCAATTTTATTCTACTTTACATTGGACAAGCCTGAATCTGTTCACAGGTAGTTCAACAGTGTGGTTTTTATGTGTTGCTTTAGGAAATAAGAATGTATATCAGAATAGTTATTAAGAAGAACTATACTTTGCTTTGAAAGCTTGTAGATGACTTCTTCAAAAGAGCAGGTTGTTTAGAAAAGTAGTAGAAGAAATGTCTTGAAGGTAAATTTTATGCCATTGAAATAATTTCTTACTATAAATAATTTTCTATCTCCATAGTGTGTCCAATATAGAATTAATATTAATTATAATTTATTAGAAAATTATAGTACTTGAGTACCTGTACTTCTCCCTCAGCCAACTGAAATACTTTTATTGAACAAGTAAACTTGTTGCCTTAATGAAAAATATTTCAGTAAGAAAGCTGCAACTGTAACAAAATTTAAAAGTAATATGGATTCAAAAGATCCATTTTTAGCCAACTTTCCTCTGAAATCATGCAAGTGAAGTGATACACACAGAACATTCTGCTTTGTGTTTTCTTCCTTCAAGCCAGCCTTTTATTTTTTTTTAACTGAGTCTTAGAAACACAAAATAATTAGAGTTGGAAGGGACCTCAGAAGGTCATCCAGTCTCACCCATCTGCTCAACACTGAGCATACTTCAACAGTAAATCAAGATACTTGGGGAACTGTCTAGTTGATTTTTTTAATACCTTCAATTTATTTCGTTTTCTGGCTCTTCTCTTAAAGCATGAAAATTTTTTTTGTACCTCTTCTTTCCCTAAAGAAGCAGTTTTACCATTATCCACAATAAACAACCCAGTTAACAAATGGACTTTAATGAAACCTATTCAACATTCAAGTTAGTGGCTTCAAAATCACTTGTCTCAGGTATTATTTGGGGCATATCTGGACAGAAGATTGCCTGCATACAGGCAAAACTTCAGCTTTTCCTAGTCTGAGCTGGCAGGATGTGGTGGACTACTGAAAATCTCTTCCAGATGAAGAAACAGATGTGATCTATTAAAGTGATTTGTTTGTGTTTACTTAGCATCCAAGTACAAGGAGATTTTCAGTGAGGCAGAGGTTTAGAAGTACAAAGTAACTCTTTAAAATGAGATTTGAGATCCAAAGTCACTTAGGAATTTCTGAAAAAAATACTCTACTTCATATATCCCAAATTTGTGAATATGAAGGAGGCTGACAGATTTACAATGAAACTACTTATATAAAATTATAACATTCACAGAGCTCTGATTTTTATTCATTCTTTTCTGTGAAATTACCTAAAAATGTTGAAAAATAAGTGAAATAGAAAGGAAATAGAAGACCTCTAAAAGCCCTTCATTTTCCTTTATGATCAAACTTAGTGGTACCCTGCTAGACTGTGTAATTTATTTTTTTTTAAAGTGATGTAATATCTTTATACACTGAGAACATTTGTTTTTAATTAATAAAAATAATCTTGCAGGTAATACAGCAGCCCATTGGAAGTGCTCCCTGTTGCACAGCTGTCTGATCTTGAAGAAAGATAAGGGAATTGTCTTCTCCAGACTAGTGTATCCTCTAGGGTTAAATGATTTATTTACTTTTGCTGTAGATATGACTGGTGCTTGATAGACATTTATGAAACTAGTTCCTTGACCCCAGGACCTTAGCTTTGCAGAAAGGGAATTTATTTCTTGCTTCCTTCATTTGTGCCTACTTCAGGGATTTACTCTTTGCAAAGTTGAACTTCAGATGTTTCTTTGATTTCCCAGTTTTCCTACTTGCATGACTACTTTAATTTTTCCTCTTTGATGTGTAGATAAGTATATTGAATTATCTTCTATCCATAAACAGAATTCATCTACAAATAAGTAATATATTTAAAAATTTTGAAAATCTTATTTAATATTGTTGTTGTTTGATTTGCTTTTTAAACCATCTTCATGCATAGGACTTCAGTTAAAAGAAATTAAGCAACTTTATTAGCCAGGATCAGAGTACCTTTATACCACCAGCATTGCCTTGATGTTTTGCAGCAAACCCTATGGTAAATGTAGTTACACCTGAACACAGTGCTAACTCAGTGGGCCCAATACTATCTTCCCACATGGGGTGATTTCCTTATCCACTGGAACTGATAGAAAGTTGGGTTTCCAGAGATATTGGCGGTCTAGAGAGTTACATTTAGCTCTTGAGGTGTTTAAGAGCATAAGACTGTCTGTGTTGTGCTAAAGCAAAGACCCTTCCAGTTCAATACACTTCTCCGGGGATAGAGAGGAGCACATGCTTTTAAGACCAGAAGAATAAGATGAGAAACCCTTTTCCCCTAGTATATTTTTCTGGTGTCCTGCAGTTTAAGAATTTTTGTTTTTAGTATTCCATGATCAATTCCTAGTCTAGAAAGTCCCACTGGTGGTGGTGGGATGCAACTTTGTTGGAGTGGTCCAAACCTACCTTCCCGCTGGTTGATTCCCCATCCCTGGAGGTATTTAAAAGATGTGTAGATGAGGTGCTTAGGGACATGGTTTAGTGGTGGGATGGCAGGGTTAGTTTAATGGTTGGACTTGATGATCTTAAAGGTCTTTTCCAACCTAAACGCTTCTATGATTCTAAGTTGTAGGAACAGACAGGTGAAGACCCGAACTCAGGACATCAATTTTTTGGAGTTACTTGGATAACACAGTTACTTGGGTCAACTAATTTAGGTTCCCAATCTGGTTTTCATTACATAAATTAAGGAATTACCATTATACAAGAAGTTCATAGAACAGTGGTATTCTCTTGTGGCTATTGAATGATGTGCTCCACTTAGGTTTTTAGAACTTGTGTAAATATAACTATTGTGAAGTAGATGCATGTGCCCGGGTGGGCAGGGACAAATTTCTAGATGTGTGAGGGAGCTGAATCCTGAAGAAACTACTGGGTATATACATGCAGCTCACTGGCATAGCTGAAAACCGTATGCTGTTGGTTTTTTGTTTTTTTTAAAATAGTACATTTGCTTATATTGTCTACTGTATAAATATTCATATTTTTTGTAGCTCTGCTACATTATGTTGCTCAGAATCTCTTCACAGTGCAAACTGGACTAAAGTACTTTTATTCTAGTATTTCATCTACTCAGTGTTTGAACTTATTTCATTGACTACAGAATAATTTTTCCCTTGGATCTACATGATCTGGATCACTACTAAGCCACAAGAGTTCTTTGACACATTTCTTTTTCATATCAGCCATCTACTTTTCAATAATATGCAATTAACTCTCTCTCATGACAATCTGTTGTCATTCAGCCTCTCAGTAAGCTATCACAAAATGAAAAGCAAACCAACACTGAATTCCAGTGATGCTCGTGATTGTTATCCTATTACAAAACCATTTCTGCTTGTCAAAACATGACATATTGACTGCCTAGTCTTAAAAAGAGCAAACTCGACTGTGATGGCATATGTTGTTTTGTGCCTCTTAATAGTGGAATGTGTGTAAGTGTGCCTCGTTTGGATATTCATTACTATAATTTATAACTCCCCAAAAGCAGAACTGGTGAAAAAATACGCTGAAGGCTATTACACTGAGTAAGCTCTGATACTGTGTCAAGTAGTAACTGGAAGTTTACTGGGTGGACTTACCTGAACAGAAATGAACTCCAAGAGCTGAACCCACAGCCTATAAATCCTGTATACCTTCTTTTTTATGTGAATAAACTGTATGCAGTGACAAACAAACGTTGTAAAACCCCCCAGAGATAAAATTAAAGCTGGTATCTGAGTTTTCCTTTAGGCTTAAGTTCTGTCAGTAGTTCTGCCCTTCTCAAATCCCCATCTCAGAACTGAAAACACGAGTCTGTTGTGGGCTGAAAACAAGATTAACTGACCAGAAATTCTGCTGCAATTCTGATCTTCACTGAGCCCTCCTTCCTTAAGAGTTTGTTGTGCAGGAAAGGGGGAAAACTGTCTTGATTTAAACTGCTTATAAAATTGTTCCCAGAAGCTGAGAAACTTTTGGCTTGTAACTTAAAAATACATTTTTCCTGTTATATACCTTTGGTAGAGAGCATGAAATACTTAATGAAAAATATTTTAGCTATTGTCATTTGTGCTAATTAGTTGTATTTTTAATGAATAATGCGTACCCATGGCCATTTCACCAGCTTCTGGACAAGTAGAGGGAGAAGCATCACTATACATACAGCACTTCATGTGTGAATTGCACTATATCCCAATAAAAAATCCCTGAAGTCTTCAGAAGAGACATTATTTTTTCACATGAATTCAGAGACTTCGGCAGTGACTTAAAGACCCCATTTTTTCCCATTTGGGTCTACTTTCAGAAATTATTTCATAATTCACAAGCTGGGATCCTTTAGTCCCTGTAGGTCTCAGTAAATACTTGCTTTCACTCATGCATGGACAGTGTTCTTGGCATTCAGAGACAGCTACGTTACATTACTTCACTATCTTACATCTTCCTGTAAAGGAGATCTAACTGTCTCATCAGGAAAATTTTCTAAATGTGAGGTTGTTCTGCAGCAAAGAAATAATTATATCACTAGCTTTCTTCCATATTGCTTGTGTAAGGCAGAAGGTTGTATCCAAAGGCAAGGGGGAGATTAACTGAGAATGACTGAGATGCCTCATTGTTATGCTTTTCAGTAATATCTCTTTATACACCAGCTACTTGCAACTTAATGAATAAATTATAAGTAAAAGCAATCACCATATTAGTTATTGTTGATTTTCATTTCTTTAAGCTCTTTTCTGAATAGATTTGAAATTGAAAATATCTTTTTAGTTAAAAAAAAAGTATTTGCTATTGTCTGGAAAAGCAACAGAAAACTGAAATGAGGTATCACTATCATCACATTTAGAAGAAAATCATATTAATGTTGAATACTGGGCATACTAACCTACTTCAGTAGGGTAAAGTGAAGTTGTATAGTCATTTTGCATTAATTAAAATCACTGATGTTCAATTATATCACGATGGACTCTTTTTTAGATATTTCAAGCGATAATATTGTAGTTTTATTTAGCTACCATAAAGCAAAGAGGGTAGATTTTTTCATAAATATATTTTCAGAATATTTATGGGACACTTCTGTCTTAGACAGTTATGCTCCCACACAGTCACTTACACATAGCAAAGTGTATAACACTGCCCCTGTATGGTTTTTATCATTCAGTGATATAGCTGGAATCCTGAATGAGAGAAAAAAACAACAGTTCCTTGCCTCATAATAAGAAAGCGTTTCTCATCCTGACATTGTCAACATGCTTCTGGAGTAAGTGTTGAAAATACTTAGTTTGAAGATGAATTTCTCTGGAAATTTGCAATATGTAAATACATTCGCATAAGAAATAGACTTTTGGTTTTCATCATAAAAAATACCAATAAATGTTCTGTTCCACAACCAGTTCACTGAGGCTAAAGGTACTAAGAGTGTCAATATTAGGTCATAGTACTTACCATCCAAGGATCTAGGTGATTCTCTGTACTAAAACTGCTTTGGGCCCATCTGTTGCCTGAAAAATGCAGCCTGGAGTACACGGGGAAAGAAAATCTGAACTAACTTCACTTTAGTATAGATTTTATTCCCGGACAAAAATTGCATCAGCGTGCAGCTCAAATTTTTAAAATTTCATAGTTCATATATGGTTCATATACAGGGCATTTTAAATCTCTATTGTATTGTCCTACTATTTTTAACACATTAAAGAATTTATTTCACCTTTTCACATGGCAGTCACCTACCATATTCTGGCTTCTCAGCAGGCCAACATTTAGATTTACCCTGTCTGCACTGATTCTTTCCATGCATAAGCATCACAGACACTTCAGTTAAACCATCTGGTTTTTACTATAACTTGAAATAAAGTTGAATCAGTAGTGTCTTGCTCCTGCAGACTGTTTTAGCTCCTGTTCTTGTAACACTTAGAGAAATTGATTTTCATTTCTGTAATAGCTTTGAAGATTTTTTTCCCCCTGCAATATTAGGGGTATTTTCCTGGTAGAATGCCTTTTATCCACATGGGAACTTTCCTTCTTTACAGTAATAAAAAAAATAATGAAAGAAAACCAGGCGCAAAAGTTGTAATCATGACAAGAAAAAGTGGACATTAAAATTAGGATTGTCCAAATGTATAAAAACACAATTAAAAAAAAAAAAGAACAGGAGACATTTTTGACAGTGTGAAGAGCCACTCATAAAAAAACCCACAAACAAAAGCTACATAGAGGCTAGAAAATACATCTTCATCCTATTTATTCCTACAGGAATGAAGCTACGGAATAACTTTGCTAATCTGCCAGTGTCCCGGAGCTAACTTTTGAGGAAAACTTGCCCATTTCAACCTGATATGCATCAAAGGAAATTAAATCCTCATTAATTTACTTTTCACTAAAAGACATCAAAGAATACAGACACACAGAATGGTGTTATAAACATGACAGAAAAAGCTGAAAATGGAGCTATTGCCTTCTGAGGCATCGAAAATAGCATTTTCTTCTGCTTAGATGATCTAGGGCTTAATGAATCATAAACTCTTCAGTATTATTTCATGCAAAACATCTCTTGTGATTTGCTGGGATGTAGTAAGTTTATACTACAGTCTTATAATTCAGAAAAGACCATTATCCACAAAACAAATCTGTTGGAAAGCAGATTTCAGTGGTTCTGGTGCTTATAGATTCTTCCTCCTTCCTCCCCCTCCTGCCCCACCCTGTGCTAGGAGATTACATATACTCAAACTCTATTAAGTAGAAGAGGCTAAAAAAGATTACAGTAGCATTTAGAAGATTAAGGATCTGCTAACTGTGAGGATTTAAATTTAAATTGTAGTCCAGCTTTAAAATGTAATTCTTTCAGTAGGGGACGCACGCAACAACCCATGGATTATCGAAGGTGAAGATCTCAAATTCTTGTCTTTATACTGTATGATTGGTTAAAGGAAGAAATAAATAGACTGGTGAAAGAATATTGCATACAGGGAGAATTCAAAATAGAGAAAAAAGTCTGTGAGGAAAAATTCTCCGATATAGATGAATCTGGTTAAAGCGCAACTTCATTTGGATAGTTAGAATGGAATAATAGTATTGCCAATTGGTCAGAATTTCCTCATTCTGGAACATGTGGAGTGAAAACATGCTCTCCAGACTGGGAGCTAAGGCACTTTTTAGCAGCATGGGGGGGAGGTACTTGGGCCAAGTCCTTTAATTTTCCAGATGCAGCCAGCTAGACAGAAACAATGTCCTTACCTATCTTCTCAATCTCTCCAAATGTAAAATCTTAGTTTTAGATCCCCAAATGGCCATTTTCTTATAATTCTGTTGTGGTGACATAATTAGTAAAAATATTATTTTATTTCAATCCATATCAAAACCAAATTCTGACTATTGATGTATTGTGCTGGGCTGAGATGGAGTTAATTTTGCCCATAGCAGCACTCATAGTGACTTTTTTTCTATTGGTAGCTAGAAAGGTGTTGATAACACACCAGTGTTTTGGCTACTGCTGAGTACTGCTCACACAGCACCAAGGCTGTCTCTCCAACATTCCCACAACCACCAGAGGGCTGAGGGTGAGCAAGGTCTTGGGAGGGGGCACAGCCAGGACAGCTGACCCAAACCGACCAAAGAGATATTCTATATCATATGACATTAGCTCAAATATAAAAGCTAAGAGAAAGGAGGAGGAATTTTTATATGATATTTGTCTTCCAGAGCAAATGCTACATGTACTGAAGCTCAGCTTCCGGGGAAGTGGCTGGACATCACCCATTAATGAGAAGTAGATAATAAAATCTTATCTTCCTTTTGCTTCTGCATGTGGCATTTGCTTTTGTTTTTATTAGACTGCTTTTATCTTGAAGCAGGAGGGTTTTTTTCTTTTCCATCTCATTTTCTCCCCACCTTTCCTGCTGGAAGGGAGTGGTAGAGCCACTTGGTGGCACCTGGCATCCAGCCAAGTTCAGCTCATCACAACTGAAAAACTAATATGCAACAACATTATTTCTCCTATTTTCAGTCTTATTAATTGTGTTACAGGAGAAAAGATGATAGCTGCTTGTCATTTTTTTTGTAGTAACTCCATTTGCTATTATTGATGCTGAACTGCTATTTACTTATTCATTTGTTATGCTTTCCCTCATTATATGAAATACATACAAACCTGACTTTTTGAAAGATGAAACAGAAGCAGCAGCACAGTGCAGACATAAATAGATTAACAACTTCTTATCAACAACCATTGCCATTACCATTAATACAACAGCCTTTAGAATCATGAAAATACAGTTCATCTGAATACAAATCAGAACATTAAATCTAGCCAGGAAAGTATATAAGAACTTGCAGTTCTGCTCAAATGATTGTTTCTGCACATTTAAGCATAAGTATTGTTTTCCTCTATCAATATATAACTCAGTGTTTATTGAAGAGAAACAGTTTTTAATTCTCTAAACACTATTCAAGTATGTACTGAAATAATAACTTTTTATGTTTTATATTGTATAATATAAAGGGCTTCAGGCTCCAAAATTTTAAGTTTTAATTGTTTTTATTGATTGTCACATTCTATCATGTTTGGTGTTAAATTAATATAGTTGGGTAATTAACTACATTTCCCAGATGACTGCAATGCCTTTTGTTGTTCTTGTATACTATAGCTTTGCAAACCAGTGTTTTCAATTACAGAGATGTTCTTTCAAGAGGAACTATAATGATGCCACATCTAACTACAGGTTTTTTCTGTCTGAAAATCATTCTTCCAATAGAATACTAAAATATATACAGCCATTTGAAAGTCTGATGAGAAAAGAATCTACTAAATGCTTGCACAAATATAGAATCATCATTGCTTGTGGTCACTTTCTCTCTAAAGACAGCCATAGCAAAGACCTTTCATCTTTTCCAGTTTGATGAGTGCAACCAGTAATGGTAATTAAAAAAAATTACCGTTAAACCTTGGAGCACTATTTTTTAAAAAAAAAGAAAAAAACAACAAAAAAACAAACCAAAGAAAATCTCAGAGTACTTACAAAAGAAAAACATGATAATGTACAGAAATTTGTTTTGGTCAGCTCACTACCATGCTGTTCCATATTTTTTTGCATATGGAAAATAATGTCTTAACAGACCTTGTCTATAAGGCCTCGGAGAGGACAGCCACCATTGTTTTTTTTATTGAATTTGTATTTTGAAAGAACCCTGAACTGAAGGAAACATCAGATGACTGATTTAGGCTAGCTATTGTCCTGCCAGAGAGGGCAGGCCTCTTTCTCTCTTCTTTCAGAATGTGTTTCTCCTCTATTACCCAATTTCCTAGAGAAGCTGCAGAGGTGATGGAGATGCAAGATCTGAGCCCCACCTCCAGCTGATCTGGAGTCACTTCATAGTAGTCCTGGCAGGTAAAAACAAGGTGAAGGTGAAGAATCATTTTGTGAAATTCTAGCTAGAAAGTTTTGCATATCGGAACTGTATTGCTGGAGAGGTAAGAATAACTGGCTGGTGTTACCGGAGACTTTTACTTCCCTGTTAATAAGTGAAAGAGGATGATGAATCACATCAGGTGACAAAAGTACTGTGATTCTAAACCTCTGAATTGTCAAAGAATGCCAAGTTTCTTATCTATGATATCAGTCTTATATGTGACTCTGCATGTTCTACAACTGGTCATCCACATGCTTCCCTGCATCCTGCTCCTGACCCTAGATGGTATTGCTGATACTGACTCTTCAGACCAGGCAGCTGGATAAGCTAGTATGTGTGTTTCTGTCCTTTCCCAGGCTGTTTGTATTCCTCTAAATTGCCAGCAAAGTGCAGGGCAGAACAGGACTGTGGTGCTTAGGATGGAGATGCAACTACAAGAGGAAAGAAAATGAACAGAATCTCTGTGGAATTCTGTCTTAAGAAGTCAATCAAAACCAAAACCTCCATCACCAGTGTTGGCAGAGTGACCAAGAGATAGTGAAGGTGAAGGCAGAATGAACCGCTTTTCTTCCACCTAGTCTTTTACTGACTTGAAAAATTAAAAAATCACTTACTAGCATACAGTGTACATTACTCCAGTATGCTATCCTAACCACTGTTATTACTGATCTAAAATAAAAACTGCTGACCATTGTGGACTCCATAAATAAAGACACAAGCACAGGCTATATCTTTATGGATGAAAAAAAGATGCTTAGCTATATTTTCAGTAGTTAACTGGCAAAGGAAACTATAATGGGAAAGGGAAAATGGTTTTTTTTTCTTCCTTAATCATATCGCATGTTAAATCTAAAAAGCTATTAAAATACATTAGAAACAAGTATTCTAGAGAAGCACAAAGACAAAATCCTGATTCAGAATATGATCCCTCTTCATTAAGGAAATGTAAAGAAGTGCTTCACATAAGTCCAATACAGAAACTGTCTGTAAGCTTCATTAGAATTAAAAATGTACTTCTGGTGATAAAAATGTTTCTTTTCTCCTAACCTTTCCTATATTTTTGTGTGCATTGCCATGGGTTGTTCATGTGTCCTCATTGCAGTTACTGCTCGGGTTCCCTCACGCATGGCTGCCTAATCTCCTGCCTCCTCTTTCAGCTGTGGATAACCCTACTACCTCAGGGGTGGGAGGTGACTCTGTGTGCAAGAGATTTTATGTGGGCTTTGCTTTCATATTTTGAAATCTGCTTACTAGTATATCTTAGTTTTAGTGTGTTTCTCTTGTGTTTTTTTTAATTTATTCTGCTTTTGTGTACACTGATGTGCTGGTCTACATTGCCGGTGTCTATGACCAGATGAAATGAAAGCTTATGATACAGCACTCTGCTTCTGTAGCTGGAAAGGGCTGAGAGTGTTGACACAACCACAGTCTTCAAACCCCAAATTATCTTTTTTTTGAGTAGAAATCCTTGATTGTTTCATCTTTCCTTTCCCTCAGGTTAACTAATATGGATTTATATCTCTAGTTTATAAATAAAAAATTTTCTGTGAATTTACAATGGGGTGATGTGAGACATGGAGAGGGAGAGGCAGATCATTCCTATGTGTGTGGGGCTGGCGAACGGTGTAGCTGGTCTAAAAATGGCCATAGTTTCAATCTGATTTCCTCAATGTCCAAAACTGAACATCAGACTTGCAGTTAGGTATGGGCAGAAAGAAAATTACTATTTTTATCTTGTTATATTAAACAGTATAATAAAACAAGAGAAAAAGGTAGCATTGAGAAATGCTTGTGAATGATAACAAAAGTGGTAGTAAATTTTAACTTTCATATTCTTCTGACCTCTTTTTACTCTTACAAGTCATCATTGCAAATGGTGAAAAAGTGCTTTTAAAACTGCTGTAAATAAAATGTTATATAAAGGTATTACATTATTTATATCAATATAAGGTAAAAGAAGGGGATTACAATTCAGATAAGAGATCGTTCCCAAAATAAACTTGAACTATACCAGTTACAGCATCAGGTTTTATAGCTGTATTATTATTGATAATGAGGCTTACTTTGTTTTGTTAAAATCTCTACACTGAGTAATATGACATCATTATAATTCTGAATCTGGAAGAACTTGTGCTAATTGAAAATTTTACATTTACTAGAGTGAAACAGCTTTTTCTCAGTCTAGATATACCAGCAAATGTGCTTACAAGTTGCTGTCACTTTGAAAGAACTATACTTTTTCTTCAAATATGTTCTTGTGCAGAATCATCTTTTGTCTTATGGGAATGCCATAAATGCTTCTCATAGAAAGCAGATCTGCAGCTGCTCATGCTGGCATAGTTAGTGTGGCTGCTTCCCCAGAAAAGGACTTCTGTGTATTTGTCAACCTGTGGTCCCTGGCACATACAAATCTCTGGGTACTCATGCAACAAAAGTAACTTGCTGTTTTATGAAATAACTTCTTGTGGCAATATTACTTTTTCTCTCTTCAATAGTTGTGCTTCCTTGAGTAGGATTGCATTTGGTACTTTCATAGATGATAATAAATAAAACATACTTTAAATTGGCACCCAGAAATTTAAAAAATTAGGTTAGTAGGAAAACATATCAGGAAGATGGACGGACTGGTATAGTTTAGTTTAGACCATACACTAACAGTTTTAAAATAAAGCATTTGAGACAGAAATGGTAAGTGGAGAGAAAGAATGAATGTAAAGAATGTAAGCTCATCGTGAAATGCGGTGCTTTATCAGTTCTTTAGCCTATGTTATTCTAATAAGATTATGTCTTCTAGTGTACCCTTTCTGCTGCTAAAAGTTGTCTGATTTGGTGTGCTGCATTTAGATGTTTTTCTTGTGAAGTTGCCCATCTCACTGCCTGCAGAGAAATTTGGTTTTTGCCACAAGTTGTAATGCTGAAGTTAACTAAACTTAGGTTAATTTTTTGTAACATGCAGTGAATTCTGATTTGATGGACACAAGAAATTACCGCTTTTAATGTATTTTTATATAACTACAAAGATTGTGGCAGAAAATATGAAGCAAAGACAATTAACATTTTCTCATTAGTCTGACGTGAATTTCTTTGTGTGCCTGTGTTTGTCATCAGAGAGAAAGCAGAGAAACAGAGTGTGTGTGTTTTGGTCAGACAGGGTTCCTTCATTATTTGCTGTTTTGTTAAAAGTAGAACTAGCCTAGGAAATGTAGTGGTCAGATGCTGTACACAGAAACGACTGCCAGTGCCTTATGGTTTGAAGTGGGGTGTCTTATTTCACAGCATATGTTAGCTATAAAAAGACACTGTCATATGTTGGGTTTTTTTTTTTTTTTACATTCCTTTTATTTTCAGGGACCGTCATCATAAGAATTTTGGATTCAGTAACCTTGAAACCAGTGGAAAGATGATTCCTTGTTTCACCAGCTTTGGGATTAGGTATAAGTTTTCTGACTAAATGTATTTGTCAGTGAATGTTTTTAAGGCATTTTGGAGAACAAAGCTAATCACACACAGAGGTATAATTTGCTGTTTCATTTTGTATTTTACAGATTTTCTGTAGTACATTTTTTATAGACTGGGAACATAATTTTGATTTAGTACTCCACCTTGCGTAATATAATGCAAATATATATTCACATTGAGAACAAAATATTGTTGGGAATTGAACCTCACAAGGGCTGACAGATATTGCACACATTGTTAAAGCATAGATAATTGCCAGACTCTAGGATAGTAAATATTATTCACAATGGAAGTCACAAAAGGATTGTCAAGGAAAGAAAAAAAAATGAAGCAATACAAAATACTAAATGAAGAAAACATTCCAAGTAAAAGAAAACAGGTTTTGTTTATTGCTTAAGAGTTGTTGCAGTATACTGCTTAACAAAAAGAAAAATATTTAATTGATTATATGTTAAATGTAGCAGTTATGAATAAAGATGATTTTCAATTAAACTGTTCTTCTATCTTTGTCTCAAAACAGCAGAGGATGTGCTTTGATCCCCTTGAAAGAAGGGATCATAGAATCATAGAATCATAGAATCACAGAATATTTGGGGTTGGAAGGGACCCCTAGAGGTCATCTAGTCCAACTCCCCTGCAGTGAGCAGGGACACCGCTAACTAGATCAGGTTGCTCAGAGCCCCGTCCAACCTGGCCTTGAATGTTTCCAGGGATGGGGCCTCCACTACCTCTCTGGGCAACCTGTTCCAGTGTTTTACCACCCTCATTGTAAAGAATTTCTTCCTTATATCTAGTCTAAACCTACCCTGTTTTAGTTTAAAACCATTACCCCTTGTCCTGACACAGCTGGCCCTACTAAAAAGACCTTCCCCATCTTTCCTATAGGCCCCCTTTAGGTACTGAAAGGCCGCAATCAGGTCTCCCCGCAGCCTTCTCTTCTCCAGGCTGAACAACCCCAACTCTTTCACCCTGTCCTCATAGGAGAGGGGCTCCAGCCCTTGGATCATTTTTGTAGCCCTCTCTGGACCTGCTCCAACAGTTCCATGTCCTTCTTGTGCTGAGGGCTCCAGAGCTGGATGCAGTACTCTAGGTGAGGTCTCACCAGAGCAGAGTTATGATGATTTATATCAGTCCTATGGCTGACCATAAATGTTAACAGCCATTAGCACAGCTGTTACAATCTGCCTCCGCTAGAAAGTTAACATCTCACTATATTTTGTGTCCCTCCTTTTCTTTGTTTCTTATTCCTCCTTTTTCAATATCCTCCTCATTTATTTCTTTTATTTCCTCCGATCTTCCTTTCTTCTACATTGTGTCATAACCTATTTTTTCCAATGGTTTTGTTCATTTTCCAGATGGCAGCTCCACCATGGTTATGGCCTAGGTCTCGAGCCATGCCATGCCATGCCATCTACATGATGCAGATGCATTTCGAACTTTTATCATCTTTCTAAATAAGGATTTTAATATATATTTTAAAAGTCACAGATTTCCGCATCTCTCATTCATTACATAACTGCACACAAAGGGCAATAATTTAGAATAGTTTTCTAAGTGAAATTTAAATTCCTTTAATATATAAATTCTACTTTCAAAGGTGAAAATAATTCTGGCAATCAAAAACTATGGAAAGTAATAGTCAAGAGTGTCTTTATGTTGTTCATTTGATCTCCTTTTGTCTATACATGCTCGTATTCTTTAGAGCATGAATACATACTTTTTTTTCCAAAGAGCTAATTTCCCAGGTCCAGTTAGCATAAAACCTTATAGCTACTAAAAATCTATACAAGATATTTTCTATAAAGAACTAGGATACATATTTCATAAAAGCCCTGCCAAAAAAATCATCAATATATACCTAAACATTTTGAATTCATTTGGTTAATAGGAGAGTTTGGTTACATTTATTAAGATGGTACAGACAACCTTTCAAGAAGCATTGGAAGCAGTCATAAATAAAAGTTTATGTTGGTTCTGTTGCCCAAGGTATAAACCTTAGTGAAAAGATGGTTAGAAGTCATGTCTGAACTTAATGTTATTAGTAGCCTAGTTTCCCCCTGCATTTGCCAAGAATACAGGTTCTGCTCCCTGCTCTCATACCTTTAGGTTTTACACAGTTGTTTAAATAACAGATTATTAATTATAAATTGCTGACCACAGAGCAGAGATCATATTACATACAAAAAAATTAAACAGGATGTGTATCAGAGCTACAAAAAAACGTAAAAATAATCACCCTTCATACTCAGTTAACACAAATATCTTAGAATACAGGCAGCTTTAATAGTGGGTGTTATCACCGTTAAATTTCTTGTGGGTAATGAGGAATCACAAAAATATATTAGTCATAAATAACTACGTAGAAGGGTCATACAAAGATTCCCCAAACCAGTCCTTCGTGTACAACAGGGACCTGATGAAACTCCAGGGTACAACGTATAGCATCTTCCTGGATAAGAATTCTGAATATAATCTTGACTTCAAAGAACTTCTTAGTGAGATTGCACACAAAAAATAACTTTCTGATTCATCCTGGAAAAAAAGATAGGATTCACCTTGTAAAGGGATAAAATTGTTTCATGTAGAAATATATGGGGAAAAAGGCCCAGAGGTCAAAGAGGTACTCTGGGGTACTGCATTTCTATGAAGTAGGCTCAGGTCATGGTCTTATTGAAGTCCTATAGGAAATTCCACAGCCAAAAAATCCAGGTTTTCTTTAGGAAGTTCCAGAATTCATAGCTTAAATACAAGGGGAAAACTGAAAAAAAAAAATACAATCTTACATAGGCTTTTCTCAACAGACCGAGCTGTGGGATCGGTTTACGAAATGCAGTGTGTGAATGGCAGCATCAAATCTATGTTTTGTTTAAGTCACAAAGCACAAGGTAAAGAATCTGAAATCTCACAAGATATATATCTTTATGCAATGAGACAAGATCCTGTGCTACCTTCTCCAGACTTTTTATTTTCCAGGTCATTATCTCTTGATTTTTCATTTATGGTAACAACTATAGCTATATATATGCTTTGCATTTAAATCTGCCCCAGGCTCTGGTTTTCGTGGTTTTGAGATGTAATTACCAAGTCCATTTCTGTGCAGTAGAAGGTAAAAATAGTGAGAAAAAAATTAAAACAAGAAAAGTGTATGTCTGTAGTCTGGTGTTCTAAACTGTTCCTGTAATACTGTCATATTTGCTTCATGTATTTCAAAAACTTTACCTAGAAAACAATGCTTCTGCATATAAGAAATGTTGGTCTACCAAATTCTGTGCAACATCACTGTGGAATGTCTGAGAGATGGGATCAAAGGTATCTTACTCAATTGCAGTACTGAAGTTCTAGCCCAACACAACTTCTAGGCACTGTGCTTAGACGCTCTTTGACATAGTGAGCGAATCTGCCAGACAGGCAGAGGTACATAAACATTTGGGTAATTTCACTTTTTCCACTGCACTCATTTAATGTGTATACATAGCAGAACAACTTTCTTCACTGTCCTGTGTGTCACTATCACAACATATCACAACATCCTTCTCTCTAAATTGGAGAGCTATGGATTTGGTGGGTGGACTGTTTGGTGGATAAGGAACTGGCTGGATGGTTGCATCCAGAGGGTAGTGGTCAACAGCTCGATGTCCAGATGGACACCAGTGACGAGAGGTGTCCCTCAGGGGTTCGTACTGGGACTGGTGCTCTTTAATGATTTCATCAATGACCTAGACAGCGAGATTGAATGCACTCTCAGCAAGTTTGCAGATGACACCAAGCTGAGTGGTGCGGTTGACACACCAGAAGGACGGGATGTCATCCAGAGAGACCTGGACAGGCTGGAGAGGTGGGCCTCTGTGAACCTCATGAGGTTCAACAAGGCCAAGTGCAAGGTCCTGCACCTGGGTCGGGGTAACCCCCAGTATCAATACAGGCTGGGGGAAGAAAGGATCGAGAGCAGCCCTGCCGAGAGGGACTTGGGGGTGCTGGTGGATGA
>JAKFQP010000147.1:2477146-2507974 GCA_023375905.1 Nycticorax nycticorax | reverse complement strand
CTACTCTGCTCGGGTGAGACCTCACCTGGAGTACTGCATCTAGTTAGCAGTGTCCCTGCTTACTGCAGGGGGGTTGGACTAGATGACCTGTAGGGGTCCCTTCCAACCCAAAACATTCTGTGATTCTATGATTCTATGATTACCTTGAACAGTTGTATCTAACTACCCTGTTTTTAAACAACCCAAAATGTCTGTCTATTCTAGGAATGAACAGAGGTCTTAATATAAATTTAAAAAAAAAAAAAAAAGTTCATGGAAGGTCCAATATTATTATTCTTTATCAAAAGCTAAAAATTATAGAGGTTTTTTTCTCAGTCTTGATAGACAAACCTTTTGATGTCAACAATGCAATGGCTGTATACTGTATAGTTAGCTGGCATTTTGCCTCAGCTAGGAGGCAAGCAAATGGGCTCTACTCAGGAACATGTTTTACAAGATCTTTAAAAAGAAAACTTATTGCAATTGTCCATTGAGTATTCATGTAATGGCAGCATGGGTTATTGTGGCTCTGTCTGAAATGATACAATGTATGGACATTGTAGGAGAGGCTTTGCATTACCTGCCTGTGTTTTGAATTTCTTTTTCTTCTTTTTCCGGGTGTCCTTTACTGTATTTTCAAAGCAATATCCCAACCTACACTTTCTCATATGAAGTGTAAAAGCAAGAAGTATTTGAATGAATGAGGTGAATGAGGACTAAGTAACACAGTACTTCATACTAGTGTATATTACTCTGATTTTTTCATTTTTAAAAACTACAGCAATGAGATTATAATTCAAAGTATAATTTTTAGTTCACTTTGCCCTATCAAAGCTACTTTAGTTTGTAGGGTTTTTTTTCTTTTTTTTTGACAAATATGTGTGAATAAGAACTTAGTGCTGTTAGGAAAAAAAAACTCTTTCCAAATCCACTAGTCATTTGTGACACTGATTTTTAGCTTTAAACAACAGATTACATAGTCAAAATTGCTGATTCAAGATTTCTGGTTAATTGTTTTGATAAACTATAACTGTTATAGTAATCCTGATACTGCCTAAACTTAATTCAGAAAATTAACACTGGCTTTGAGTTGTAGTAAAACGTTGCAGTGTAGAGTTATTACTCTAAATGTAATGTCATTCCAAGCAAGCTGATGATAGCAGCTCAGTAACTGTTATTGTTTCTGCATTAGCATATATCAGCAGTGCTAAAGAGTGCAGAAGTCCTGCATAACATAATGAGTCTTTGGAAGGCAAAACTGCTGTTCAGCAGACTCCCTGCTAGGTTGCTTTTCTTTCTAGGCTGTGCAAACCCACAAACTTTTATTTAAATATCAGTATATGTTGAGAGTTTGAATTTCCTTTATTTTGTTTGTGCTGTGCAGTTGTCCACAATGAAGTGTGAGACCTGTCCTGGATTTTACAACTATGATCCCTCTCTCTTTAATCTTACTGAATTTGGCTCATTTTGGGAGGGTTTTATTATAGTTGTTATTTTTACATGTATACCATTTTTAGCCCTACCTGCTTTCTATTTAAAAGCCTGTGATAATTTTCCAGAATAATGTTCTTGATGTTATCTCTGTACCTATATCTTTTATAACTATGGTAGATAAGAACAACATCTGTTGATTTCTGACAACGGAGTTCGCTTTTCTTCAGCAATATTTAACAGATATATTTATCATGTCTTCTATGTACAAGAAACAGAAAACATGTTTCCTTATGTTATAACCAAAAGGCTTTGCTATTTCATATTTTCAGTAGTATCAATGTTCTACTATTCACATTTCTCCATTTTCTTGGAAAAAAAATGAGATTTCAGCAGTCAGACCTTCTTACATTTTTCAGTGCTTTAAGCTTTCCAGATTTCCCAGGGGAAGTACTCAAAAAACAAATCCCTCCTCTTCAGTAGTGTTCAGAAAAGCTTTAGTTTGACATATATGATCCCAGAGATTTGAATTATTTTACTATTTCTAGAACTTAGGTGTTTGTCATAATATTCATCTGCATATTCTCTGTGTTAGTCAGGTCAATGTATATGTATTTCATTTTTGCCTATTTGCCATATTTTGTGTGTAACACTTTTTATAGTCTCCACCACGTTGCTTTTATTGCTCTGCTAACTTGTTAAAACTTTAAAATTCTAGCTCATATTTTCCATGAGAAGTTGGATTTTCCCTTCTCTCTGCCTCTCTGAGTCTTGTAAACAAACCACATGTATTTACAGGTTTGTTTTTTTCATTCAACTTTGACATATTAATGGAAACCATTTAAAAAGATTAGACTAAAATTAATAGGAATTAGTCATACTGTGAAATTTTATCTATTTTGATACTTAATACTGAAAAAGCAGCCTTCAATGGAAAACTGATTCTGGTCTTGATTACAGATTAGTTGGAAAAAAAATTCAACACAAAATTTGGTATTTTGAAAAAAATCCTATACTTAGTCTTTTATTAGGATAGCCTATGAAAATTAAGCTGAAAAAATACTCATAAACTCTTTTAAAGACCATCCCTGACAGTATTTAGTTGCCAGAGAGTGCTCTAGCCAGTAGCAGCTACCTCCTAATTTATTAGTTTGCTCAGCGGCTTTTCTGTCTTCTAGATACCTGCTGCATGGCACAGGCCATGATTATTTTATTTTCTTACACAGTGTATCAATCCTTTGCCCCTCTACTTGTGCTTCAAAAATTTTAGATACTTAAGCTAGAATAATTTCTCCCTGTGGATTATAAAATAGATGTTGAAAAATACAAGTGACTCCACTCTGTTCAGAAATGCCTATTCATCATCTTTATTCCCCAAACCCTATGATGCCTGACTCTTTCATTTCATTAGTCCCTCTAGGAGAAGAATCAGATCATAAACTGTCACAATTATTTCAGACAGAATTTACCAGAGAATGTGGTTTTAACATCAAACCTAGATGAGGAGAAATTAGTTTAAATGAGAGGTGAAAGAGCCTTTATCTCCTCTAGCACAGAAGTTAGCTGTTAGAGGCACATTCTTAAAATGGATAGTTAAAACAACATACTTATTCATGCCAATGTAATTTCTTCATCACAGACACACTATGAAAGAATTTCCTAACATGGCTAGGTTTTTATACCAGTCAGTCATTTGCTTGATATTTCTACAGAGTGCTACTCTGAAAGGTGAACTTTCCCTACAAATGAATTTTTGTAAAAGTTTCCTCTGCTTTTAGTCTGTTATTTCGATTCTTCTTTTTGCACCACCAATGCAGGCATGTAAGCCAACATGTGTTAGTTCAGTCTTGCAGGGTTTTTTTTAACACAAAGAAATTTTACTGTAGCAGACTAATACACCAAAACTGTGGAATGTATCATTTCAGTAGATTTGGTGAGATGTGTCCCAGTAGAAATTTCAGATGAAGTTTAGAACAAACTGATCAAGAATATTGTATTTTAGAAGAGCAGTTTTTAAATCAGAAAATTAATTTGGGGTGTGGGAGATTTCGGCTCACACATTTGACACTTTTGCAGACAATGTGTATTTTAGACAGTCAGACAGGAATGGAATTTGTATTAAGACACTGACCTAAGTGTAGCTCTCTGATCAACTGGTGATTAACTTCTCTAGAGCTGTTACTCTCTGGTTTCCTCACAGATATTTCTAGAAAGGTCCTGCCTTCATTTTGCTTTGAATTCCTGTTTTTCTGGTCAGAGGTGGTTTCATGTGCTTGAGTGCCACTGGTATTTGAGTTTAACGGCTTTTTGGCCATTTGCTGCAGGGCCTGAAAGGGAAGAAAGGATTTAAATTATCTAGTTTTCTTTGTAATTGTTAGCAATTTAAGCCATTTGAATCTCATGGTAGACTATATTTCTGTTTGATCCCATATTGCTATCAATATTACTGTAATGGACATTTCATTTTCTCTCTAAAACTTTGTGCCAGTGAAACTAGATCATACCAACTTGACATTTCTAGACAGTTAGGAAAGATTAGGTGTTATTGAAATGGGTTGCCTACTAATTGCGGATTTTTTTTCCCCCTCTGAAAATTTGAAACTGGGCTTGTGTATGTTAATGGTAATTAACCTGCTCAATTCAGGTTTTATTAAGTTTGCAAACTCCACAGATCCAAGAGGTACCAGCTATGTCAGCAATATTAGTGGAGGAGACTATGACTGCATTTCTCTATGATTATCTAGATGATGATTTCTATATGATACAGCATCTCACTTTTTCCAAGAACTGATCAGTTTGTGGGTTTTGTAGTATGATTGTGGAACATTTGGGGCTTTTTTATTTCCTGAAAGTGCTACTTCTGAGACAACAATTAACATTTTATCCATTTAGATATTGTTTTATAGTAACCAAAAATATAAATTAATGTGAATATGTGGTGTAATGCCAGAACTCCACTAATGAGTTCTGGGGAGCTGTGTCATCTCTCCATTACTCAGTAATATATGAATATCTGATGTAACAGCCTGTTTTGCCGTATGTGGAAATAAATTTCTTAATATTTCCTTATAGTATAATAATGCTCATTGAACAGTAACTAATGAAGTAAGTTGCAGATTTTGCACTTCTGGATTTTAAAAAACCAGAAAAGACCATTTGACAATCAGGCCTTTACCCCTAAAAGCTCCACAGATATCCCAAATGTGGGTTCAGTAGTTGGAATGCTTTTCAAAATATCCTTTAGGAGAACATTATTAATGAATTTAAGTTCAGCCATGAACATGCCTCAGGAAATGAGGACAGTATTCTTACGTTTGGTGTTCCAACTTTAGGTAATGGTACATTAGTCTGTTTTAATGACATTTTGCTAATGCTTCAGAAAACTTTGAACAATGATGTCTGTGAATTATACCATTATATTATCATTTTAACTGCTATGAAAAATGTGGAGGTTCTCATGGATATAACACCAGCAACCTGCATTACACTGGTGGTCTTCAACTTGCTACCTTAACAGAGTGACCTTGACTTGAGGTTGGTATGAACCATATAAAATGGAAGTAACACTTGTTGGTCATTTTGCTCCCTCAAAATTGAATTTTGGGGTATTTTTGGTTTGTTTTTCAAGTTATAACTTTGATATGTATGGTTTTGTATGTGTTTTAGATAAATCTCTCTCTCCTCACCAGTTGTGAGTATCCTAGTTGGGAGGGAGGAATTGTTATTTATGGGAGGCAGAGGAACACTTTGTCCAAAATCTGTTCAGCAGCATGGTCACTGGAATGCATTTCCATCAGCTCCATCATGGTAAGGTGACTGCTCAGCTTTGGCACAGGGTGGAATACATAGGCAGTGGGGAATCCTTAGATATTTCAATTTTTTCCTTCCTCAAAATTGTTAAGCAATTGCTTGATGTGCCTTTTATTCTCACCTCACCCCTTTTGACATTGGAACTTCAAATGAGGGACAGAATGTGTCCTTCCAAGCTGATGAAAGTGAAATAATAAATGTTTTTGACCCTTGGACTTGAGACTTCTTTCTAGACATAGCTATATGGTGATTACCATACACTATTGAAAAGCTGTCCTTATTTTGGACAGATTTTACATGTGCCTAAAGAGAAGATGCTAAATATCTCTTTGAGGCACATGCATATGTTTTACTGCCACTCTTTCAGCTTAAAACTAATATTGCATGAGCTATTTAAGTGGATGTGATTTTAATAATTGTATGTCACTATTTAAAAGAAATCTCCTAAAAAGAAACCTCCTTTTTTAGCCTGTGTATCTTTCACCTTCAAGAATAGAGACATTTTACTGAGAAAACAAATATGTCACTCTGTAAGGAAGAGCTAGATTTTAGTCATTTGTAGAGGGCATTTTGTGCTTCACCTTAAAACCTAACTGGAAATTTTTTCTCCAAAGTATTCAGAGGAATTTAGGTATTCAATATTCTTTACAATCCTGTGGTGGATTGACCTTGGCTGGACACCAGGTGCCTCAAAACCGCATTATCACTCCCCTCCTCAACAGGGGGAGAAAATGAGATGGGAAAAAATCCTCACGGATAGAGGTAACAACAGGGAGAGTTCACTCAGCAATTATCATCACGGGCAAAACAGATTCAGCTTGGGGAAATTAGTTTTATTTATTGTCAATCAAATCATAGTAAGGTAATGAGAAATAAAACCTAAATTTTAAAACACCTTCCCTCAACTCCTCCCTTCTTCCCAGGCTCAATTTCAATCCCAATTTTCTCTACCAGGGTAATGGGGGTTGGGATCAGTTCATCACACGCTGTCTCTGCCACTCCTTAGTCCTCAGGGCAACGATTCCTCACACTGCCCCTGGTCCAGGCTGGGGTCCCTCCCATGGCGGACAGTCCTCCACAAACTTCTCCAGCGTAAGTCCTTCCCATGGGCTGCAGTTCTTCATGAACTGCTCCAGCATGGGTCCCTCCTTCCCACGGGGTGCAGTCCCTCAGGAGCAGACTGCTCTGGCGTGGGCTTCCCACAGGGTCACAGCCTCCTTTGGGCACCCCCCTGCTCTGGCGTGAGGCTGCAGGTGGGGATCTGCTCCCCCATGGGCCCCCCTGGGCTGCAGGGGCACAGCCTGCCCCACCATGGGCTGCCCCCGGGGCTGCGGGGGAATCTCTGCTCCGGCGCCTGGAGACCCTCCTGCCCTCCTGCTGCACAGACCTGGGGGTCTGCAGGGCTGCTCCTCTCACATATTCTCACTCCTCTGTCCTGCTGCAAATGCACAAGGGGTATTTTTTTGCCCTTCTTAAATACTTTATCCCAGAGGTGCTACCTCTGTTGCTGATGTGCTCAAGCCTTGGCCAGCAGTGCGTCCATCTTGGAGCTGGTGGCATTGGCTCTATCAGACATGGGGAAAATTCTGGAAGCTTCTCAAAGAAGCCACCCTTGTAGCTCCCCCCTGACCCCCCGCTACCAAAAGCTTGCCACAGAAACCCAATGCATTCCTGTTGATTGAGGATATCCCACTCAACAGGATGAGCTTGCTCTGTAGAGCAGATCAAATGACAAGCTATGCTTACATGTTTATAAAAGCTGTTACTCTGACTTTATATGGATGGTGGTTGTTTCACAAAACTGTTTTTGAGCTGGTTATTAGGCCTAAAGCAGCAAAAGGACTAGAGTACCTGAGCCCAAAGCATATCTTTCAAATCACTATTCATTTATCCTCTCTTTCCTGGCAGCACATAAGTTACTGAAAATGCTACCCACAAGGTTTCCTGGTTTCTGTAGCCCAGCATGGATGCGTGCAAGCTGTCTCCAGCCTGACAGCAACAAGCTGCTCACTTCTGAAGCAAGGGATGTCTTCTTAAACTGGGAGTGGTAACACATCTCTTTTCTGAAGGACCATACCCTGTAGACCTTTTCAAAATAAGATTTAACAAGTTATACCTTAGAGCGAGTGCAAATAAGTAGTTAAGATGACTCTCACATCAGTGATCTTAGATAGATCTCTTTCTTTTTCTGAGTGATTTTTGTAGGATTTCAGTTACTACTTGTTAAGAGAGTAGTTAAAACAGAATTGAGAAACACTAGTTATTATGTGGCAACAATGATTTACCCTTTCCTTAAAGTGAAACACTTTTGATATTGATAATACATGTGGTTAAGGAAGCTTTCAAAGTCCATGACACCAGCTGTAAAATGGTTATGTTTCAGTGCTGCCTGGGCACAATTTCATAAGGGCTTTTTGGAGTCAGGCTGAGAATGCTAATAGACCTTATGTGTCTTCTGGAGTCCTCCTATGGGTAAGGGAGGCCCAAACTTCTTGTAGCATAATATCCTTAAGATGAAGACTTCATGTTCAAACATTATACGTGGTTATAAGGCAAGATTAGGCTCAAGTGTGGCATCAGGCACAGAAATTGAAATGCTTTAGCTTGCCTGCTGGCCTGTGTGCCTAGGTAAAAACATAGACTCCAATACATTTCTATTCCCAGGTGCTGTACAAAGTTCTCCGATACTTAAATTAAAGTTTAGGTACTGCAAAACAATGAAATATCTAAGTCCCTTTGTCAGTGTAGCTCTAAATTTCCTCCATTTGTATGTATATCTTTCTATCTTGTAAGCCAGAGGCATCTTTTATCCTTTCACATTAAAAATAGGATTTGAACTTTATTTATTCTAGTTGTCCATTCTGATACAACTATTTTTGATAAATATATATTTGTAAAACAGTATTTTTTTGTCCTCTGTATATGATTATTTCTTTTGTATTAAAGGATTACATGTCATTTTTGTTGTTACTCATTATCTAGGCAGTTTATTTACCACTAAACTTTATATGGTGAACAGTGGGACACCGGAGCCTTACAAATCACTTTAAACTTTCAGCTAACTTTAATGGAAAATTCTAGAGGAATTACAGGAAGCTAATAATGTGTCTCCAAGTAAATAAAAACCCCATTAATATTGTTTTTCAAATGAGCAACAGCTATAGAGGACTAAGTAGGCTAGCAAATGGGAACATTGAATCACTGGCAAGATTGCATGAAATAATGTGTCTTAATTTTTATTCTGGGAAAAAAATAGGACCTGCTGACTGATTTTTGTCATGCTATGCAGAAATATTAAAGCAGTTATATTTTGTCAGAATTGACTTTTTTGACTTCAGTAATATTCCAATATTACTTCTCTACTTTTGGCGAATCAAGATGTTGAGAGGGTGAAATATTAGTATATATAGAAAAGGACTTGGAGTATACTCTCGTGCCTCCTTGGATATATGTAGTACAAATTTGTTGTAGGTACCACATTTTTATTATGGTAACCAGCTATCAAAAATTTAGAAAAATCTTCGTAGTTTGGGTTTTTGTAATAATAAGGAGTGAAAGGCCACACCTCTGATTAAGGATGGAAAGAGTAGGAGTCAGGGTCTCACCTATCATTTATCTTTATCTGTGTTTTTGGAGCAGACCTTGAGAACACTTACCCAATGGTAGATGTATGACTAGGTAGCCTGCCAATTGTATGGACAGAGAAAAGAAAGAGTGCATTGTGTTCTGGTTGCATACTGCTAATATTTGATCTGGGAATCAGTGAGAAGAGGCATCTTTATATATGGAATCACATCAGATATCTGGTATCATGGACCAAACACTGAGTTAGGCTAATAAAAAGAGCTAAAGCACTTTAATGTTGTTCCTCTTCACCAATACACTCACAATCACTTCTGAGCTATAGAATATTGTCTCCTTTTATTTACATGCTTGGAGCTAAGGGAGACACCCACTCAATCTTATTCTTAAGACTGTAATGCATAATAATAATTATATTCATTTACAGCACATACATTTGTTTCTACTTAGAGAGTAGACCAGATAGGTTGCATGTGTGTGTCTGGGTCAAGGAGAAGAGTGTTATGACAGATAAACTCTTCTTCCTCTGTAGTGAAACATTTTGGCTGATCCTGGGGAAAAGGATGGAATTTTTCTTCTGATCTAGGACATGCTGAAAGTTTGCAAAACATCCAAACCTAGACAGAAAACTGCCTCTTACAGCTATTTCTCCCCTGTGTGATTTCAGGCATAATAACAGTGAATCATAGGCTTCCTGTTAAGATCTCTATAATCCTGTTTCCACAGTTGACAGAAGGCCAGGCATTATCAGCAGCTGATAAGAGATCAGACTAATAATGTTCTCAGATTTCTTTGAAAAAGTGTATTAGATGAAAAGGATTATTGGATACATGTTTGTTAGCATCCTTGGTGCCTCAGTCTAAGAGTTTATCTTTACTTGCATGCTAATCACAGTGGGACTAGAAATATGTGTAATGACATAAATCAGTTTTTATATATGAGAAAACAACAGCTTCACAAGTAAATACAGTGTATGAGCTGATGTTACTGCCTGAAAGGTTAGAAAGACATTCAAAAGACAAATGAAGAAGGGTCCTTTGAAGTACAGAATGTTGATAGGATTTGCATTTCTTTTTTTTTTTTTTTTTTTTAAGCTGTGGTTCTTCATGCATTTTTTATGTCCTTGCTCCTAAGACTTCACAACATGTGAGTTTTGCCTAGTCTTTTACTACTTACTCCCTGGACTTTATCAAAGGAGCCAAAACCATGCAAAGAAGACTCAAAGTTTGGGCCTGGGTGGCAGCAAATTCTTTTGTATAAGGATTAGGAAATCTAGTTTCCATCTGTCTAACAGCAGTCTCCTCTGTAATACTGCACAACGGGGTCTGTCAGAACTAAGTCTGCTGAGACACAGTGGTTGCTCAAAGGCTAAAATTGCTTAAACAGTGCTGTAAATAAAACAGTGCTTCCCCACTTTATTCCTGGGACTGGTTAGTTATCAGAGAAGCCTTGAAATCATGAGGACAGTTTTGCATTCATTTTAGCACATCGTGTCTTCCGTGTTGCTATTTCTATATGGTCTTTAAGATAAAGATCAGTTTAGTACAAAACAGTTTACAAGTTTATGAAAATTAGACGGAATGCTGGATTGGGTCATGGCTGAATCCTTTAAATACAGTGGGTCAAATAAAATCATCATCGCTGTGTTTATAGCTCAGTCTCTGTCATTCATTGCCTGTGATGCCTCAGTAAATAAAGCCTGGAGCAATAAAGTAGAGAGGCTTAGGTATGGTTTTAAACACAGGAATAACCCTATTTACTTCAGGAAGAGTGAGTGATAGTTCATATGCATTAAGATTTTCATTTTGATTAGGAGTGTATGTCTGAAAATATATTTTTTTAATAGTCCTTATATACTTTGGTGTGCATTTTAAAGCATCCTTGAGTGTATGAACTAGGTCCCTTGCAGGTGAAATGGGAACAGAAGACAGACTTTAAGGGTACACTTAACATAAAATCCACAGCCCTTCTACTGAATTGTTGCAGAAAAATTGGTGGTCTTTTTAATTTCAGTTTTAGTTGGTATTGGCCTTATTTCCCTTTCCCTCCCAAGCTGATCTTTCTGACATTTTTTTCTTATTACTTCTTATTTCAAGAATTGAATTTACATCAGATGATCCATAAGAATAATGGATTCCTAACCCAAGCTTTGAAGAAACACAAAAGAAAATTAGTCTGATGAGCAAAAAAGTTAAAAAAAATTAATCTTTAATTCTGAACTAAACCAAACTGAGTAGAAGGCTACTTCTGTTAAGTGATATGATTCCTCTTCTACTGAAATTAATACAAGTAATAGTTAAGAACAAATAACATCTTTGCATCTCTCTTTTTGTCCATCAACAATATTGCACCATTTTAACTGTGTCAATATAATATGGCTACTACTTCTCTAGGTACAGAAAGGGTAAAAATTTTAATATCATTTAACACACTCTGTGTCCACAGTAGGGATTTATACTACTTCAGTGATTTTTTAACAAATGTGTTTGTATCAAAGCAAAAACTATGACAATGTACACTTAACAGAGAATAGCCTGATAAAATGCAGTAAAAAATGCTGTCCCTCTGTTAATTTTTTCAATTGTCATTTATTACTTAACTATATAATTTAAATCAAGTAAATGGAGTGCAAATTGATAAAATGATCAGATTTGGAAGAAGTAGCTTCCAAAATGGGGGAAAGTAAGTTCTCAGTCTGTGCATAAAAAAAAAAACCCCAAAAACCCCAGAGCTAAAGAATGAGTCTGACATCATCTAGTCATTATAGAAATAGAACATTAACTGTTTGGAAAAGGGGAAAATTTTAAAATACTTCAGTAATTTATTGCTTTCCAGGGACCTTTCAGGCACCCACAAAAAGAAGTTTTCTCAGTGTCTTTTGAATTGCTAGACCCAATCTTGAATAGCTTGCGTAACTCTCATGATGTAAAATGTGCAAGAAGAACTTGACCTTTTTCTACTCATAACCTTCTTTAGGATGAGCTGGCCCTGGTTCTCCAGCCTCTCCTCACAGGACTAGAGCTCCATCCCTGAACACCTTGATGGAGCTCCACCTCTGTGGAGCTCACTCTGGTTTATTCATGCCTTTCTTGTACTGGTGGGCCCAAAATTGGACTGATAGATGTGATCTAATGAGTGCAGAGTAGAGGGAGGAGATCCTTTCCTGTTAGCCACCTTTGTTGCACAGCCATGCCACTGGCTTGAAATAGCTCCAGGAAATCCTGGTTATGACCACAGAACAGGTTTCATCTCATGGGCTAAAATAAGAAAATACACCTCTGCCTCAAAATCTTCAGTGTTTTCCTCACAGAGAAGACTATTAAACTGGTAGTCAGTGATCTCATGCTCGAGAAACTTGCTGTGGGTCATCTGTTGGTGGAGAACACCAGTGTTTGATTCCTGACATTTGGACGGTTAAAGTTAAGTGCACGGGACAGTATATTTTAGAATATATGTATTGATCTTATACAGTTTTCTAGCAATGTTGCTGCTCAAGATTAAAAATACTTGTCTCTTCTACTTGCTTAACTTCATCCATCCATCATCAGTTATGTTGGCTGGTTTTAAAAGTCAGTGTACAGAATCTAAAAAAATATTGCCACATGCCTGTTGAATATTTAGTGTCTTAACTACTTGGCAGTGCATATTACAATTTTTGGTGTATCCTGAGATGTCTGAAAGACTTACTTATTTATGAGGTTTCCATGAGCAGGCTGGGTGCCTTATTCTTCCAGCTTTGCACAGCCTGGTTCAAATACAAGTAGCCTGGGAATGAAATATATTTTTATATAAAAATTACTGGCTTCCTAGGGATCCCTAACTCAGACATTTTATATTTTCTATAAAGTAGGTACTATTAGCAGTGAACTAATTAGACACCTCATTTTACTAAAATCTGCTCTGTAATGTATGAGCCATCTGTTCACTTAGTCTAAGAAAAACAGACTGTAGCTCAGCTCTGTAATTATACCACCAATCATTTCAGTTAGTTCAGAGTTGTCTTTTCTCTTTGCAGAAGTGCATCAAAATAAAAGGACATAGTTAAGTTCATTTGAACAAAAAGTGCTGATGATAGTGTCACATGAAACGTCCTACTTTCATGGATATCCTTCCCATACATTCTTCAAGCCACAGTAATCTATATTCTCTAAGCCAGTTTGGAAGTATGCCTCAATGACTGTTTCTCAGTGCCTCACTACCTGGGACAGTGATTTCATAACATGAGGAGAATAGTTTACTTTTATACTGTACTAATTACAGGTCCAGTCAAGGAATCAAATCCAGGTTCAGCGCTGCATTAAAAGCATCTCAGAAACTGTGGGGGGAAAAAAAAAAAAACCAACCCCAAAAATAGAAGATGTCAAGGTCTTTTCCTGCTTTTTGCTGCTTCTTACACCACTGGGAGGAGACACAGCTGGGACAGCTGACTGCAACTGACCAAAGGGATATTCCATACCATATGACATCATGTTCAGTGTGTAAATTAGGGGAAAAGCAGCTTAAGAGTCTGCTGCTCAGGAACTGGCTGAACGTTGTTCAGCGGGTGGTGAGCAATTGCATTGTGCATCACATGTTTTATATATACTTTTATCATTATTTTCCTTTTCTTTTCTGTCCTATTAAATTGCCTTTACCTTAACCCATGAGTCTTACCTTTTTTTTTTTCTGATTGCCTCCCCCATTCCACTGCACGGGGAGTGAGTGAATGGCTGTGTGGTGTTTAGCTGCCTGCCAGGTTAAACCACAACAGTCTTTTTGGTGCCCAGTGTCAAGCTGAAATGGTTGAGATAATGACAGATCTGACCAGAGCACATTAAAAAAAAAAAACTGTCATAAGGATTTATTGTCAGGTTAATAATTGCTGGTCTCAATGTTGATTTATCTGCTCTCAGTGTTGTGCTTGTTCTCAGAGTTGTGTTATATAACATCTTACTTGCAGTATCTGTTCCCTGTTGTGCTGTTTATCACTGTTGGGGCCTAGATTAAGGTTATAATTTTGCTGTACTGAGTAACACCGGCTCATGATATGATAAAATCACTGGTTGTGAGACTAATCTGGTATTTGTACTCAACATTTCTGTCATCTCCATATTTCAGGAACCATAGCTCAGAAAGTATTAAAAATTATACACTTTATGTTTTCTTGTTGGATAGCCAATCTATGGGGGAGACAAGGGCAGGGTCAGTGTCCTGGTTTCAGCTGGGATAGAGTTAATTTTCTTGATAGAAGCTAGCATAGTGCTGTGTTTTGGATTTAGTACTAGAAGAATGTTGATAACACGCTGATGTTTTTAGCTGTTGCTAAGCAGTGCTTACACCAGTCAAGGACTATTTGAGCTTCTCTTGCTCGGCCAGGTGCATAACAAGCTGGGAGTACAGCACAGCTAGGACAGCTAACCCAAACTGACCAAAGGACTATTCCATACCATATAATGTCATGCTCGGGGGGAGTGAGTCGGTGGGTGGGGGGGGAGAGTGATCGCGGCTCAGGGACTGATCGCAGCTCGGGGAGTGATCATGGCTCGGGGAGTGATCGCTGCTCGGGATGGGCTGGGCATCGGTCGGCGGGTGGTGAGCAAGTGCATTGTGCATCATTCATTTTGTATATTCTGTATATTCTGTTACGATTCTCATTATTACTATTATTATTATTTCTCTTATTAAACTGTCTTTACCTCAGCCCACGGCTCTAACCTTTTTTTTTTCTTCCTGATTCTCTCCCCCATCCCACTGAGGGAGGGGGGAGTGAATGAGCGGTTGCGTGGTGCTGAGTTGCCAGCCGGGTTAAACCACGACAGTCAGTTTTCCCTACTCCTTCACCTTTCCCTTCTCCTTCTCCTCCAGGCTAGTTACAACAGCTCCTGGGAATTTTTAATATCCTTGGGATGCTCAAACTAGCATGTTCCTATTGCTATGTCTCCTGAATATGGTTCAGGTCCTGTTTAAGGTTAAACAACTATTTAAGAACACCACCCAGAGACCTGCCCCAAGTCTGAATAGTTATGAATGGCAGAGTGTGTGGGATAGTATGGTCAAGTATCTGGGACAGTGGTCACCTCCAGTGTTTTGGAACTTCACCCCTGAACAAGTGCAGAATACTGAAAAACTAGTGAAATACTTGGAACTGATTAGTACTGAAGCACAGCTCCTCCTGGCACCCTGACTGCCAGTGCTGGGATGGATGTTCAAAGGGAAGGTCCCCTCTACACATCATGAAACTGATGCTACATGGGTCGCACTGATCACACAACAGGCTTGAATAGGAAACCCCAGTTGCTCAGGAATCTTGGAAGTGATCATGGACTGGCCAGAAGGTAAAGATTTTGGAATATTGCTTGAGGAGGAGGTGGTGCATACTGAAGAGACCCCCCTGTATAATAAACTACCAGAAATTGAGGAGCAATATGCCCTGTTCACTGATGGGTCCTGTCATCTTGTGGAAAAGCATCAAAGGTGGAAGGCTGCTGTACAAAGTCCTATATGACAAGTCACAGAGACTGTTGAAGAAGAAGGTGAATCAAGTCAGTTTGCAGAGGTGAAAGCCATCCAGCTGGCTTTAGATATTGCTTAATGAGAAAAATGGCCAGTGCTCTATCTCTATACCGACTCATGGATGGTGGCAAATGCCCTGCGGGCGTGCTTGCAGCAACAGTAGCAGAGCAACTGCCAGCACAGAGGCAAACCCATCTGGGCTGCTGTGTTGTGGCAAGATATTGCTGTCCAGGTAGAGAACCTGGTTGTAAAGGTACTCCACATATAGGCTCACGTACCCAATAGTTGGGCCACTGAAGAAGACCAAAACAACCAGCAGGTGGATCAGGCTGCTAAGATTGAAGTGGCTCAGGTGGATCTGGACTGGCAACACAAGGGTGAACTATTTGTAGCTTGGTGGGCCCATGACACCTCAGCTATCAAGGAAGACATGTAACATATAGATGGACTTGTAATTGAGGGGCGGACTTGACTATAGACACTATTGCACACGTTATTCATGAATGTGAAACATATGCTTGTGACCAAGCAAGCCAAGTCATTAAAACCTTTCTGGTATGGAGGATGATGCCTGAAATATAAATATGGAGAGGCCTGGCAGATTGATTCTATCACACTCACAAAAACCCACCAAGGCATATGCAATGTGCTCACCATGGTAGAAGCAACCACCAGATGGCTGGAAACATATCCCTTCCCCCATGCCGCCACCCGGAACACTATCCTGGGTCTTGAAAAGCAAGTCCTATGGTGACATGCCACCACAGAAAGAATTGAGTCAGACAATGGGACTCATTTCCGAAACAACCTCATAGACACCTGGGCCAAAGAACATGGTGTTGAGTGGGTATATGTTGCAGATGGAGTGAGAGGGAGGCAAAAATAATATATTCTATTGGTGTAAAACAGTGACTTAACAAAGTTCAATGGTAAATGTGACAATAGTTTATAAGATTTGATGGCAAGGTACACCTAGTTGTTTACTGCATAGAGGACAGGGTCAGACAAAACTGTCAGGGAGACCCTCCCGTTGAGTCATGAGGTTCAGAAAAGATCCCCTTGCTTTCTAAACTCCCTCAGAGAGGAGTCTAGGTGAAGCTGGATCCAGTCCTAGTCCCAGACTTGGTCAACGGTTTATGTCTAAAGGATTATATATGCACAATTAATGCTTTTAGCCACTTACCGAGAATTTGTTGTGGTAAGGAGTCTCTCAGCCTCGAGGAGTAACCTTAAGAGGCGTCCCTGCTCAGGGGAGATCCTGGCATGCAGCCCACTGCCATACAGGAGATCTCAAAGGGCTCTTGGGCTCCTCACTATTTATGGGGGTAAGATAATTGGCTCATAGTAATATTTGCATACTAACCTCTGTGCTTGGGTGGGCACATTCCACAATAACCCTTGGTTATTGTATTGTTATCTGTCTCCCCCCACATCCAGTGGGTGCATAGTTCATGACCACAGGTAGTTATCACTTGAAAGAGGTCAAGGGAGGGGGAGTCAGAGGCAAGGGGGGAGCACACTGCCACAGTATATCACATCCCCTATCATGCACCAGCCTCTGAGAAAATCAAATGATGCAATGGACTGTTAAAGACTACACTGAGAGCAATGGGTGCTGGGATATTCAAACTCTGGTAGACCATGGTCCTCTAGGTAGTCTAGAAGATCTGTTGCCATATGTAGTCGCATATTGTAGGATAGATTCTTTCCTTTCTTTATCATCTGAACATGAGTCATCTGGACTCATTATGGTTTGATTTTTTTTTCTTTATGAAATAAAATATCCAGAGGTAAAATGAAAGCAAACAAAGCCTCAAAGAGATATGACCTGAGTTATATACAATATTTAAATGACACTTCACTGGTAAGTGACATAGAAAAAAAAAAAAAACCCAAACTGGTTGTCTAGGAGGTTGGTCTGGTGCTTAGTTTGCATTCCTTTCAACATGAAACACAGTAATAAAATATTTTTAGCTGTTTCAACAGTATAACACATGTAAAGACAGACCTCAATTAGCTGATTTTTTTCAAGAAGTGGTTAGGTGGGTTTTTTTGTGGCAGGAAACTTGTCTTTTCATTTAGTTGATAGCCTCTAGGAACTTCTCCTTAGATTTGGACTAAACCCCATGATGACAATGTTATTATTCTTTCCTAAAATATGGCCATGTATTCTTTTGCTACTCTTAAAATATCTCTGCCCTTACAGAAAAATTACTTGCCTAGCATAGCCTCACTTGCTTCACATAGCAGCATTTAGATAGTTGGCATTTTGTTCTTGAAACTCAGCTTTATGCATCAGAATGTGGGTTAGCAGATAAATAAAACTACTTTTATGATTCAGTATGTGTCCTAGCTATAGCCATTGTTGCAGTTATTAAAGCAAAGCAAATAATTTATGCAATTACTTCATTAATCTTTCAGTTTACAGAATATCTCTGAAGAGACAGTCTCAAATTTTATAAAATATTCAGCTTTGTTTCAGTAATCTCTTATAAAATATATTACACTGCAGTTTTTATGAATATTCAAAATTAAAACTTTATTGCTTGGTAGAATAGATCAGACATATTGGATAAGAATTTTCTCTTTATTTTGCATAATATAGGAATTCTTGCTGGAATCTGCCTGCGTAAAATTTGACTGCTGCTAATCTTTGCAGATAATCAGCTTGAAAGTTTTGCTTGCAGCATGTATTCTGGTCAGTAAAGTTTATGTTAATTCAAAGAGCAAAGTGGCAAAAGTACAGTTATAGCAAATTTGTCCTAGGCCAGTTTGGTATTGATGGATGCCAGTGGTAGCTACACCTCTCAGTGACTGAGAAAGACTTTAAGTCAGGCTCTTAAAAACATAAGTGGATATGGCTGAAAGTGTTTTTTTGTTGGCCATATGTCCATTGCTACTGTTCTTTTCATTTTTTTGGATTATGGAAGAGGTAGGGTAAACCAGGCTGTAGACATAGTGTCACTGGTGACATCTTGATCTATTTGAAGCTCTCCCTACTCATTGTAGGAGGCTTCGACTAGATGACCTTTAAAAGCCCCTTCCAACCCAAACCATTCTATGACTCTATGACGCTATGATTTTTCCCTCATGCTTACACATGAACTTTAAGCTGATCTGGTCTAGAACCCTCAAGAGAATGGTCCCTGCCATTCCTGGGGCATGTTATTCCAGATTCACTGTTGTGCTAACCATAACTGTATCACCTTTGATTTGTAACTGACTGGTGGTTGAACGGTTAAAAATGTGGATATTCAGTATTCAGTTCTATGTATCCAGAAAATCTTGGTTAAACAAAGCTAACATCCTGAGTACTTTTATCAACCTTTTTTTTTTTTTTTTTGGTTAAAAGTAATTGCCTTAGTTCTGTTTTGACTTCATGTAGCCATTTGATGCATACAGTTATTTATTTTCATGGAGCTGATCCTCATTATCAGCTGATCTCAACTGTGGCTCTCTATTACTTTTTCCTTTGCTACCTATTGATTTTGAATTGACATTCAGGTTGAAGAAAAGTTTTTCCATTTCACTAGGACAGTTTTACCTTAAATCACAGATGTGCACATGCACACACACACACACAAATGTATTATAAATATTTTTTCCATATTTTTGTCCATTTGAAACATTTTGATCTTTATTCAAGATAAATTAATTGATCAAACATCCCTTGCCTTTTCTTTCATAGGTAACTCTTATAGCATACTTTTGAATTGCAGCTCCTCTGTGGAATGATCTCAAGTAACATCTCCCTTCAAAAGCTTACGCTGCAATGCTAATAAAAGCTTTGGTAATATGCAAAGAAAAATAAAGAGATTAGCAAAGAATAAAGAAATAAAAATAATAAGTAAGATTTAAGGCTAGAAAACTCCAACAAACTCCAAAAATTATAGAAGTAGCATCCAGCCTATATCAGGCAATTCAGAAGTTATGTACAACTTAAAAATTGACACTTTACTGGAGCAAGACAATTACTTCTAGTTTAAAAAATAGTGCTGTGCTCAGAAAGTATTCACAAAATCAAAGCAAAATGTCTCACAGAGTTTTCCATTAAGATGAAGAGGTTGCTTTCTTTCTTTTCAAGGTTTAGTCAAAATTCTTTTCAGTATTTAATAGAGGGGTTAGAACCATGTCCTGTATTTAGGTTATGGCACTAGGAAATATGATTTTTATTTATTTTAATATTTGCCATTTTGTCACAGAGAATTTTTCTTTTGTAAAGAAATACTCTAGACAAAATCTTGGTACTGGGCTTTAACATAATACTCAGGCATCTAATGAGTACAAAATAATGGGTAGCAAACGCATGTGCTCCCAGCATGTTCTGCAGAATCTGGAGGACTGAATGCTGTGCAGAGCTTTACCTCTGGACCTTTTGTCTAACACTTGCCATTTTAAGAATAATGATGGTATAGAAGATTGGTCTTTAGTAATGGTTTTGCAGTTACTGAGGATTCATAAGAGCTTTTGCTTCTTGTGAAGGGTGTAATTGCCTTTAAATTTTTATTGAATTTGTAATTATCCCACTCAGCATTATCTAGTGCTAGATAAGAAGAAAGAACAAATGCCTTTGATCGCAGTGGCATTTTTACATAAAAAGAATAGCTGATGAGTATTCCATGCTTAAAGAAAACAGGTTGAATATAAATGAACAATTGAACATATTACTTTAACTTACTCCATTTTGGAGTGTCCCAATTTATTGATTTCAGATCAGTGACTCCATCATGCACACCACATGTACTCAAGGCCTCATTAATTATGTGTTTGCAAAGTTGCATCTATCAATATGGTAAGAACAAAAGTGCTTTGGCAAGGTAACAGCAAATCAGATTTAATCTGCAGGTTAAGTAAGACCCCCGCTGATCTTTATAGGCAGTGCATCTCAAGGACAGAGTTCTACATCAGTGAGATTCCCTGATATCTTTCAGACCCAAAAAGCTCGTAAGTAAGGCTAAGCAATCTGATTTTACTATTTACCTGAAGTAAACTTCATCAGGTAGGGAACTAAAATAAATTTTATATTTCATATTTTTTCCCTCCAAATAAAGAGCAGAGGAGAACAGAAAAGTAAACATACTATATTTTGTCATAAATTCACTTGTATTTTGCTGTCATAATACAGTTCCAGTCATGTTCCACACACTATCAGCTGTTTCCTGCCTTCTCTTTTTTAGAAACAAGGGAACAAAGTGCAAATGTCTGTCCAGGGCAAACAGGTGACATGGGTTACATTTGTTGTTGTGGAAGATGTTTACATCTCAGGGGCTTTGGTTTTCCTGAGTTGAAGAGTGATTTTGAGAATATGTCCTTTTTGCCCCAGGAGATTTCTCCAAAACACCAGAGATTTAGTAAAGTATGTAGTAAAATTAAATAGAATTCAACTTTTTTGCTTAACAATGACAACACATAATTTAAGTACCTCATACAACCAGTGTTCCCAGTAACTCTTTCTGTCATCCAGACTTAACAGAAATGTCACATGTTGATTTTTTTCTTTTTACTCTGTTGTACTGAAAACTTGTGAAGTGCATATCCTCATGAATAAACCATGTTCATACTTTTTCATAAAAAAGGATTAATTCTAATCATCCATCATTATGTGTAGTTGAATAAAGAAAGGATTTGTGAGTGAAGTTTCATGTTGGTATCATGTAACTAAAGGAGAATGTGTATTATGTGTCAAATAAATATTATTACCAAGTGATCAATATTTATTTAAGCTCCAATTTTATACATGATTGAAGTTACTGCCACCATGGTTCTGATCCTGACTTTTCTGCATATCAGTAAGAAATAGATCTACCAATGCAACAAGCAAATGCTTATGTAAATTGCATGAGAAATAATCTTAAAAGTGCCAAGATTTGTTCTTTTTCTTCAGTCCCTTCTTTCTGAAGCTGTTTCTACAGGAGGTATAACTCTGCTAGTCATTTCTCTTACCTGACAGAAATTCTCTCATTCTTATTTCCCCCCGTCTTCATTTCTATCTCATTTGCCCCATCTGTCCTCAGACATTATCTCTATTAGTGAATTTTTCATCTCCCAATTCTTATAAGTGCTGCTGGATGCCATGATAAAATGTGAGACAAGTGAGTTTATTGCTGTATTTCTGCAGCTCGCCCCATGTTTCTGAAGCACCCTCCTTAGTTTGTATTTCAATTTGGCTTTGATCCTGGCCTGTAAATAACCAGATTAAACCATTGTAATCTTTGTCTTTCTTGATCACAGAATAGAAATGTCTTCTTCATTACTATTATGTAGACATTACGCCAGCATAACTTGGGAAGTCTGTGTGGTGGTTTAGACATACGTAGCTGTACCTTGTATTTCTTTCATACCCCGATGGACTCTTTACCTCCTGTTATCCCAGACTGTGGAAATAGTTTGTGACAGAATAGTTCAGGAGCCACCTTCTCTTCAGTCCAATGGTTTGTGAGAACTTGCATATATACAGTGAGACCATTAAGACCCTTGCTTACAGGATATATTTCCAGCACCTGGCCTCTAAATTGAGGTCATTGATGAAAGTTAATATTGCTCTTACATTTGGCTGGTATGGGGACTGGATAACCCCACTCTGATGTTAGCTGAGACTGTCATGAATATCGTTGCCTTCCTTGCTCACCATGCACTTCAGCTGCAGAGAAGAGTAAGAAGGTGCCCATCTGCTACTTCTCTGGCAGGTTCAGAGAGAACAAGACTGAAATCTGAGTAAAGTTGCATATGTCAGGGGGACTTTCCTGCAAGTACTTGCCTCACTGATGACCCAGCAGCAGTGGGATGGAAGGAAAGGAGGAAACTAGGAACTAAGCCAGTTACAGCGTTGAGAATATTCACAATGTCAAAAGTTTCTTCTTTGCATCTACTTACATGTGTTACATCTGCTAGAGGACAATGCAGGTTCCAGGTACACAGGATCTGTTACCACTCAAGACTGATGTGCTGAAGTACTTGCTCCAAGAAGTTTTGAGTGTAGCACTGGTTGTGTAAATCTTTCAGACCTGTGTGGACTTTTCTGGAGGAAGCAGGTTAAACAACTGTATTAACTGTTGAAAAAAAGTCAGAAATTTGTAATGCACATGACAGCTTCTTATACTATTTTTTCCTAGTGAAAGTTTTATTTGCAGTTAAATAACATTTAGCAACATTTATCATTTACAGCATGGCTGCTTTTTCTATAATAAAACTGCCTGCAAATTAGTGAGAATTTTCCAAGTAAAAAGATATTGTTTCTAGGTGTGTGCACTTATATATATGGAAGAAGCTTAATCACTCAAATATTTGGAAAGAAGTTATTCCCCCCATCCCCCTCTCCCCCCCTTCCTAATTAACTTAGCATAAGATGGATATATTTTGCATTTTGACAATTCTTGAGAATAATTATACAACCTCAGTGCATTTTAAAAGCAAGAGTCAGCAACACATAAATAAGTCTATTGTTTAAAGTAAAAACATACACAAAGGAAACTGGGAAGGGAGCCTTTAAATTTGGTCTCACTGATTGAGAAATCATTAAAATAGGCAGACAATTTCAGATTAGGTGTGTAAAACCTACTACAGTCAAAATAAAAACTTTCATTGTCATCAAAGGAATTAGAATGGGGATCATTGTAAAGTCTAGGATAAAACCAAATCTGACAGAGAAATAAAAGGAGGGATGTCAGCTAATGCACACCCCTTTATATTCACTGTGTTAATCACAGGTATTGCACTGAAGACTATCAACAAAGACTGTGAAGGCTCAGTCATTGATTAATAAAACCAGAAGTTAGCTTTGTCTATCTAACCTTTATCAAGCTCCAAGACAGCAAGATGCGGTGCAGTCTTTTAATCACACAGTTACAGAAGTCATGTGCCCTGAAGCCCTGCCCCACCCTGTGGCTATGTTCCTACAGTGTTATATTTATATGTCAACTCCCAGTGCCTTGGCTTCCTTCCAAAGGGGCAGGCTGTCAGAGGATGAGTTTCAAAACAGTCCAACAGCTGTGAATGATGATGAAATTAAGACTTTAGGTCTCACATTGGAGTGCATTGTACCAGAAAACAGATGCATACAGTTTTGGAATTTTTATGTGAACTGTAGTATAGGCATGCAAAGCATACTGCTCAGTTAGCCAATGCTTTCTTTCCCTTACGGTTCAAAGGGCAGATTAAAGCATAGTGTTCTCACCTTAACTGAAAATATAATTATTAATTTTTTCATATATTCTGTGTCATGTCATGAATAGTGTTTAATGATGTGAGAGAATGATATAATCCCTGCATTGAAGATGAGGATTTCAGTAGCCAAATGCAAAAATGAAGCACAAACAAGAAAAGTTTGGAAGTTTTCTACCTGATCTGTGGCTGTATTTGAAATACAAACACCTGTTCTCTTTCTTTCTTTCTTTTTTTTTAATCAGAGAACTCAACATTGTGAATTGCTTTCAATTGTGAAAGCACAAATCCTGATGACTTCAGAGGCAAAGGTGAATGAATCAATACTCCTCTAATTTATATCATAAGAGAACAAATTACATCACCAGGAGAGACATGCATTTAGTGACCATATGTGCAAGTGTGGTACAAGTAAATTACACAAATGCTTGATGTGGATTTGCATCTAATCCAGTCATTCAAGCATCATTTAATCATCTCAGCTATGACATTTTCTTCTCTCTTTTGTATTAGATCAGTTTACTACAAACTTTCCAGTTTCTGCAAAACACAAAATTTCATTGTATTTTCTTTTAATGTATTTTAGTGTTGACTATTTTAAGATAATAGTAACACTAAAAACTCCGTATTTCCAGATGTAATCCTAATTACTGTATCTGTCAGTAGGACCAGAGCTTTTAGTTGTCTGTTGTTTGAACTAGGAGAGGAAATTATAACCATATCGGACAGCCATCCATTATTCCTATCTCTTTCTTTCACTTTAATGAAAATTACTTTTTCCTTTACACATGGTGTGCACAACCAAGGTGGCAATGGCTGAAGTAATTGAGAGTACATGAAAAATACATTCCCTGCTGTGAAGTTTAATGCCATCTCCTAGTCCAAAGCAAACGGGAAATAAACATTATATGGATTGGTTGGTTTAGTCAGCTGTTAGTAATGTGAGAAAATTTCCCAGGTGCTCTTGTAGCAAAAACATTTTTCTGTGGCAAATGGAGAAGCTATGAAAGCCTGAAACATACACGGTTTTGCTGTGTGCAGTGGATTTATGCAAGGTGGGTAGCACTAGGTCTCATGAGAAGCTTAAGCAAACCCAGCAGAGTAAGCCCACCTATTTTATGTCAGCTACCTCTAGGCAAGTGCAAACTGTGATATCATTTTATAGACTTGGCATTAGGCAAGTGTCAAGCAGATTTTTCATGAGGGCAGCAAAAGCATATCACTGACATTAAAAGAAACAAAACAACCCCACTACTCCTTACAGAGGAATAGAGCACTTTGCACAAGAAATGAGGTGTAGGATACTGCTTTTTCCTTGTAACGTTAACTAGTTTCAATTCTATTTCTATTATACAAACAGGCTCCCGTTAGTTTTACTTCACAATAACTATATTGTACTTTCTATGTTTCATTGTGTTTCTTGTAGGTAAAATGGAAAGAGCCTGGTTCAAACCCTGACTGAATTTAATGTTAAGGCGTCCTTGCAGCAGCTACAGTGGTCACTTTGGGTCAGTACCCTGCAAATTTAAACATAATCTGTTTTATAGTAAAACCTGAAAATTTTAGATTTCAACCTATCCTGAAATGATTTGGCTTTGGTTTTATTTTCCTCTATTTTCTGTTTTAGCTCACATTTTATTTATTTTATTAAAATATAAATTGCCAATTAAAAGAGTGCCAGAGAAAAAAGCCTAAAAGGCCATCATAACTTCAAGTTCACTATTTTCCTCAGGAAATTAGTGGTTAAATTTTGCCATACTCTGAAAAATATTCATGATTATTATGAGATTTAATTTGTACAGACTATTTCTGTTCATATTAGTAGAATTCAGACTCTGAATGGTTACTTTCTAGTGCTGAGCTGTACTGTCTCACAGTCTTCATTGATTGTTAAAAAACCAAACCAAACCAAAATAAAAACTAGATGTGTAGTGGTTTGCCTCCTGGCAGCCAGTTTGAAAAGACAAATCCTATTTTAAAAAAAGTATTAGTCAGTTCATTATTTCTATTGTTCAGGAAATTTTTATCACCCCCTTTAAAAAAATAGGGCTTATTCTTCTTGCTATATGGTCTATTCTAATCTACCTGAGCCTCAACATTCACTGAAGCTGGAGTGGGTAAGGCAAAAACATTTTAAAAGCTAGCAACACAGGACAAAAATGTTATAATCCTGAAGTGCCACCATGTTTGATTCCTTAGCCCAGGTGATGCTAAGAGAGAGAGAGCTTTTGTTGGACCTTACTGGGTTGCCTTAATAATTTTGTACTTCCAATGCTGTATAAGAAACTTTTAGAAAGACATGTTGTTCTACCAAAGGCCCTATCTACTGACTTCGGACAACAAGGTTCATATTTGAAGCCGTTCGCTTTGCCCTTTGTAAAAATATATCTTCTTTAATTGCCTGGGGGTCTCTAGCTTATAAAATACCTGCTTTGAACAAGTCAGTGACACACAGGAGCAGTTTGTGATTTGTGTTGAGGTGTTTCTCACTACCCTTCAGAATAGAATGCCAGAAAATATTGCATCGCTACGTTGGTCATTTGCATAGATATTCTGTGTCCTTATATTAACCCAGAGAAACCTCTGAAAGACATCACTCTAACAAACAACAGTGTAAATATGCTCTGATCATTGCTTTGCAGGTTCCACATCTATGATAACAATATAACTTCTTGGTTAATTAGTTAGCTGTAGGAAAAAAAATACAAAGAAAAACATCAATTTTAGAAAATTTAATTTTCCTTTTTTTTTACTTTGAGCTTTTAACAGGCTTTTAAAGGTTATGCAGACTTTTTCTTGGTCCAACCATTGGCATATCCATTACTCTGTTCAGTTCATTAATTTTTCATTAAAGCTACTGTATATTATGATTTTTTGACCCATAAAAACATTAATGTTACTGTCATTAATTTTTGGATCAATTTAGTCAAATTTATTCATTTAAATTATTGTATTGACAACACGTTGGCTCAGTGAAGGCTGCTCTTGCACTTGACTGTTCTTATCAAAATAATTCATATTCACACAAGACAACTTCGGTGAGAATAAAATCCAACCACGCCTTAATAAGAATTAAGCTTTTTATTTCAGTTCTGCCATCTGTGCTGAAGGAAGAATATACAGGCTATTCTGTCATATGCAAAGCACAATGCTTAAAACTGTGTATTTATTTTTGAGAAAGGAAGCAGAGGTTGGTAGTGGAGGGACATGTATGAATTACTGAAGACTTCTAAATTTATCTTCAAGTATATTTATTCTAAGGGTCTGGTAAAATTTCCATCATTTTGAAGCTAATCACACTAACTGTGCAGTTAAGGTAGGCCAACGCTATTCTTTTGTCAGATACTTTGCTAAGCACCAAGCCTTTTGTGTAGTTATCAACGCAGTCTTCATGAGCAACTAAATCTGTGGCAAACAGGAAATTACTGTTTTAACAAATGCTGATTATTGAGCTCCTTATGGAAGTAATGTGGTGAAATAAAATTATATATGATCTACAGGAGATCAGGCTTTAAAAAATGCATGAATCTGTTAAATGTGGTTTGATTCAATTATTAACCTGCACCTGAGTAAGTGTCATGGAGGAGAACAGGACTTCCAAGATATCCATACAAGCCAATGTATTAAAGATTGAATTCACCTTTGTTTCCTTGTATTGTGTTTCAGTTCACATTCTTTTCAAGTCTGGATATGGTGCCTACTTACAAATTTTGTTACTGTTTTTATTTATAGCAGTAACAGGTTTTTGAAGTTATATGCTGGTAGCAGTGTCACAGAATGGCAACATTACCTTGCTGAAAACTCACTTGCTTGTTCATCACTAATGTCATGAGATGTAGTGTGAGTTTCCTTTGCACTTATTATAGCAATAGTTGATGGAAACACTAATCCTGGAAACCATTTCCAAACATGGGAATGACAAGAAAGTGTCTGGGGGTAGTCAACATGGATTTGCAATGGGGAAATCATGCTTAGCCAACAACAGCCTTTTACTATTAGGTGACTGGCTTGGTGGATTAGAGGATTGCAGAGGATGTTGTTTATCTTGACTTTAGTAAGGCATTTCACACAGCATCCTCATAAATAAGCTGACAAAGTACAGGTTAGGTAAGTGAACAGAAAGGTGGCTTGAAAACTGGCTGAACAGCTCGGCTCAAGAGGGTTACAAAGTCCTGTTAGAGACAAGCCACTAATGGTTTACCTCATTGTCAATATGGAGCCAGTGCTGTTTAATCTCATCATTGTCCAATGACCTGGACAATGGGCTCAGCAAATTTGCAGATGACACAAAACTGGAAGGAGTGGAGGGTACACCAGATGGATGTGCTGCTATTCAGAGGGATCTGGACAGTCTGGAGAACTGGATTGAGAGGAATGACATGAAATTCAACAAAGACAAATGCAAAGTCCTGCATCTGTGGAGAAATAGCCCCAAGCACCAGTACACACTGGGAGCCAAATGGCTTTATGGAGAGGGACTTGGGTGTCCTGGTGGACACCAAGGTGACTATGTGCCAGCAACGTGCCTATGTGGGCAAGAAAGCCATCAGCCATCTGGGCTGCATTAGTAAGAGCACTGCCAGCATGTTGAGAAAGGGGATCCTTCCCCTCTACTCTGCATTGGTGGCACCAAATGTGCAGTCCTGGCTCCAGTTCTGGGTTCCGCAGTGTAAGACAGTTACAGACTTACTGGAGCAAGTCCATGCCAGAGACACAAAGATGATTAAGGGACTGGATAGTCTTTCATACAGACAGAGGCTGAGAGAGCTGGGACTGTTCAGCCTGGGGAAGAGAAGGCTCAGGAGGATCTTACCCATGTGTATAAATACACAATGGGAGGGAATGTGATGAAAGAGCCAGACTGTTCTCAGTGGAAATGAAAATTTTATTTTTCAATTATACAAAGCCAACAAGTCATCTACCGAGAAGAAAAGAGATATGCAAATTTTGAAAACATCGAAAGAAAGCAGAAGCAATAAATAAATCTTTTGGAAAACATTGACCATGTGTTTTGTTCATGTAGCATTAACAGCTAACATATTTTATTAATCTTATAGTACTAATAAAATATATATAAGTTCTGTAAACTGCAGTTTACAAAAAGAGGCATTTGAAGTGTGCCAGTGACACCTCTAGACTTCTCTTTCAATTTTTTTTTAAAGATATTTTTAACAAATACAATCTGTACAAACATTATTATCTGTTTGCTTAATACTAAAAATCAAATAATTGTAAAGTAAGACATAAGGTTGAAACTAAAAGAAAGTGTTACATTCTGAAAAATGACACAGTTCACACTGCAGTGGTTATGAATCAGATGGTTTATTTCAGGGATCTGAACTTCATGATGACTGAGAACTATTTCAGTGCTTTAAGAACTGTGGGTGTCTGAGATGATTCAATCAGCAATTTAAGACATGAGTCTTTAAAATTAGAGCAATTCAGAGAATATATAGCAACTTCTTGGAGTTAATCCAGGAAGGTGTGTTACATTGAGAATTTCCCTTTCATATATGTGAAAAAGTTAGTTGAGTAAAATCATAAAATAAATATTTTTTTTCACACAAAAAAGGAAATATGCTGCATTGTGATAAAAAAGAGACTAAAGCTAAAAGTAAGACAAATTTCATTTCACAAGCAAGCAGTATACCTAAAAATAATTTGCTTCTTTCTCCTTACTGAGCATAAATTGTTCTTCTAAGGAGAAAGGACTCATGGGTCAAAAAAGGTGCAATACAGATTAATTAATCAGCAATAAACTGAGCTGTTCCCTAAGTGTATTCAGTTAAAACCGCCAACACAATCATATAACATCCCACAGGTGACTGAATGAGTATCTCACTGCATTCTGAATGCAGAAGTAAAGATATGGTGACAAATATTATCTGTTGTTTGCCTTCATCACACAATAGCAGTTCAGAAGGAAGATTATTAAAATTAAGTGAAAAAGCTTATTAAAATTAAGTGAAAAAGCACCTTGTCCCAACTCAAGGTTTATAAAAGAACATGCTTGGAACAAGAGTTTCTCTGTCTGCCAGTTTAGGCAAAGCAAAGAGGAATGAGTAGCTTTAAAGTTTTTGCAGGCATTTACAGTTTGACAGCTCACAGCAACATGGAATTGGTAGGAATGTCAGTTTTACTGAACCATTGCCTGGAAAAGCAGGATCAGTGCCTCCTCAGGATAGAGCTGAGATGTCATAAATTTTAGGTGCCAGCCCATGACTCACCACAGACCCAGGAAACATGCTCTAGGTCCCTAGTGTTGGCGCAGCACCCTAGAAATAGCAGATCTAATCCACAGTGATTGATTTAGTGTAATTATCTTGAATTTGAGATTACTTTAGTAAACAACCTCAGGTTCCACAGACTTCTAATTTCTGATTAAATCAATTCATTTGACACAAATACCTATATATTTACAAATGGTGCAATTTACCTGTGTTTCATGAACAACACGTTTTAGCCACCAAGTCAATTACTGAATAATCAAAAAGTTCAGATTCCATCTTAATGACAATTTTAGGCTTTGTAGAGAAGGATATGGGTGAAATAAGGCCCAAGATACAACAAAAAAATGCCAGCTTGGTACTTCCGCTTTCATAGCTCATGTACACTAAAAGTAAGTAAACAATTTATTTTTTTTTACTTACTTAAGTTCCCTATTGCTAGCAGAATTACTTAAATGTACAGATCTACACAGAGTGCTGGTTCTCAGGCCGTGGTCCAATAGCTCATTAAAACACCTCTCTGCATAACCATATCAATAGCATTAGAAGACAGGGTTTGTTTTCAGTCAAAAGACTGATTGTAAAGTCATGGCAGACCACAGTTCATTCTGTGAAATTATAGGAGTTATTGATCTGAAATGTTTTATTTAATATTACTGAAAATATGCTATGGAGTATCTGTCTCATCTGGCTTTTGTGCAATTAACTGAGTATATAAAGTATGAACTTCTTATTCTTCATGCATTAAGAACATTACTCTTTGTATAGTACACAATGACACTTAGGATTGCTTTGTAACCTCTCAATTTTAGTGCTTTTATCTGATTAACTGTATAACAAAACCAAAATGTAGCCTGCACATTGTTGGAAAGTTTCCTTCCAAATAAAAATGATCATATATACCACTCCTACAAAAAAACAAAACCAAAGCAGCTGCCAAGGGAAAAACACCCCAAAACTATATTTGACTTTAATAATATTCAGACTTTCTTTCAGACTGGTTTGGAATGTATAGAAAATCTTTCGAGAAAACAGGATTTGTTTCTTCATTCCCACAAATTAATTCTGAAAAGAGTTTTCAGGGTTATCAAAGTGTCGTGGCTTAACCCGGCTGGCAACCATGCAGCTGCTCACTCACCCCCCCCCC
>JAKFQP010000147.1:2423956-2473677 GCA_023375905.1 Nycticorax nycticorax | reverse complement strand
ACTCGGCCATCCACCCAGGTTTTCACCCAGCAAAGAGTATCCTTGTCCAGGCCATGGGAAGCCAGGTTCTCAAGCATAATGCTGTGGGAAATGATATCAAAGGTTTTACTAAAGTCCAGGTAGATAACACCCACAGCCTTTCCCTCGTGCACTAGGTGGGTCACCCTGTCATAGAAGGAGATCAGGTTAGTCAAGCAGGATCTGCCTTTCATAAACCTGTGTTGACTGGGCCTGATGTTCTGGTTGTCCTGGGTGTGCTGTGTGATGGCACTCAAGGAGTGTATGTTTGATGCCTGAAAATCCTCAATATTCATGCTGGGGAGAGGTAGGAAGTAATTTGCTCATGCATCATGATTATTGATTACTCATCCCTGTAACTGATCCTGGCTAGCACACAGGCAAAGTACAACCAATGCTGCTTTGTAGCACTGGCTGATTATCAACTTTAGGTAGGAACAGATGATCTGTAGTGTCTTGTTCCTATGAGACAGTGGGAAACAGGCATTGAAATGGTCCCAAAGTACAGTGAATCAGACCATTTTTCTCAGGACCAAATTGGTATCTTGTCCCTGTGCTGAATGATTCCTGGCACTCTGTTGAGCATTAGTGTCAGCTTGCTGCAGTGCAGGGCCCCAAGCTGCAGTGCCTCACCAGTGGGCCACCACAGAGCCAGGTTCTGTGCAGAGTTAAAATAATTGCCCATACATTAATAATGCATGTAGCTGTTTTTTTCACCTATTCATAGCAGTGAAAACCTTTCAACTGTTTTTGGGTATATCTATTGTGATATTAAAAAAATTAATTATTTCTGCTGTACAAATAAATACCATCTTTTTAAGCAGAATGGCCACAGATGACAGATAATAGCTTGTAGGATTCACAAGCATTTAGATAGCCCATTAAAATTCTATTGTATTAGAATTCTTACAAGTCGATACAAATTGCTTCTGACTGCAAACTAAATTATCATACGTCTTCTTGAATTGATTCATGAATCAGTTTTTCTTTAAAGTATTACATTGGCTCTACTTATTCTAATAAGATTAGATTTCAGACATTTCTGGTGCTGCTTTACAATTGATGTTCAAACTTCTAGTGACTGGGCTGGAATATAACCCATATTGCTTTGAAAAAAAAATAAATTAACCAACATAATAAAAGGAACATAAACAAGAAAATATTTTAAAGTCCACTTTTCTGTTTTAACTCTTGCTATTGATGTACCACAATTTTAATGTAATCAAGTATTTCAAATGGAACATAAAAACCATGGCTGGGATTCTGGGGATGGAATTACATATGAAAAGATTTCACAAGACACAAACTATGCTCTGAAAAGTTTAAGAATTTCTAATGCAGGGAGGTGATAAGCTCACATTTAACGTGAAGCCTAGGGTTTATAGAGCTTGAAGCAGTTTTAAAAAAAAAAAAACTCCTCTCAAATTATAATGAAGAGTAGTTTACAATAGCAGTTTTGTTTGATGCTGTAATCACTCTACACATTACTTACATTTGAAAGGATTGCAGAACAGGCAGTACGGGGATTTACTTAGTCTGTTATGTTGAAAACAGTACAATATTTTACTTGGGGGGGATCTGGGTTAATTCCATGTTGGATAAGAAGATAAAACAGTGTAAACTTTTCTTATACCTCTGGTTTAATTGTTAAGGAGTCATTATACATTTGCAGTGATTTTTTATTGATATCCTCACAGCAATATTGGAAATTGAAAAAGACAAAAAGAAGACTTTTCACCTTTCTAATACTTCATCATTATGCAGCCAATAAGGAAGATGCACACTCACAGACTTGGAGTCCTTGCTATTACTTAATTTTCCTCTTAAGTGCAGCTGTATCCAGAATTTTCTTAATGTAAAGACACAGTAAAACTTTATAGGTGAGAAGCACTTCATAGTACAGGTGAGCTGCACCCATGCTCTTCAATGAACATACATTTCCTGTACTTGTGTTGGCCCACCAAAATTAAATATAGGCAGATAATCCAATGATACCAGCTCATATAATAGATAATTGCTTATTGCATGTAATAGCAATGTAGAATACAATGTAAGTTTTCAATTTGGAATATGAAGGTGTGTTCAGGAGGAAAGGGAAGAGGATGGGAAGAAGATGTGATGAACTGCCTTTCCAGGTGTAATGAGGATCTTCAAAGTGCAGGTAAACACATGTGCTAGTGTTTACATAGCCTTTTGTGGGGAATTATGCTTCTACGCAAAAAGATTCTTTAGAAATCTTTACCTCTAATTCTGCAAAATAGTATTCAAGTAAAAATGCTTGTATTCTATATTAAATCTACAAGCTAGGCTTTTCCAGAGTGTGCAGGCAGGAAAATGAAATCAACATTTGCTCTGTGGAATGTGTATGTCTGTGAGGAGTTGAAAATGAAACAGACAAAAATACATAAGTAAAGACTCTAAGCCTTTTCGTTTTACTTTAGCTACTAAAGGTGGGTTCAGTTACATTCCGTGAGTTTCTAAAACTAACAGAGTACAATAATGGAGGATGCTTTCTAATCAGACTTAAATAATAAATAAGGGTAACTGTGATTTGTAAATTAATATACTTTTTGTACCAAGAGTTGCTGTTTTTCTTTTTGTAGACCTGAATTTTTAAAACATGTTATATCTGTGTGAATCAGATATGCCATCCCATAAAAATTACACCAAAATTCAAATTATTTTACTCTCCTTTCACATAAGTGGGTAGTTGTATGGGGCTCTGAAAATTAAATTTCAAAAACTAAATAAAATATAATTCATATAGTAATAATGCCCTCTAGTTAGATAGCATGAACTATCCATAACTCAACACAGTACAGTTTGGATCTTAATTATACTTCTTTCAGTTATAAAATTTCATACTACAAATGAGAATGTAATTTACATAGTAAGTGCACAAAGGGAATGTAAGTAACAAAAATTTGTATACCTGAACATTTCTAAGTCCTTAACGCTTGGCAAAATGTAAATTAATATTGAAATAATAGCTTCCAGCCATCATATGCTGACTAGTACAGACTATATTCAGGGAATTAAACCTTAATTTTTTATGTCCCTTGAAAGCAAAGAGCAGGTACATCTGAGGATAAGAATTATAAATAAAGCTACTTGAAAAATTATTCTAATTGAATGAGATTGTCTGCTGGTGTTTGGAGGGTTGGTTTTGGTTTTTTTTTTAGTGTAACCACTTTTTTATAGTAGAAAGCCAAGTAAAAGAGTATGTAACATTTGAATATTCAGAGCTATACAGTTTCAGGCATGTTTTCATAAAAAATGAAAATATACTTACTGTATTTTTATTGTAAAGTGAATTGCTTTTCTGTAGTTATCATTTGACCATTTCAGTAATAACTTTCCATTCCTTTCTCTCTAAATTTATCATTACTCGCATACTCTACAGGAGGTGGCTTTACTTAGAAACCCTCTGAGAGGGGCAGTGAATTAGTCTAATGCAAACTGAAAGATCACAAAGCAAATGATGCAGCTGGGAGTTTAGTGTCAATGTGAAAGGGGGTGATACTATAAGACATCTCATCATTTATCTCTACAAATAGAAGGCCAATCTTGTAATTTAGGGCATTAGTTAGAAATGGAGGGAAGTAACTGCTGAGGATAAACCAAAAAAGTTTTTTGGGTGGACATACAAATGCACTATGCATAGAGAAAAGCTGCACTCATTCAGCTGTGCAAGTGCATGTCCAACCAAGCATTTCCTGTGTTTCTGAACCATGGAGTCAACTTGCATCATCTGTCAACCTAATGGTATTTGACTATAGATCTACATGTGACGATAAAATAGCATACTCACATTGAAATATAGAGAGCTAATGATTTTTTGATCTGGGATGGGAAATAGAAGGGAAGCAAGAGAGGGTTTGGAATATTAAGCCTCATATAGCTCTTAGAAAAAGGGATTATAAATAGCTTTGGCAGCAAAAATATAGCAGATTCATCTTACATGGTCCATTCAGCAAACTAGACATTTCATTCTCTGGACAGGCTGGAGAGGTGGGCCTGTGGGAACCTCATGAGGTTCAACAAGGCCAAGTGCAAGGTCCTGCACCTGGGTCGGGGTAACCCCCAGTATCAATACAGGCTGGGGGAAGAAAGGATCGAGAGCAGCCCTGCCGAGAGGGACTTGGGGGTGCTGGTGGATGAAAAGCTGGACATGAGCCGGCAATGTGCGCTGGCAGCCCAGAAGGCCAACCGTACTCTGGGCTGCATCAGGAGAAGCGTGGCCAGCAGGTCGAGGGAGGTGATTCTGCCCCTCTACTCTGCTCTGGTGAGACCTCACCTGGAGTACTGCGTCCAGCTCTGGAGCCCTCAGCACAAGAAGGACATGGAACTGTTGGAGCGGGTCCAGAGGAGGGCTACAAAAATGATCCGAGGGCTGGAGCACCTCTCCTATGAGGACAGGCTGAGAGAGTTGGGCTTGTTCAGCCTGGAGAAGAGAAGGCTGCGGGGAGACCTGATTGCGGCCTTTCAGTACTTAAAGGGAGCCTATAGGAAAGGTGGGGAAGGTCTTTTCAGTAGGGCCAGCTGTGTCAGGACAAGGGGTAATGGTTGTAAACTGAAGCAGGGTAGGTTTAGACTAGATATAAGGAAGAAATTCTTTTCAATGAGGGTGGTGAAACAGTGGAACAGGTTGCCCAGAGAGGGGGTGGAGGCCCCATCCCTGGAAACATTCAAGGCCAGGTTGGATGGGGCTGTGAGCAACCTGATCTAGTTAGCAGTGTCCCTGCTGACTGCAGGGGGGTTGGACTAGATGACCTCTAGGGGTCCCTTCCAACCCAAAACATTCTGATTTTCTGAAGTTTCCTGTATAGGAAAAGGCACCACATGCTTCTTATCAGGGGGCTTCCATTACTATGTATGTGGTGCAATTATAGAAGAAACCTGGTGAGAGGAGTGATGTTGTGCAGAGGAGCAGTATGTCTATTGCTAACAGTTTTTTCTAAGAGATTGTGAAAGTAACACTGAATTTTTTACAACAGTTAATTTTTAGAATTCTTCCTCCCTCCTTTTGGAGAAGACTTTAATAAGAAGAATAGCCTTTCTTTGTTGGTTTTTTTTTTCCCTTTAAATTTTGAGAGAAATAAGATGGTTGGTTTAGTCTTAATCACACTTCAAATGTTCTATCTGCATAAGTTATAAAATATTTATTCTTATACACACAGATTGTCCCATGATATAGAAAAGCCAAGTCTATATTACGCTTAACTCTTGGAGGCAGGCTCCAAGGTTAGTACCTGGTAACAGTAAGGTGTAACACTATCTCTTCTCCCATGTCTTCAAAAAAGTAATCTATTTTGGTATTATATCCTTGCTTCTAAGGATTTATTAAGAAAAGTTAAAGAAGGAAAAACATTTACCACTTAGTTGTACCTTATCAGGATTTATAAACTCAGATACCAACTGGCAGGTCCCAAACTGGCTAGGCTGAGTCATGTATTACTGTCCTTCTTGGCAGCCCGGTCCTTTATGGTGAGTCATGTTCTAAGCAGGATGTGGGTGGGATCACAGCATCACACTCACTGATGAAAATAGCTCTTCTGTTTATTTGCCAATTTCCAAATGTGTAAAAGTCACAGATCCACTTGGTCTTTGTGGTGGTTTGACCCTGGCTGGATGCCAGGGGCCCACCAAAGCCACTGTATCACTCCCCTCTAACCAGACAGAGGAGAGAAAAGTAAATCAAAAGGCTCATGGGTCACGGTAAGGACAGGGAGAGATCATTATATCAGTTACCATCACGGGCAAAACAGACTCAACTTGAAAATAATTTATTATCAAGCAAAATCAGAGAAGGAGAGGAGAAAAACTGGTAGATCTTAAAAACCTTCCTCCCACCCCTCCCTTCTTTCTGGGCTCAACTTCACTCCCAGCTTCTCTACCTACTCCCCCCAGCGGCACAGGGGGACGGGAATGGGGGTTGAGGTCAGTTCATCACACGTTGCCTCTGCCGCTTCTTCATCCTAGGGAGAGGACTCTTCCTCTGCTCCAGCGTGGGGTCCCTCTCACGGGACCTCCACAAACTTCTCCAACATGAGTCCTTCCCATGGGCTACAGTTCTTCATGAACTGCTCCAGCATGGGCCCATAATTTCCATGGGGTGCGGTCCCTCAGGAGCAGACTGCTCCAGCATGGGTCCCCTGCGGGGTCACAAGTTCTACCAGCAAACCTGCTTCGGCATGGGGTCCTCTCCGCACGGGTCCGCAATGGCTTGCCAGGAACCTGATCTGGCGCAGGCTTCCCATGGGGTCACAGCCTCCTTCCTTCAGGCATCCACCTGCTCTGGCGTGGGGTCCTCCGTGGGCAGCAGGTGGAGATCTGCTCCACCATGGACCTCCATGGGCTGCAGGGGCACAGCCTGCCTCACCACAGTCTTCACCATGGACTGCAGGGGAATCTCTGCTCCGGCGCCTGGAGCACCTCCTGCCCCTCCTTCTTCACTGACCTTGGTGTCTGCAGGGCTGTTTTCTCTTGCATCCTCTCACTTCTCTCTCTGGCTACTGAGACGCAGCCATTTTTGGTTTATTTTCTTCTTAAATATGTTATCACAGAGGCGCTTCCACTATTGCTGATTGGCTTTGCCTTGGCCAGTGGCAGACACAGGGAAAACTTCTAGCAGCTTCTCACAGAAGCCACCCCTGTAGCCCCCCCCACTACCAAGACCTTGCCACAGAAACCCAATACAGTCTTACAATGGAGAAAGTACTGTGCTATGTCCAGGGAGGGCTTGAAGCTATGGTGGGGAGGGTAAAGGAAGACAGTAAATTAAAATTAAATAAACAAGGTCCTTCAGCCAAGGTGCAGAAACTTGCTTCCCAACACCATTACTTTATCAGAAATATGGTTGAGCACAGCAGAGAAAGAACAAGTGATATCTGAGCTGTGTCTGTTAGCTAACACAATAAAGGAAATTATTAGAGCTTAGTATAGGAAATGTCCCAGAGTAAGGAAAAAAGCAGAGAATGAAAGTGACTTCACACTTGTGAGACTGCATGTGGGATGCTGGTACACTTGGAGCACTCCAGTGCAAGAAGGGTACTGACAAACTGAGTAGAGTCCAGCAGAGCACCACCAAACTGGTCAGAGAGCTGGAGCACAAGATATATATACAAGGAGAGTCTGGAAGGTGAACCTGGTTATTGTGAGGATGGCAAAGCTAAGGACAGGGGTGTGTGTCTTCCTGCTGTCTACAATTTCCTAATGAGCAGGTATAGAGAAGATAAGAGCCAGACTCTTCTGGGAGGTGCATAGCTGAAGGACAAACCACAGTAAAGGAAAATCTAACTAAACATTTGGGGAGGGGCAAAAAGAATTGTGGAGCAGGTGGTTAAGCACAGGAACAGATTACCAGTGGACATGATGGAATTTCAGTCCTCAGAGATGTTCGCATCTCAACTGGGCAACGTGATGAGCAACCTGCTCTAACGGAAGCTAGTCTTGTTCTGAGGTGAGGGTTGGATCAGATGATTTCAAAGATCACTTCCAGCCTGATCCATTCTCTGATAAAAATTTGACACTCTTAAAATACTGAAATCCTCCATATGGTTATATTATTAAAATCACATGCTGACAAAGTAACTTTAAGAAAAATAATTGTCAGAGAATAAAATACCTGAAGGACAGTTGCATATATTTTTTAAGTAAGTACGGTTTTTATGCAAAAGAAGTAAAAAATCAGAAATGAGAACTCCTCCACAGAATTATATGTTTTAGTTAAATGCATCATGTTGGCACAAAGAAAGTAATCATTGATTAGACACTGTTCAGGCTGTCAGGATCTCATGAGGAAAGATATTTTGTATGCTTCATTAGTCTGTGCACACTATCAACCTCTGTGCTTCACTGCATGTGTTCTGGTAGTTTTGAGGAGCAATGAAAACCTTCTTTGTCCTGTTATATTAATAATGACATGACAGCATTTTTATGATTGTATCTACAGATACATTTTCAGCAGCAGCAGATATGACATAAAGATGGAAAGACTGGGATTTGATTTGGTGCCATCTGTTATGCTTGTAGGAAGATTACATCCATGTCTGTGTTTAGTAGCAGTGAGGATTGTGCCACTTTGTGGTCCTAGGTTTGTGCAAAATATCTGTATAGATGCCTGTACCTAACTGGCTTCAGTACTGCCATCCCGGATTGCCTGGCTATTATGAAGAGAATCTCACACTCATAAGAGGAAAGCACTGAAGGATCTTAAGGAGAATGTGTTTTCCTCTGGAGGGGAGGGCACCATGTACCAAATGGAATTTGGATATGGTCAAGCATCACATGCTGTAGTAACAACTTGAATAAACTTCAAGTTTAGTAGAGTGCATGCCATAATTATCACAATGCAATCCCTCTGCAATGCTTGAGTGTATTTAAAATTTTTTTCTAGCATGGAAGTACTGTTTTCTAAAACCTTAGTGGTGACTGGTCTCACTACAATTTCCAGAAGAAGACCGAAGATGCAACTGCCCTTACTAAATCCCAAGCCCTCCCACCAGCTGAGATTAGGTTCCATTTAATTTCCATAGACAGACTTAAAATGAATGTTTAAATCATGTTTTGTGGTTAAAAAAAAAGCAATTGTTATTGAAATAAATAATCTGAATTACTATATGTAGTTACAGAGGTGCACAACTGTAAGAAGATAAATTATCAGAACCTCACTGAGAACAGAGGGATTCCAGGACGACTTCAGCATTTTGGTGCCCTTAGGAAGGATAGGAAAGGGTTCTGAAGTGTTTACCTCACTTAAATGATTACCAACTACTCTCTACTGAGTGAGACAAATGTAGAAATTAGACAGAAACTGTCATTAAAAATTATATGCCATGTTAAGCTTCCTACAATAGCAACAGCTATTATTTTGTTGTTTATTCAGTTTTGAAAGAATATATTCAAAAGGTCTACATTCTCCACAAACTCTGCATTCTGTTTTTTTTATTTAACGTCTTTCATACAGTATAATGAAAGGTAAGTTTTTCTGATATGGGACTTACCCTATTTCTAAAAAATAATGTTAAATATTCATTCACACTACTCTACTTTAGCAGTTTCATCAGAAAAAAAAAAGTTTCCATAGCCATCCTAAGCAAAATACAGCTTCAAGTTCAATGTTTAAAATCCTCCAGAATAAAGTTATTTTCACAATAACTTACGTATTTTAATTTCACTTCACTGAATAAGGTATATCTTTATCTTGTACTCAGTATTCTTGTACAGAAATTGTTTTGTTTCAGAAAAATAAGGTGAAATATTGAGTGTTCATAGTTTGATATTTACCATTATCTGTAGTTTAGTGACATGCAAGTACAGCCTGAATTCATTTCACAGAAATTGACTATTTTGTTTGCTTTCTAAGAGTGTCAAAGACGTTTTCAGTCATGCTACATTAAGTTCTAGTCCATTTTGGCTGCTTATTTTTAAAACATGTTCTGTTCTCTGTATTGGGTTTGTGCAAAACATTTTTACTTTTGCATACTATAGACATAACACTGTAGTACAAAATGCTGAAAGAATTGTCACCAGGGAAGGTCTGAGGCTATTTCGTACACAAAAAAATACTACCGTTGGTAAGCTAGTCAACTATAACAAGATTCATAGGTTGATGTATAAATTACTTTTTTAGCTTTTGTTTCTATTTATAAAAATCTCAAAATTCTCTTGCTAAGGATAGGAACTGCACACAAGTTTCAGAATCTGATACTTCTTTTTAGGATTATTTTGGTTTCTCAGAGAAATGAGGATTATATAGTCACACTCTATTGAGTGCTGGATATTTCCTCCTGTCAGTACTACCTTAATAAATTTTGAATCCTTTTTCAGCAGATCAAGATGGAGGGATAAATATTCCAATTATATGATGTTTGTGTAACTTGTGGAAGCCATCATACAGATTGGGAGTGAAGCCCAAATGTGTGCCTGGTGAAACACACACTGAAACTGAGTACTTTTTCAGCTAGTATTTGCTCTGTTTGACCTATTTGCTAATTATCAGGTGTAGTTGTAAGAGTCATTGTCTTTCACTTAGGTAATAAATAATTTGTGGACAATGGATGAACCCTTAGGTACTGCAAAGGACCACTGAAGGGTTTTTGCTATAACTGTAGTAATACCAGTTGTCAAGCTAGCTAGTTAAAAACAGCTTCATGCTATGAAGCATTTATTTTGCCAGTGAGTTGCAGACACACTTCCTATGCAGCCTCTCTACCCAAGGTGGTGAGGTGCCTTGGTCAGTCTTTGTGCCTTTAAACCTGATGCAACCACAGTTGGGCTATTAATTCATGTTTCTCAAAAGGATGTGCATAAACGATTTAATAGCTTTGAAACATCCTTTGTTTATCTGTCTAGAAATGAATAATGTCCATGGAGACCTCTTTAAAACTTTTATGTCTTGAATAAATAACAGTTATGAATAGCTGAGATTCTCTTGTCAGTCAGTAAGTGATCCCTTTAGATGTAAAGCCTCTCATATGTTACATATTTTTAAGCCCAACCTACTTTTAATAACATTTCAGTAAATATAAAAATCCTGTAACATCTTGCCCATGACAAATAATTTTGTCACTGAACAACAGAATCCAAGGTAGCGAGCAGGTCAGATTCCTATATGACCATAGGCACACAGCTTACATTTAATTTTAAACCTCATGTATTAGTTTGTATAGCTTAAAGTTCATATACCAGAAGATTAAATTGGGCTTGGTGAAAAACATACAGAAATTAAGTTAGGGCATTTAGCAAATTATTTATTTTTCTTGATTCCCTTTTATGTTCTCATGTTTTTACCTAACTTCTTTGGCAGTTTTTCCTTAATAGGAAAACATTGGCTTTTGCTTTTGTTTTCTAGGGTAAAGGGTGTAGGAGAAGCCCATAAAATCATGACAACTTATTCATTATGAACCAACATTTTGAAAGTTTATTACAGTGCACGACCAGCTCCCTGGAAGAGAGAAGTTTATTGTTAGGTTTTCATGATTATTTCTGATAAGTAATATCTGAAGTTCCTTCCGTGAGCTCAGATGCATTAATTCTTTTTGCTTGATACAGAAAGCCAGGTGTTTGTATTTTTTTACAGGAAGAGTTTTTAGATGTTTTGCCTTGGGTGGAAACTATCTGCACAAAGAAAGCAACAGCTATTAACCACATTCCATTCCCCCTCATTGTTTTTCCATCAGCCTCCTGATGCTGTCATTTTATGATGCTGTGCATAGATAATTCTTATTTCATTTTAAAATGCTAATTAGAACAAACAAGCTTTCCTGTAATTTATTTTGCAGGTAAATATATTTTAATTATGTGGAAAGAAAATGATAATTGCTGGGAATAAATGTACTGTGCTGGTTCTGAGGCAGTCTGGCCTTTCAGGCAGATGAATGAAGCAGACAGAAACATACTGGCTTTCAGAAATTTAAATATGTAGGTTTTGCCTGTATTCATGTTACTTCATATCTGAAAGATGTATACATTTTAGCTGCAATTTAGATGTGGAGACAACCTTAACATATCAGGTTTTGGTGTTAGATGCCAAATATCCCATAGAAATATCTAGTTCCATGAATTTTTCATAATTTTAATTTGAAATTGATTAAATCATTGAAACAGTCATATGATTTGGACTAAACCTCTTTGAAGGCCTACTGCAGTGATTCCGCCAAAGGCTAGAAAGCTGATTGAAACTTAATTTGGTGTTGGTTATAAGCTGTCATTGTATCTCAGTAAATGTGTTTTCAGACAAGGACAGTAGTCCCAATTTTTATCCATTAATTCATAAGCAGTAATACATAAACATTAGTTATACATTATTATACATTAATGCATAAGCAGTAATACAACATTTCTTTTATATATTTATATGTGTGTGTATATATGTGAATCTGTCTGTGACTTAGTTACTTTCATAAAATTTACTTGTACTTATAGAATACCATAGCATAGCACAGCACAGCTTAGCACAACATAGCATAGAACAGGATAGAACAGAACAGAACAGACTAGACTAGTTCAGTTGGAAAGGACCTACAGTGGTCATCTAGTTCTAACTGCCTGACCAGTCTGGGGCTGACCAAAAGTTAAGCTATGTTGTTAGGGGTATCGTCCAGATGCTTCTTAAACACTGACAGGCAGGGGGCATCGACCAGCTCTCCAGGAAGCCTGTTCCAGTGTTTGACCACCCTCTTGGTAAACAAATGCTTCCTAGTGTCCAGCCTGAACCTCCCCTGGCACAGCTTTGAACCATTCCCACAGGTTCTGTCATGGGATACCAGGGAAAAGAGTGTAGCACCTCTCTCTCCTCTTTCCCTCACCAGGAAGCTGTAGGGAGCAATGACATCACCTTCAGCCTCCTTTTCTCCAAACTGGACAAGCCCAGAGCCCTCAGCCTCTCCTCATATGATGTGCCTTCCAGCTCTTTCACCAGCTTTGTTGCCCTCCTCTGGATGCATTCAAGGACCTTCACATCCTTCTTAAATTGTGGGACCTAGAACTGCAGACAATACTCAAGATGAGGCCACACAAATGCTAATAAAACTTTTTAGGCTGAGGACCTACACCACATCCAAAGAAAATATGTATGAAATGTGAGTCAGGATTCACATATTTCTCTTTCATCTTTGTCTTCCAACTAACAGTAATTTACAATGAAAGAAAAAAAGACCCTGAAAGATTTTGACAGTGCTATTTCCCATATGAATTTTATGTGCTTAAGAGAAGGTCTCTTAGTCATTGAGCTTTTTCCAATTTGATCATTGTTTCCAGAAAAAAAAAGTGCATACACTTTGCCATTCCCAAGAAGCTGTAGGGTTTTTTGCTTCTGGTATGGGTTTTTTTTTTTAGGGGGGTGGGGGTTTTTTTTTTTTTTTTTTTAAATTTTATTTTACTTTCTATTCACATTACTTTTTTTCTTTTGCATTTTTTACTACTGTCCTCAGTAACTCCAGCACAAACTTTACTTGAATTATACTAACATAACACAGTAACTGAGAAGAGTATTTGGTGTGAAGTCTCCAAACAGTAAGTGTATCTTATGATTCTATCTGTTTCTATCTGCTCACTGGATGACATAAAAGACAGACTCACAGTGGGTCCACATCATTTGTTTTCAGTATTTTTTTTCTTTTAGGGTTTTGTACAGAATACTTATTAGATGTCAAGACCAGGTTGGACGGGGCTCTGAGCAACCTGATCTAGTTAGCAGTGCCCCTGCTCACTGCAGGGGGGTTGGACTAGATGACCTCTAGGGGTCCCTTCCAACCCAAAATATTCTGCGATTCTATGATTCTATGATGTCGGTTGACCAAAAAGTATGAAAAAGTTTGACTTGTCTACCAAAGACAGCAGTGAAATTAGACATAAACTGAGTGAGGGGACAGTCTGAGCATTCACAGACAGATGAAAAAGCAACACGGTGAGCAGCACAGAAAATTCTCTGGGAAGGCAAGTCCACCTCTTTTTTTTTTTTTCACCATAGAAATCAGAGTACAACAGCAAATGCAAAAACATATGATAGCAAGGGAAGGTTTTGTATGTACCTGGTTGAAGATGTTCAGGTGAATGTCAGTGGAAGGATGCAGGAGGAAAAAGGAAAATGGAAGCAGGACAGGACTGTGAAAGATAAGTCAAAGTGAGTGTGTAAGATGTCGCGTAAGGATTTTAAGCACTTTCGGCGTTATCAGTTTGTGTCTTCTAAGTTACATCAAGTTGCAGGACAAGGGGTATGCTAAACCTTATTACTACACAAGGCAGTTGCTGTGCATACAGAAGAAGTTTCATTTCTACTTTTTCCAGTTCAGACTCCCAGTAGATGTTTCTTGTATGTATGGATGGCTGGTATTACATCAGGAATTACCAGTGTCTTCATATAAAATCTGTTATATTACTTGGAATTTCCACTGGTAGCTTAATGAATTTAAAAGAATTTCCAGGCTTCAAGTAAATATTTTGATAATTTACTTGGACAGGCAAATAGGTAGAAACATTGCTTTGTTGACAAGATGGAAAGAAAAAAAACACTTTGAATAATGGCCATCTCATTAGTGATCTATAATTTGCTTCATCCTTATAAATTAAATTTTTACATTACATCTCTTTAAAAGTCTCTTTTCTAGCTTCACTTGCTATTTTTTATTGTGAGGAACATATACATAAGCCTTCTTTAGTTACACCTAAGCATAGCTGACAAATTTCTAATTGCACAAATAACTAAATTAAAAACAAAGTGAAGTTCTATGGGTAGACAAAAAGAAAGATCTGTAATAGGCAGGGGGATGAAAGTATCAGATTTTTAATATAATTATTTCTCATATTAGTATTCTGCTAAAGTAAAGGAAGAATGAAAAAAAATCACTGAAAATATTAAAGGTACACTTCACAGGCATTTTTTTCAAAGCTGCCATCCTTTAGTTTTTATCATTTTTGCCGTGTCTCTTGCTTTAGGGATTTCATGTTAATGAGACTGCTTGTGCACTGTGGATTTTTTTTCTTCTCCTAACAGTAACATTAAAAAGCATCAGTAATAATGGATTGCCAGGGCATTAGTTGCACTGTATTTGCCTTATGCTTGGGTAGATGATAAATGTTTGCCTCATATTAAATTAACATTTGATTTAATTTTTCTTGATCTATTAATAATTGGCTTACTACATCAGAAGTCAGTCATAACAGACTAACTGATCAGTTTCCCTCTCACCAGAACTATACTGGGTTCAAATGGTTTGTTGCTGGAATTGATTCAGAATTATTAGCCCGGCTTACAAAAAAGAAGGGGAGTACATACAGTTTCTTTAAGGCCAGCCTTTAATCTAAGAGGAAAATTCTAAGATTGGCACATAAGAGTCTTAGTACCCACCAATGGGACAGGAAAAAACCCCCACACTTCTCTGTGTCTACAAAATACAGTGGGAATCCTTCCTAGAACAAGCTGCATATTCTTGGATCGTGAGAGAGAAGAAATGCTTGTAGTTTCTCTGCTTAAGGTCTCATTGTTTAATGTATAGCGTGGTTCTGTTGTAGTTACCTGTTTCAATGGCTGTTCTGAGGAGTTTTTCTTACCAAGTGGTTGTTGGTAAAAGTATTCCCTTCACACTAACTGAAATATCTTACCTCTAAAGTTTAAGACTTTGAAACAAATACCAGTAAGAAGGTAGGTAATATTTCAACTCAGAGACGTCCAGAGGGTGGAAGCAAGGACAGGTAGCCTGGGAGGAATACAGAGAAATTGTCTGAGCAGCCAGGGATCAGATTCAGAAAGCTAAAGCCCTGATAGAATTAAATCTGGCCAGGGACACCAAGGACAACAAGAAAAGCTTCCATACATACATCAGTGATAAAAGGAAGACTAGGGAAAATGTGGGCCCTCTCGAAAAGGAAATGAGAGACCTGGTTACTCAGGATATAGAGAAGGCTGAGGTACTCAACAATTTTTTTGCCTCAGTCTTCACCGGCAACTGCTCCACCCACACAGCCCAAGTCACAGAAGGCAAAGGCAGGGGACAATGAAGAACTGGACACTGTAGGAGAAGATCAGGTTTGAGACCATCTAAGAAACCTGAAGGTGCACAAGTCCCTGGGACCTGATGAGATGCATCTGTGTGTCCTGAGGAAACAGGTGGATGAGGTTGGTAAGCCACTATCCATAATATCTGAGAAGTCATGACAGTCTGGTGAAGTTCCTGCTGACTGGAAAAGGGGATATATAACCCTCACTTTTAAAAAGCAAAAAAAGGAAGACCTGGGGAACCACAGGCCAGTCAGTCTCACTTCTGTACCTGGCAAGATCATGGAGCAGATCCTCCTTGAATCTATGCTAAGACACATGGAAAATAAGGAGGTGATTGGTCACAGCCAACATGAGTTCACTAGGGGCAAATTGTGCCTGGTAAATTTGGTGGCTTTCTACAATGGGGTTACATCTTTGGGGGTTAAGAGAAGAGCGACTGACGTCATCTACCTGGACTTGTGCAAAACATTTGACACTGTCGCACATGACATGCTTGTCTCTGAATTGGAGAGACATGGACTTGACAGATGGAACACTTGGTGAGCTGGATGCTCACACTCAAAGAGTTGCAATCAATGGCTTGATGTCCAAGTGGAGATCAGTGATGAGTGGCATTCCTCAGGGGAACCTCAGGTGTTGGGATCAGCATTGTTTAACATCTTTGTTGGCAACATGGACAGTGGGATTGAGTGCACCCTCAGCAAGTCTGGCAGCAACACCAAGCTGTATGATGTGGTTGGCACACTGGAGAGAAGGGATGTCATCCAGAGACACCTTGACAGGCTTGAGACGTGGGCCCGTGTGAACCTCATGAGGCTCAACAAGGCCAGTGCAAGGTCCTGCAGGTGGGTCGAGGCAATCCCAAGCACAAATACAGGCTGGACAGAGAATAGATTGAGAGCAGCCCTGAGGAGAAGGACTTGGGGGTATTAGTTGATAGGAATCTCAACATGCGCCGGAAACATGCACTTGCAGCCCAGAAAGCCAACCGTATCCTGGGCTGCATCAAAAGAAGCATGACCAGCAGGTCAAGGGAAGTGGTTCTCCCAAGTACTGCATCCAGCTCTGGGGCCCCCAGCATAAGAATGACATAGACTTGTTGGAGTGAGCCCAGTGGAGGGCCACAAAGGTGATCAGAGGACTGGAGCACCTCTTCTATGATGACAGGCTGAGAGTTGGGGTTGTTCAGCCTGGAGAAGAGAATGCTCTGGGGATACCTTATAGCAGTCTTCCAGTACCTGAAGTGGGCTTACAGGAGAGCTGGAGAGGGACTTTTTACGAGGGTAAGATCCCTTTGAACCCAGACCATTCTATGATTCAATGATACATTGTCAAACAGTAAAAATTGCTTATGTAACTTAAATAATAACTAACATAGTGACATTTATGTTTTAATAATAAGTACAGAAATAGGAACTCATAATTAAAGAAGGTTCTTACTATCGATTCACTTAGTCTCATAAACATGGCATGTACCTCTAAGACCAAAATTACAACTGGTATTGTTGAAAACTGGGGACTGCTGTGGTAGAAGTTTTATGAGCGACTAAGACAACAGGCAACTCCCAAGACTTCAAACATTCACTTACTTCTCCTCAGTTACTAGACAATTTATCTGCTAACAATTAAAAGTCAAGTATTAAACAAACATACCAGTCAAGCCTTAGATTTATGGTACTGCCAGTCTTAAACCATACTGTTTCTTCTGACAGCCATGGTGTGGGATGGTTCTGAGTTTCCAGGACAAGATGTAGACTTGAGAGCTCTTCAACAAAGATGCCCAACACCAAAGTGAAAATCTCTCTTCACTGTACTCCACTGTGTTGGAGCTGGTGTCTATATATACTGTTTCTGTAGAGGAAGACTAGTCTGATCCAAAGGTGTGATCTTTTCACAGGTTAGACCACCTTGCCAGTGCTGGTCTGTTCTTGCACCTCTGTGTGGTTATTACCACTTTGCAGATCAGGTACCGAACTGCATGTTGGATCACCTGATTATTTCAAGTAGTTGCAGACTATTATCTTAGTTTTAGTGTTTTTATACAACTATGCCGAAGAAGCAGATACTACAAAATACTTCACGTCCTACTGGAAATTGGGTAGTCTAGTGGAATGTCCATGTGCAAAGTAAACAGAATGATTTTCTTTATCCCTTAAATCAAGCAGGTCTGTAGTAGCTTGGATGCAAGGCAAATGGGAAATGTTTCTCAAATATATTTGTCATAAAGGCCTGTCATTTGTTATTTTGAGACAAACTCAAGACCTCCCCATTTCCAATGTCAACAGAAGCTCTTTGTGGGTAAAGTATCCACTTTAAATGAACAAAGAATTTGCTTCAGGTAGTCAACATCAAAAACACTAAAGGTATCATGGTGGGAAGGAGCAGAAGATTTTGAGGACAGACTGTTTTAGTTAACAGATCTGTTATCCAAACAAATAATTGTGTAGGTCCAGAACTGAACTGGTTCCATCTATTTTAAAAAGGATTCAGTACATGGTCATTATTAAACTTCTCTCTGCATTGGGGAGTAGATAGTTTAAAATATTTCATAGTTTATATTCCTTCTCAGACTCTCTGGCTTACATCATGTACACATAACCATAAAGCACCTTAAACTGTCAGGGAGACGGCAGTTCTTTGACTTTGCGCAGTAATCTCTATGTAATTCTGTTGCTTAGTACAGTCTTTCGTAGTAATACTCAAATTAATTACCATAAATGTGAAATCAGAGAAATCAATTCCTCCAATTCCTCTTGGAAGAAGTAATCTTGCTTCAGCTTCATTTCACAGCAGAGCACGTGGTGCTTAAAGAGTTCTACATGAGACTAATCATTTAGATCTGTACTGGTAAGACAACCATGTGCAGACAGATGACAAGTGTCATGTCCATTTGTTTAATGTATACACACAGACCTGAGGCTGCTGCATGGCCCAGGTTTTTTTGTCTCTTTCCTATGTAGGTATTTCTGTGAGTGGTACAGGGGAAGGAGAAACACTTAACCATTTTGGGGGGACATTTTGGAAGCTTGATTAGAATGCTCACTCTGGAGGCTGCCCAATATTTTGATAACCCAAACTGCACAAGCGCTACTGTACATCCAGTCTGCCACACACAATAATGCTCTGCACCAGGGCAACAAGCCTTGACACAGTCATATCACACAAAAATCACCAAGTGTGTGCTATAGAAGTCCACTGTCCTGGTTTTGGCTGGGATAGAGTTAATTTTCTTCCTAGTATCTGGTATAGTGCTGTGGTTTGGATTTAGTATGAGAATAATGTTGATAATACACTAATGTTTTAGTTGTTGCTAAGCAGTTCTTACACCAGTCAAGGACTTTTTTCAGCTTCCCCTGCTCTGCCAGGTGCACAAGAAGCAGGCCACAGCCAGGACAGCTGACCCAAAGTGGCCAAATGGATATTCCATACCACATGATGTCATGTTCAGTATATAAACTGGAGGAAGTTCACCAGGGGGCAGCAATTACTGCGCAGGGGTAAGCTGGGCATCGGTCAGTGGGTGGTGAGCAATCACACTGTGCGTCACTTGTTTTGTATATTTTGTATATTCTACTATTATTATTATTATTCCCTGCTGTTTTATTAAACTGTCTTTATCTCAAACTATGGGTTTTACTTTTTTTTTTCTGATTCCCTCCCCCATCCCACTAGGGAGCAGGGGGAGTGAGTGAGTGGCTGTGTGGTGTTCAGCTGCCTGCTGGTTTAAACCACAACATCCACTCAGCCTTTCTGCAGAGAAAGGTGGGGTCTTTGTGTGAGTCTCAGGATAGTTAGGATTTTAAGTCAGAATCTGATACAGTTGGTGAGTGTTTCACACAGAAAATAAAAAGGAATGGAAAAAACAAGAACACTAATTTGGAATGACACCTGTAGTACCACCATCAGTGCAATGCATTTGTGTGACATTTAGCGAGCTATTAAACAGATGGGTTGCATATGGATTGTTGCAATCAGTTTGGAAAGAAGCAACATAATAAGGCAAATCCAGCATATAACTATAGTACTAAACATTTACAAAACCGTTCATTTATTAGGCACTTTTTGAAAAGTATGCAAAGCATGAAGAATACTACATGTGCTAAAATAGCATAAATATTTACAAATAGATGTTTTGGGAAGCATTTAGTACATACAATGAATGTGCATATTTTTCACCTTTTTAATTCCTATTTTTCTGTTCAAAGTTAATTACTCACAATAATGAGAGTTGACCAAATTTTTAGATTTAAGTTTTGTTTTAGCAAAAAATATATTGGACTTGCAAATTGAGAAAATAGATACATTTCTTCAGTTCAGCTTCATTTATGCAAGTCCAGTTTTCAGTTAAAAGAACCCAAGAACTTCTTGAAATTTAGTTGAACTAAAAATAAAATAGTCATAGAATCACAGAATCATAAAATCATAAAATCATAGAATAATTTGTTTGGAAAAGACCTTTAAGATCATCAAGTCCAACTGTACCTGTCCACTATTAAACCATGTCTCTAAGCATCCTGTCTACCCGTCTTATAAATACCTCCAGGGATGGGGACTTGACCACTCCCCTGGGCAGCTCATTCCAGTGCCCGATAACCCTTTCAGTGAAGAAATTTTTCCTAATGTCCAGCCTAAACCTGGAGCAACTTGAGGCCATTTCTTCTTGTCCTATTGTTTGTTATTTGGGAGAAGAGACCAAAGCCCACCTCACTACAACCTCCTGTCAGGTAGTTGTAGAGAGTGATAAGGTCTTCCCTTAGCCTCCTTTTCTCCAGGCTAAACAACCCCAGGTCCATCAGCCACTCCTCATAAGACTTGTGCTCCAGACCCCTCACCAGCTTCACTGGCCTTCTCTGGACACGCTCCAGTGCCTCAATGTCCTTCTTGAACTGCGCGGCCCTAAACTGAATACAATATTCAAGGTGCGGCCTCACCAATGCTGAGAACAGGGCAACGATGAGTTCCCTGCTCCTGCTAGTCACGCTCTTCCTCATACAAGCTAGGATGCTGTTGGCCTTCTTGGCCACCTGGGCACTCTGCTGGCTCATATTCAGCCAGCTGTTGACCAGAACCCCCAGATCCCTCTCTGCCAAGCAACTTTCCAGGCACTCGTCCCCAAGCCTGTAGCGTGGCATGGGGTTGTTGTGACCCAAGTGCAGGACCTGGCACTTGGCCTTGTTAAACCTCATACAGTTGGCCTCGGCCCATCAATCCAGTCTGTCCAGGTCCCTCTGTCGAGCCTTCCTACCCTCAAGCAGATCAACACTTCCACCCAGCTTAGTGTCATCTGCAAACTTGCTGAGGGTACACTTGATTCCCTCATCAGGTTGTTGATAAAGATGTTAAACAGAACTGGCCCCAACACTGAGCCCTGGGGAACACCATTTGTGACCCACCTCCAACTGGATTTAAGTCCATTCACCAAAACTCTTTGGACTCGGCCATCCACCCAGGTTTTTTTGCCTAGCAAAGAGCATGCCTGTCAAGGCCATGGACAGCCAGGAGAACACCTAGTCAGAAGAATACCTTAAAAATATATAATTGTAAATAGTAGCATTAAATGCATTTTAATGACTATCACAAACTGACAAAAGGGCTAAATCTTCTATTTTCTCAATATTCAAGTTGTTTAAAACTGACCGTCTTCACTACACTTGAGAACCCAGATGTGTAAAGTTTCATTCAAGAAAAAAAATAATTTTAAGTTTTGACATCTCCTAGAGATTAATATCATCAGATAATAATTGTAATTAATCTTTCCTGTTTTTAAGAGATTTATGAGCTAACATTTTTTGCAAGTTAATTAATTTGAGGACTTTCTTATAATACTTTCTGCTTTCCTTAGCAGAGTGTTTTCATCAATTTTAATGAAGAAAATGTCCATTTTGGAATGAGTTAAAACAAATATATTGTGAAAATATTTTTCATACTGTTAAGGTTAGGCAATAAAATTGATAGTGTATTATATTAAGTTATTAAGGGTTAAGGTGGAGCAGAAGATATTGCCAAAACTCTTGGTTACTCCATAATATATGAGGACTGATTTAAATTAAAAAAATGAGTCTGACATAAAAGCCTTTGAAAAAGCAAAGAAAATAAAAATAATCTATACTGATAAGTAATAAGTTTTATCACTATTGTTTCTTTTTAGTTTCTTCCCCTTTTTAAACCAAAAATAGGAAGAAATATTTTTATTTTCTTTCTTTTTGTTTGTCTAAACAAAATATACCAACATGACAGAAAATTTCCTTTTAAGCAAAGTTGTGTCCTCATTCCTATAGAGGTCTCTTTATATTATACAGCAGTGCCTATTTATGTGTCACTAAAAGAGTCCATTTATTATTTCTCTGTATTACACAGGTTTTTTTAGCTACAGGCCATATAGTTGCATCATCCTTACCTAACCACAGACCGCTGACACTTGTGCTTTCAGTACTCTCACATCTGCCTGGCTGGGGGCAGCAGGGCAGGAGTTGCAGAAACTTCATCTCTCAGTACCCAGTGCAGACATGGATGCAGCCAGCTGTGCACATCCCATATGATGGGAAGGGAAGCCATGCGAACAGCACTGGCAGGCTCTGTCATTGAGCCCTAGGGATGCACACACCAATAAATCTGGTGGGGTTGAGGTTAGTGGGTGAAGGAACTGAGAAAATTTGAAAGCTTGTTATTGGACTGGCATAAAGAATACCAACAAAACCCAGGGTCTCCAAACAGCAAGTGTGCAAAAAGGCATGTATTTTGGAACGAAGACTGGTGTGGGGAGAGACCAGTGTGTCCACTTGTGGTATGCAATGTGTCATAACACACACTGTGAGCAAGAGCCCAGCTCGCCTGGGCAGGTGGCAATGTCCGGATGCTGGGCAGGCGGGCGGGTGGTGGCACGGGCATCCAGATCAGCCATGGGGGAGTCCTTGGTTAGCAAGAGAAGTGTGGGTTGGCAGAAAAGCCAGCATCATCCTAGAGACCCATAGGGGGACAGCTTGGGTCATTAGTCAGAGGACGCAGCATGTTGCTAATTACTGTGTTAAAAAGAGACATTGGTTCACTGTTTAAAAATATGAGGCCAGCTTTTCTTCCTGCTGACAACTTTGGCGCTATCTTTGTTGTCTGATTAATTAATGTAACAGATAGCTGAACCAAATGTTCACAAATCCTAACCACTTTAAAAGTTTCACCAAGAATTATTTTCAGTCTCTTGGCTGTTATATTGTTCTTCTTTCAAACTCTATAAATCAGGGATAAATGTGCAAGTGATAAGAACCCCAAACTAGCTTTATCTTCCTAGTACCTCTAAAAAGGAGGTACCCACCTGTGGTGAAGAAGTAATTTTTCTCACTCTACATCTAGAAGGTTTATTTATAGTTACATGATGCCAAGCATGTGAGTTTCAATGCATTTTCTGCCTATTCTGATGTCTTACATTCTCCTTACCAAAATCATAGCTGAGTGCTGTTTTTCTTGTGCTCAGGTAAACACTTAAAGTTTTTTTTATTTGCCAGCAAATGTTAATAGTAATAAATTTAAAATTCTCCTATTGTAATTTGAGTTATATTTTACATTCTTTATCTGAGTCTTACGTGCTCAGCTACTGCTGTTTAAATGCAGAAAAGCATATATAATTCTTTTATTTGGACTAGGATAAGAACTTTATTTTTCATCTTTTCGAAGTATTATTGTTGAGTGGGGGCAAATATATACTAGTATTAGGATTCCATAGTGAACAGCAAATTAAAGTTGGTTCAAGTAGATTTACAAGGTCTACTGTTTAAGTATTATAACTTATGTAAACGGACTGAAGAAACATTTGCTGAACATTGGGGGACAAGATACTTGTGTGATGTAAACTGGTGAGATCAATTTACTGAAATGCCAAGAAATGCCAGCTGATGAGCAGGCGTAGAAAGCTTTCATGCTGAGTGCTAAAAAAGGAAAATAAATGTACCTCTGATTAAGGAAGGCTGATAGAATAGGAAGAAAATGCCTCATTTAGAATAGAATTGTAGTTTTCAGAATAGGAATAACATTTTTAATAAAAACTATTCTTCTCAAGCTTCCAGTACAAATATTCTTCATTTGTAAAATTACGTATTAATAATGTTCATTTTCATCTAGTTTTCACCATAAATTCCACAGGCTTTATTTGTGGAGTAACAGTACCTGGCAAAAGCTTATCTGCTGAAACTTAACTTTTCTTTGCAAATATACATTACTTGTGAGATTTGAGATAAATGTAAAACTCTTCCAGACAGCCGAAAGTCTCAGATTTTATTGATCTATTTTTCCATAAGAGACAAGAATCCTAAGAAAATATTTCAATTTCCTTCTAATGTGGTGTATAAGAATACATTTCGATCCCTTTCAGTAACTGTGAGCCTTCTGGAGAAGTTTTGGTTTTAAAAACTAACAATCAGTTACAGCAAGAGGGTGCGTGTAGCTGGGCCTTTCATGTTTGTGTATGCTCAGTGGACATGTGTTAAGAATCGTTCATGCCAGTGTACTCTCTACCTAATACATATGAACCATCTTTTAAAAATATCTTTGTAAAACCAGTAATTGGATTATTCTTGATGAACAGCATTGCTTGCTGCCTTAACTCCTTCCAAATACTGTCTTCTCTGATAGCTTGGTACATCGTTGTGTCTAGTGCATTGGTGCTCTTGTGGAAATGTTAATTATTCTAGTCAATGGTTAGTAGGGAATTTCTGCATGGGAAAAATAGAAAACCTAGATAACACAAAAGAAGCTTCAGAGTAGGCTGACCATGTACTTCTTTTCTGAGAGCTGAACAGCAAACCCATATTTCTATCTGAAGCATAGACTTGCATTTGTAAGGAAACTGTTAATAAAGTGAAAATGTTTACTTCTTTAAATCTACTTAGGTAATTGTGATTTATTTATGATAAATCTGCATATGATATATGCAGAGAAAAAGCATTTGCTGAGAATGTTCTACTAAAGTGGCAGAACATCCTTGACTTACAAAACCAGAATTCTGTTCACAGAAATTACAAGATCAATTAAAAATCACTCTATTTTAGTAGGACATCTGCTCAGAAAAGCTATATAAGCCCTTGAGTCTGTAAGATGCACTTTTCAATAGAGTATGTAATCTTTACTTACTGATTACTTCTGCACTGGGCCTTTAGGGAGTCATACTTTCATAGTCTGCCCATGAAGACAAAAACCAGGAAATACCTAACATCACATATATTCCAAGTTATCCTTAATTTCCTAACTTAAATTATTAATAAGGTACAAATGAGACAAGGGGGAGGAACCCATGTGTCTGACATCTTGCTGTAAAGGAAGATAGAGAATGAATCCTTAATTACAACTGTTATTAGTAATAGTCTAGATGCTAACATGCTCTGGGCAGTGTATCTGTGTAGTAATATATGTGTTAGACTTATGTAGACCTTAGAAACATTACAACTGGATTATGAAGACAAAATTAAAAATATAAAAAAATTACGTTAATAGTGGACTACTTAATCTACTTCAGTAAATTATTTTCCATTTTCTTTGTTACATTAAAATGTAATGTGTTAATATTTTCTGTTATGTGCTCAAGGTAGCTGTTCCTTTTTTTATAAAAAGTACCAAAATGTTAACGTTTTTCAACCTGCTTTAAATTGTAATATATTTGCTTTTATTTTTTTTAATTATACAGGTAATATCCAAAGCTGTACAAGATGGCCGAGTTATCAGAAATTATGGAAGAAATCTAACACTCATTTTAATAATAATGGTTTGTCTATAACTTTTCCTGAATGAAATAATAGTTATAAAAGAATAAGAAGAATAACTGGCATATAAAGTATTGTTTGACTTCAAATAAACTTTTCCTGCCTACCAATCTCTTGGGATCAGTTCAGCAACTGGTCCAACTGCACAACTCCTGAGGAATCAAACAAATGCATTATAACACAGGTTTTAGCATGTCAGCAGCCTCAGAGTGTGGAAAGATAGCACCAGTAGCATAAATTCTTACACACTTTTGACACTTAAGATGGCAAGCAGAAAAAGATGGTACAATATTTATTATTTCTTTTATAAGCAGATCATTTTGAAAATGGAAAATGCGAATCATCCTTGGGAGAGCTTTTATAACAAGGCTTCTTTTTTTTTTTCAGGTGCATAATTTTAACTTGTTCCTTTGCTCTGTCACTTTAGATTTAAAGCTATTTTAAGGAAGGATTTGGATAATGCCAGTTGCTTTAGAAGCAATACTAGCTCTTCCCACCCTTTTTTTTGTGCAATCCACAGATAATATGGAAGAGTGCCTCTGAGTACATGACCAAAGAGAAGCAATAGCTCTCCTGCCTTTGCTACAGGAATATTCTTATTGTGTAAGTTAGTTCATTGTACAGATGACCAAATGTTTTCCAGGGCTGAGGGTCATAGAGATCAGTGCTTAATTTCTTATTTAAGGAAATGAATATTTCAGTGTAAGTGGTTTTTTTTTAAAGTGATTCTTAAATACTCTTTCTCCAAAGTTTCTCCTGGGGAAGAGGAGAAGAACTAGCTCAGCTTGAAAAGGAAGCAGCATGATCCTCACTCTGTATTAAATTGAACTCTAATTGTTTTTGTTTTCTAAAATGTAACATTGGTTTATCTCTTTTTCTTTCATAGGCTTGCAGAGTTTAATTATCTCTCTGAGTAACTTCTGCTTAATGACTGAAAGTGTCACTTAGCAATCTTGTATGTCTCCTAGCTATTAAAATATTGCTTCTGCCAAGACAGATAACTGTGCTAATACAAAGTTCCCTATGAAGGCAGGAATGGGGAGACAAAATGTAAGGACAAGGGCTTTTTCAATAGTCACTACTTTCTTCTTGTTACTATTTTTGAGGAAGTAGCAAATGCCTTCTGAAGGATCTAGTTCCTGTTGTTTTTTGAAACTAGGCTGTAGCTCTGAAAACCCCTATAATTCAGGGTATGGTACTTAAAAGTTGTCATGCTAAAACATCTTACTACAGTGCTTCAGTAAAAGTCTTGGGGTCACTCTCTACTCCTGTAGACTTTTTCTTGTTTGTATCACCTCTTGTTATGGTAGCCTCACAATATGACTCTTCCCACCTCCCGCTGCTTCACAGTTTAGTCTGTCTCAGAATCATAGAATCATTTAGGTTGGAAAAGACCTTTAAGATCATCAAGTCCAACCGTTAATCTAACCCTGCTATCCCACCACTAAACCATGTCCCTAAACACCTCATCTACCCGTATTTCAAATACCTCCAAGGATGGGGACTCAGGGATGGGGTCTTGTGTTCTTCTATGACCCTTTGCTGATAACACTTATCCTCATTAGGCTTTCACTTTCCTCTTTGCACATTTAAAGAAATAAAACCTATCATATATTTGAAATCTATTTTGTTTGAACAGAAGTGAGAAGGAACACATGTAGAAGTACAGTAAATAAAAATAAGAGTATCTTGTGACCACCTGAATTTTATATAAAATTGTCTTTTAGAGCCAGGTCTGGATAGAATCAAATTTATTTATGTAATTCCTGATATTTGTTTGTCAAATTACTGTTTACAGTGACAATTGCACAGCCTTCTGGAGCAATGATTTTGTATGCCCTATTATGGCGAAGGTCTTCCAAAGAGTAAGGTAAAAGATTACCTCAAAGAACAGGCCATCTTTCTAGTTACCCAAATATATAGTTATGAATACTTCTCAATGGTTTTATCCATTGCCAGATGAATCATGAAGAACACATGCAATATTTTGCTTGAGTATCAGCATCACATGAGAATATGATAATAATAGTTTGATAGCTGAAATCAGTTCAAAACCAGGGACAACTTAATGAAGTGGGTGCTCAGAACAATGCTGCCTAATTAACATTTTACTTATTTGTAGAGATGACACATAACTAGCTATTTTGCATTAAAAAATGCAACTCAGATGGTGATCTATCAAAAGAAAAAAAAAGAATATTTACTGTAGCAGCCACTGAAATGTATGACAAATACATTTCATATCTCTTAAGATCTGGGAGAAAGAACACTCATAAGAAACACTGTTCAATAGCACATGTTGTTTCTCAGTTCTGGGAAATTAATCATAGAATGCTTTGGGTTGGAAGGGACCTTTACAGGTCATCTAACCCAACCGCCCTGCAGTGAGCAGGCACACCATTAACTAGATAAGGTTGCTCAGAGCCCCGTCCAGCCTGGTCTTGAATGTTGCCAGGGATGGAGCTTGTCTGGGCAACCCATTCTAGTGGTTCACCACCCTTATTGTAAAAAATTTCTTCTTTATAGCCAATCTAAATCTACCCTGTTTTTGTTTAAAACCATTACCCCTTGCCCTGTCACAGCAGGCCTTGCTAAAAAGATTGTCCCCATCTTTCCTATAGGCCCCCTTTAAGTACTGAATGGCTGCAATAAGGTCTCCCTGCAGCCTTCTCTCCTCCAGGCTGAACAACCCCAACTCTGTCAGCCTGGCCTTGCAGGAGAGGTGCTCCACCCTTGGGTCATTTTTGTGGCCCTCCTCTGGACACGCTTCAACAGTTCCATGTCCTTGTTACAAATCTGCAGTTTGTGGTGTCCCTTTTATGGTGACACTGTTGTATAAAAAGGAGTAAAACTAGAGGACTCTACTCAGCTCTTATTGATTGGAACATGACAGACATATGATGCATGAAGGGTGAGATGCCCCTGTTAGTGTTTGCCTGCAATAGCTCCTCCCTGTGGGCTGTGGGATAGAGAGCTGGAACACGGGTCAAGTCAGGAGACCTGAGATCACTACCAAAATTATCCAAAACCAGAACCAGGGGACTATGAAGGAAATATCAAGATGCTTTTGGCAATTGATCAGATCTCATGCTGAAGAAAGATTGGGAGAATTGTGTTTTAGCATGTTTGGCTATGTCTTAGCATCCAGTACTTGAGATGAGTCTGATAATGGGCAAATGAAAATTAATACCAGCTTGCATTATTTCAGGATGAACTTCCCTGCTAGGTGCAAGACAATCATAATCACCTTGTGTTACTTAACTCCCAGTCTGTGTACTTAAGAAGTGATTACTGAGTCTCATGCTGATGTGGTACAATGTCAGGTCTTTTATTTTGTAACTTATTTCTGATAAAGCCAAACATGGCTACCTGCAGAAACACCACTGTTCCATAAAGACTGAAGAATTGAACCATAGGTGAAAAGACTTTCTCCTTTTCAAACAATCAAAAAACCAAACAAACAGGGATAATCAGTTAAGAACTGGGACCATAAAAAATCATTTCAAAGTAGGAGCCCTACAGTGAATGGTTCACTCTTCAACTGGGACAGTAAATGTAGATGGAAATGGGGCCCACGACTAAATGCACGTGGATATAAAACCTATGCTAGACATAAAATGCAGAGGAGAAAAGTGGACCCACACTGCTCAAAGATGACTTAGTAATAGCGCTAATACCTTCCTTCTGCTACACTTTTCGCCTACCCTGTAGACTACCCTGCCTCCAGAATCTGGCCTTAGCTGTCTTCTGGATGGTCATTATAATAAAAACAGGAGAAAAAATTTGGATTGGGGGATAGTTTATTGGCTCTTTGGTGTAAATTAGGTCTTTTGACAATTGAATGTTATCCTAATGCTAATTCATCATTAAATTCTGACCCATAAATCTTACCCACTATTTTCTCCTTATTCTTGGTAGAGCTATAAATTACATCAGGTCTTCTCTTACCAGCTTCACATTCAATGCTAGGTCACTAGTACTGGCTCTTCTGCTGAGCAGATGTTGAAGAGATGAATGATTTCAACCCTTTTCTACCTTTATTAGCAAAGGAACAGTGATTTTACAGTAGTAGAAATACCTTTTATTTTTCTGTATTGAATACTAGTGCAGGGCACAATCTAGCCTTTAATAAAGAGGCCATATAGCCATATTAAATCACCACTTGCAGAATAGCAGAAATAATTTTTCTGTATTTGTAAATACAATTACTGTTTAAATACATCCCATTTACCTTCAAATACTCATTCACTAATGTCTAATAGAGATCATCATAGTTCAGAATTAAATTATTCATTTGGTTTGGTTTTTACATAGGAAGGACACATTAATTATGCACATTCACTACAGCATAAAATGAAACATTTACATTTCTTTTGCAAGTTTAATGTGCAGTGTAAGTTAAGCTATCACCTAAATAATTTCTAGTATCCTACAATATGACTAAAGGACTCCGAATATTCACCAGTATCAGCAAATTCTAGGCAAGGCATTAACCCATTAGGAGGATAATTCTACTAAACAAAATGGTGCTGAACACACTGATATTTTATTTTACCACCTATTTTCTGGAGTCCCAGTATTTTGTAGAGTTTTGGGGTGGCAATGGACAATAGTATTCCAGAGAATATGGAGACCTTGTGCCCAGTGGGGTTACAGTCAAGTCAGGACTCCTGTAGAACAAGGAGACTCTAGATTTAGTGTTCTACACTTTGTCTTCATGAGAACCTGTCAGTACCTAAATGAAGCCAATAAATGAAATGGAAAGTTGCCTGCAAATGTGTTTGCAACATATTCAGCAATGTTCCTTTAGAACAGGTATGTAAACAAAACAGCTTGTAAGGCTCAGTAAGACTAATTGTTGGTGGCATAGAGGGTGAGAGGACAGAGATTATCAGAAGCAATGAAGTTAACATGAACTTAACATGCAATAGTTATCCTGAGTCAGATCAAGCATCCATGGAGCAAAGTGCATGTGTTAACAGTAGCCTAAAGGAGTTGCAGTAGCAGGTAACAGTCCAAGTAGCAATACATCTACAGTGTGGCCTTAGTAGTCAAAGGAAGGACTCCCTTCCTTTGGAATTCATCTCTAACTTCAGTTTGTGGCTAGAAACTTCTTCAGGAAAATGCTGCCTTGGCAATTCTATATATATTGGGTACCATAGTTTTCAGTTAAACCCAAGAGAAGTTTGGGGCTTGTGTGCCAGTACTGATCAAAGTAGGTCTTGATTCTTTCATATTAGTTGTGTGACATAATTTTTGACCAGCTACACCTCACAACTTTTCAGGAGTTCCTGAACAGTCATAAATGACAGCACGTTCCTAAATAATTAGTTATGTTGGCATGCTTAAAAGCAGAAGTTAGAATGAAAGAGTATATGAAACCCTGACTATTGTCTGGATATCAAGTGTTAAATACTGAAAGGGACTTGACCATGATCAACATTCACAGACCTGCCAGTCAGGTCTTGGAAAGGACTGAGAATTATTTTTTATATTTTCACAGGGATAAATAAATGGGTATATTATTGGATAATAAATTGGTATAATTAGTGGAAAGTACCAGTATTTGTTAAAATGTTTTCTGAATGCCCATATAGACTTTTTGATTTTGAAGGAGGTGAAATATATGCTAAAAGAACTAATGAACTCAGAGGGAAAGCATATGGCAGAAGATTGAGAAAAATATTTTAATCATTATGTTAAATTTCTGGTTGCCAAACTATTCCATATCAAAACCCAACCCCGAATGGATCTGTTCTGTTCATTTCTGCAATGGGAAAAATACATTTACTATGTTTCTGTAGGAGAGATGTGAGTGTGAGAAACTGATGTAATATTGCATTACATAACTGTTAACAGTATTTCCCCCAAATCTATACAAAAATGGGCATCATAAAAATGTTTCACTATAATTAAATGAGAGGAAGATAAAGATGCTTGAATTTGCAATCATATGGAAAAGTAGAAGTATATAATTTTATCTACAAAAATGAATACGGTTCTTTTCTGGTGAATAGGCTTGCTGAATATAATCTGATTTAAATGAGCGAGAGCTCAGATACAAATGCAGCCAGAGGTTGTTGAAATATCTTCCATAGAATTATTTCTGTAGGAAAATGTCACTCCCAACTAATAAAAATATTCCTAAAGTATTTTTTAAATGCTTTCCTAAATTGGTTAAGGAAAAAAAATCAAGTAATAACTCTGAAAATTATATTTTGATACTGTCTTTTGGTCTTTGATTTTGAAACCACTACTTTAAAAAAAATATTGCTGTACTCTGAAGTTTAAAACAATGGCAGTTTAAAATTTGTTCATTTTTTTCCACCTATAAAAAGGAAATTTGCTTTTGCTTTTTTTTTTAATTCTAAGCAAAACAGAACAGCTATCTTTTTTTCTACAATACTGAAATAAAGAGACAATACTGTAGATCATCCAGTTTGTTTGTCAGAAATAAAGACAACTAAAAGACATATTTTTCTTCTCACAAACTCTTTTAAAGCAAGATAAGTCACCTGGAAATATCTGTGCCTTATCCCCACCATGTGACTGATCTGTGAAAATCACATTTGGTCAAATTCATATTCTTCTAAAAATCTAGAACTCTAGTCCTTATCAAATTATAAGAAAATATGGAGGATTTCATTATGACTAATGAAGTAATATTTACCAAAAGTTTAATTTTTGTTCCACATCACAGAACAGTCTATATATAACGAACCTGTGCAGTTCCTTTACAAAATTCCAGGCTAGAAGGCTCAGGCTGAGACATTTCACATCCTTACTGTTGTCTTCTAAACAAATCTGCATGTTGGTTTACTCTGTGGAGTAAGGTGACATAGTAGGTAATTGCATCTGGTACTAAAAAGCATCCATAGTTCATACAGCATGAGAAATTAAGCAGAAACTTTCCTTACAGCAAAGGATTACCAATTCACAGTTCACTGTTGGTCTTTATGGTCACTGTCACAGATTGTTCCCGTAGAGTATTTTTTTTAACTCATCACATATAACTTTGTAACATCACTTTGGGCTGGAGAAGGTTTTGCTCCATTTTTCAGCTTAGGAGTTGGGTTACAAAGAGAGTAAGTGATTCAACCTCTACTAGGAAGTAAATCCCTCTTGGTAGATTTTTTCTCACTAGGATAGACAGGTATTTGTCACAAATGCTACAAATCTCTCTGCTCTTGCCATGAGATGGTAAATTAGACACTTCACAGTTTCCTTTTTTATTAAGAAAATGCTAAAAAACCTTAGTGTAAATGAAAATCAGACTTCAACTGCACATCAATGGAAAATGTGAATATAATTTTTTCTGGAACTTCTGGGCCATCTCCCTTTATCTATTGCTCATCCTTGAATTTGACTTAGAGCTTCAAAATAAGCAAAATTTCAGTAAAATAGTCTCAGAGATTTCATTAAGGATAAACAAAGGGAAGGAGTTTATCAATTTCTCCTTAAAGCAGTACAGAATTTACCATCCTTACACTACTGTCTGGCGAGGGCAAAATGGAGTTGCATGTGTTTCAGTATTTCAGGCTAAGCAGAAATGCCTTTGGTAAAGATTTCTCTATCGCATGTAAAACTCAGAAAAAAGTTGTCTTTCTCACATTTTTTCAAAAAATTGATTTCTTCTAACCTGTGCTGATCTCACCTTTTCAATGAGCAATTTCAATTGAAAAAAAAAAAAAAAAGTTATCTGAGAAACTTACTAGCAGTTTGAACAGGATGGGAAAAGGGTGTCAAGGTGCATTTCAGGTTTAATCATGGAAAGGCACTGCAGATGCATTGGGGAGCATGTTCAATACTTCTTTAAGTATATGTTACAATCACCCATGTAAATTAACTTAAGCAGGAATCTTGGCTTACAAAAGACGCACCAGCAGTTTCATGATTATCAAGTTTCATGATCATTTCATGATTATTAGGTGCATATTGTCATTCAAGTTGTTAAAATATGTTTCTGGAAGAAATTTGGAAACATAGTATACAGACATATTGATAACATTTTGGCTAAGAGTTTGCAATGACTAATAAAAAAATGTCTCTTTTATTTCTAAAATTATTTCAAATCAACCATCTTCTTTTAATGCCTTTTGAATTACTCATCCTATATTTGTAATAGAACACTTCACCAGCATCAAACGTTAGAGTAACATCTCAATAATCCAATGAAATCAACAGTCCTACTCTCCAGTATAATGTACAACCCATATTCTACTGTTTCAAGACAGAAGTTGGAACTTTGTATAAGTAGCATTTTCCCTGTATTTGCTTTCTATAAAATTTCTGACCTTGAGGATTTATATTTTTTATTTCCAATATTGCAGAATGTTTTCCACGCAATTCAGCAGCAATAGCAAAAAATAGGCATTGTTCTCAGAGGTTCATCAACTAACCAACACTTTTGTCTGTTTTTGGAAATGGTGAAATTAGTCCACAAGTTTTGACGTGTGTGGTGGGTTGACCTTGGCTGACTGGCAGCTTCTCATCACTCTGCTCTCTCACTCCCTGTCCTCAGCAGGATAGGGGAGAAAATATGATGAAAAAGGTAATGGGTTGATATAAGGACCAGGAGATTGCTTACAAATTACCATCATGGGCAAAACAGACTTGACGTGAGTAGAATTAATTTAATTTATTGCTAGTTAATAACAGAGTTGATAGTAAGCAATAAAAACAAAACTAAGAACATTTACCCTGCACTCCTGCTTCTTCCCAGGCTCAACTTCTCTCCTGACTCCTCTACTTCTTCCCACCCCGATCACTGCAGGGGGACAGAGAATGGGGTTTTTGGTCAGTTCATAACACTTTGTTTCTGTTTTCCTTCCTCCTCATGCTGTTCCCCTGCTCCAGTGTGGGGTGTCTCCCACAGGATACAGTTCTTCATTAACTGCTCCAACGTGGGTCCTTTCCACAAGGTTCAACCTTTCAGGAACAGACTGCTCCAGTATGGGTACACCATGGACCACAGCTCCTGCCAGGAGCCTGTTTCTGCATGGGCTCTCCACTGGCTGCGCCTTCCCTCAGGTCATGTCCACCTGCTATGGTGTGGGGTCCTCCATGGGCTGCAGGGGGGAAACCTGCATCCCCATGGTCTTTACCAGGGGCTGCAGGGGAATCTCTGCTCTGGTGCCTGGAGCACCTCCTCCCCTCCTTCTTCACTGACCTTGGTGTCTGCAGGGTTGCTTGCTTCACATATTCTCACTCCTCTCTTTGGCTGCTGTTGCACAACTTTTTCTACACTTTCTGAAATATGTTATCACAGAGGTACCGCCAGCATAGCTGGTGGGCTCAGCTTTGGCCACTGGCAGGTCCATCTTGGATCCAGCTGGAACTGGCTGTGTCTCACATTGGGGCTTTCCTCAGAAAGCCACCCTTGAAGCTTCTCCCCTCTGCCCAATACTGAAACCTTGCCACATAAACCAAATACAGCATATTAAGGTGTTTATTTGTTTTTTTGTTTCTAGGCGATTTTTTCCTTTGTGATTTAAAAGAAAAAAACACCAGAATTAGGATGTGTTATTGTTATTGTTACTGAGAGCTGTATTGGTGCTACATCAACCTGATGGTGGATGGTGCTTTTAAAGAGGAAGGTTTTGTGGCTCCTATTTTCCTTGCACTATAAATCCATGGAACTGAAGGTGGATTTTTTCTCAGGAGAACTTTAATCAGTTTAATTCTTCAAATGTTTGTAAAGATTAGTGTTTTGTTACTTAAATTTGATCTTTGATGTATACAAGGCTTGATACAGTAATTGCTTTGAAGTCTAGGTCTGAGGTTTCAAGCTGGCATGTGACTCTGAGAGCATATAGAAGATGTTTAGCACAGCTTGGTGTGTGTATGGGAAGCCTGTGCTGGGGAGCAGGCAGGCAAGCACACTTAACTGGAGCAACTGAGCCTGGAAATGACTCATTCAGGAGTCACACTGTAATAGTTAAGGAGAAACAAAATGGAAAAAACCTTTCCTGACAAAATGAAAAAAAAGTTATTTGTAAATATTGAAGTGACTTAGCTAATTTTAATAAAGAAAACATTTTAGACACCTTAACTATCTAAGAGTTCAGATTACTATCTAATTTCAGCTAGGAATATGAAGCCTCACTTAGTTTTGATTAATGTAACATTTATGCCTTTGATGCAGAATATATGGAAGATCTCCTTTCACACCTACTAGCTGCATTGAATCCAAGAGCTTTTTTTAACAGACTTTCTTACGTCTTAATTTTAGTAATAGCTTTCACTGGAAACAATAGGTATATCTGGGCATCATCAGCAAACCATTAACAGCTGGGATTATGATGAGTCACGAACTTTTCCATGACTATTGGACTACATTCCAATGACTGAAAAAAAAAAGACAGCAGGTAGAAGTGAGCAGTTGATGTCTTTAGAGAAGGACAAAATGTAGCTATCATCATTCCTGTAGCTTTAGCAGACCAAGATACTTGGAACCATTTTGGTGTTGATTTCTATTCCATGTTAAATCTGAACCCAGCTCACTGTCAGCATTTGGAGGGACAGAGTTTTATGTTTTCTTACAATTCCTTTTAAAATAGATAAAAATGAATTATTAACAGATTAAAGTCAATCTGTCATAAAAAAATAAATTCTTAACATTTCATAGTCAAAAATCTTTAAGTATGAAGTCAGTTTTTACAGTTTGGATAACTGAACATAAAAAACTCCTATAGTTTTAAACACTATACTGAACAAAATGGTTCATGCACCTCTGGGTGATTTTGTCATTCTGGCTTGAGTAGTAGTGAGTGGTTAGCCAAGTAAGCACAGCCCTGTTAGCACCCATATGAGATATAAGACAAACACAGTCAAGTTGTTTGGTGAGGTTGTATACTGTGGGTTTTGAGGTTTGGTTTTGGGGGTTTTTTTGTGTGTTTTGCTACTTGCTTTTACAAAGGGCTAAAATTGTTGCTGATTTTTATAGGCCAAATCGGGTTTTGAATTATTCAGGCAAAACTGCACAAAGCAGCTGCACATATTTCATAATGAAAAACATGTTTTCTATATGTTAGATATTAAACTGATTAACTCTCTGTTCTGGTTCCTGCTGGGACAAAGTTAATTTTCTTCCTAGCTGCTGTAGTGCTGTGTTTTGGATTTAGTACTAGAAGAATGTTGATAACACACTGGTGTTTCAGTTGTTGCTGGGTAGTGCGTAGACTGGCCAAGGACTTCTCAGCTCTCAGCTCTGCCAGGGGCACAAGAAGCTGGGAGGGGGCACAGCCAGGACAGCTGACCCCAACTGGCCAAAGGGCTATTCCAGACCATAGGACATCATGCTCAGTATATAAGCTGGGGGAAGAAGAAGGAAGGCAGGGACATAGGGCGCGATGGTGTTTGTCTTCTCAAGTCACCGCTACACGTGACGGAGCCCTGCTTTCCTGGAGATGGCTGAACACCTGCCTGCTGGTGGGAAGCAGGGAATGAATTCCTTGCTTTGCTTTGCTTTGCTTGCATGTGCAGTTTTTGCTTTCCCTATTAAACTGTGTTTATGTCAACCCATGAATTTTCTCACTTTTACCCTTCTGATTCTCTCCCCTGTCCCATTGTGGGAGGAGTGAGCCAGTGGCTGTGTGGTGCTGAGTTGCCAGTCGGGGTTAAACCATGACACTCCCTTGAAGTCTCTGGGAAGCTGTAAATATACACTTTGAAAATTGAAGCCCTTGGTAGGTCTGAAAATGTCCACTCCTCTGTACAGTTACTGTTTTTATCAGAAGTACTTGTTGATACCTGCTGTTCGTGTTATCATTGCAGCTCTGTGATGACTTGCTGTAGTCAGTCACCTACACTCATTGTCTGAAACAGGTAGACCTAGAAAACTTTATCAGCTTCCTGGATGCAGTAGTCCCTTCTTCTGAAATAATAAAAGGACTGTTTCAGCAGAATGAGCTATTCAACAGCGTCTCAATTCAGTATCTGGAAGGTGGGGGCAATTCTACAGTTTGGTATACCTAGGACAGGAATGGTGGTAAGGATTAAGATGGATTCAAACAAAATATTAGGTTAAAATGTAATTAAATTCTAGGAGCTCTACTGAAGAAAGTAATGGGAAACCTATAGTCTTGTTTAATACTGTGTGTCAGATACTTTATTGTGGACATAGTCACAAGGATATAAGCACAGCAAGGACTGTATCTGGAGATCATACCTTCCATTAGGGTTTCTTCCTAGTATTAGCTGGCATGGCTAGAAGAATTAGGTTATATTTCCTGGACCCAGATTCTGAGTTGAACTGATCACCTTGAAAGCTACATGAAGCTCATTGAGTACTATTATCTGTGCACTGCCTGTTTGCATTGTCAGCTACTAGTTTCTTGCAGTTCATGATACAGTTAAGGCTGAGCTGAGGGCATGATATCTTGTTCATGTCAACCATTGTGCCACAGCCTGGTTGCATAAACGTTAACTTGGACACTTCAAAATTTGTCTCAGTGGCGTCTTGGAAGTTGGCTGATTCAATATGTGCAATGTGCTTATTTGTATCACATGGCAGCTGAGTCTGGAATAGGGTTGAATCCCTACCTAAATGGCCCTGCACCTATGCCTAGGTCTCTTATACAAGATTCCCCAGCTGGTAACTTCCAAAATGAGTATTTTCAGCATAGTGGAATCTGAATTGAGACATATACTGCAAGTCTGATAGTATCTTTAAGCAGCTATTATTTCAGCATAACTACAATTTAAAACTTAATCCTATTTCTGTGTCTCTGTGTGTCTTGTCTCTGTCTCACAGATCTAACTGACCCTGCTTGAGCAAGGGAGCCGGACTAGATCAGCCCAAGAGCTCCTTGCCAACCTCAGTGATTCTGTGATTCTGTGTTCACACTTGTGAATCAGACATGCTCGAGCTCCTTTAATAAACTATCACTTCTGATAAGGTCTTCCTGTCCTGGTAAGCTCATCCTGTGTATAAGTTCCACCTTAATAGTCTTGTATGAAATACTAGAACAAGAAAAATCTAGAAGCCTTTAATTTGCAAGATAAACAGAGACCTGCTTTTCAGTAAGCTGATTTTTTCAGTGAGATGTTCAGTGAGCTGACAATGCTGTACTTCATGAATACGGATTTTACCTGCGTGTTCTAATTAACAGACATATGTTCAGGTTCTTAGGGTTTTAGTATCATAATTAAATGCTTAGTTAATATTTCAGGTTACATGAATGCAAACTACTCAGAGCTCGAAAAACTTTAAATAAGCACATCAACCACTTGTTTCAAGGGTACTGTAGATTTATCCACAGATAAGAGGTTTCTTTCCTTGAGCAAGGCAGGCTTGACAGACTTTGAAATACACGTGTAGAACCTGGAGCAACTGCTGGCATATTTCATAACAACTAACCTCTTTGCAGTGGTGACAGGTAGTGATTCCTTTGCCAGCAAGGCACTGAGTGTATGACTGGAAATGGCTGTTTGGTTTAATGACAGGGTTTAGCTGTGCCAAATGATAAAACAGGGCAAATGTTAAACCAGAAGTTTGAAGTGTAAAGTTCTTGTTAATAACACCATTAGAAAGCATGACAAACGTAAAATCAATAAAACAAAAACTACTCAGCAATTACATTGATATATAACTTAAGACATTTGTAAGGAATATTACAACATTAGCAATTATTAGATGCTTAATCATTGCCAATAATTACTTGGCAAAACAGTAAAGAATACTTAATAATTTCTTACTGTTAAAAAGGTGTCAAATTAGCTATTTAGTTAGTTTCTGCATCCCTAATACTGTATAAATAAATCTTAAAATGTATTAATGCCCTGTGCACACAAGTGCTTTTGATAGTTAAATACATCTTATTTCACAGTCTTTCACATCTTGTACAGCTGCAGTAAAAGACAGCAACAAAAAACATAGCAAAAATAATCCATAACATTATGAGTGAGTTTTTGCAAAACATTCAGCATCAGGCTCACTCTGCTGCAAATAATCTCAGTACATTTTTTTTAAAATTGATTTTAAGTAGATGTAGGCTTAAGCCAAATCTCAGTGATTTGGGATAATTCTTAGTCTTAGCCTTCCCATCAGAGAATGACAGCAGAGATGATAACAGGAATTATTGAAACACGAGCACTCAAAAAATTTAAAGCTAGAAGTAGCTCAATATACAAAAAAATCATTACACTGAAATACAGCTAACCAAATGCCACTGAATATTGTCAGTTTACCTCCAAATGATACGGAGGTTTTGAGCAGTTCTATTTGGTCATATTCGTTTGCCCTTTGATTTTTCTTGCCATGCTGGCAGGGCTGAAACTTGTTAGTTCAGTAAAGCTGACAATTAAACAAATCATCAAGATACTGTTTTTTTGGGGGATGCATTTTGTAGGAAGAAATAATATCACTTTTATTATACCACTGACATAGTTGGGAAAAAAAAAAAAAGATAAGCTTTCAGATAAATGGTTTCAAAAATATAAAAAAAAGTTACAGTTATTTAATATTTTTATTTTTTTTAAAAATAAAATTTTTTTTTTTTGTTTTTTTTTTTTTTTTTTTTTTTTCTTTTTGGAGACGCCAGTGGTATTTGAGATTGCAAAGAAACATTATGCAATTCAAAGACAGAAGAGATTCCTTTGGGTCACAAAAAGTCCTCCAGAGGCAGCTAGGTAAATTTTGAAAGCTACAGCCTCAACAGTATGCCATGGTATTGTAGCTCAGGGTGGAAGCTAATTTAAAAGTTAACATAAACTGATGCTGTACTAATGAAGGTGAAAAGGGGGTGGAAAGAATAAGCCTACTTTATATCTAGCTTCCATTGGTCTGAACTGCAATAAATATTTTTACAGTGTATGGGCCAACATCCTTCATTAAAAGAATGAAGGATTTTGAACAGCACCTGAAATGGAATACTAAACCTAATCTCTGATGAGTTTCTGTTCTATATAAACAGTAGCTACCTCCCCTGAATTTTCTGAATATCTAGCAGACACCAGATGCTTGGACTTTACAGATTTAGGGGCAATATTGCTGGTTTTATAAAGTTTTTTGTTTTCCTCTGCCTGTTTATAGCCATATCTCTAACACAAATATTTGATTCAAGTTGATTCATACTTTTGGAAAATCAGAATTAGGTTTATACTCTTCATGTTTCTCCAGGATACAGAATTTTAAAATTTTCAGAGTGTGCAATGGCCTGTTTATTAAGGTGAGCTCTCTAAACTGAATAGACAGTGAAATGGTAATATCAGAAGAATTGAGAAGAAATATTTAAATTGCTATTGAATTAGCAAGGTTTTAGTTTTATTTTTCTACTTTTATTAATACTCTCATATTATTAACTGCTGAATATTTTGTATAAATAAGATATGGATTCAACCACCTTACAAGTTAGTATTCAGTCAGTTGGTTTTTACTGGGTTTAATAGAAGTGCCATAACTGAATATGTATGCATGGTTAAAATAATCAAACCACTTTATATTATGGGATTATATAATAACAAAATCTAGAGTATGTCCTCCCATCTGAGCAACCCAAAACTTTTTACAAGCTCTGGGGAGTTCTTCATAAAGAATGAAGAGCATTTTAAGTCATCCTTAGAAGTCTTTTGAAAAAATGAAGAGAAAATCTGAAATTTCTTTCTCAGGGGTAAATACAGTTTTCTCCATCTTGTCTTCTTCTCCTTTTCCATCAACTGAGAGAAAAACTTGCCAAAGTGCAGGTTTTAGTTTTAGGACAGGAGAAAATATAAGGGCAAACAGAAATTTATTGGAAATCAGTTGTAATTTAACTTTAAATTTAATACATCCCATCCTTTAAATACTAAAGCAATGCTTTAATTTTTTTAGGTATGTAGTTGCCATAGTTTTCCTTAGAATTCAATGAAGAAACAGCAACAAAAGCTACTTTTAGCTGAGTAATCATTAATTTTAATAGAAATCTTTCAGCTATATCTATCATGTACTTCAATAAAAACTAAGCCATATAATAGCATGAACGTTAAACAATCAAATTCTGTTCATCCAGACAATCCATCCTCTTTACAAACACTGCAAATACAGCACACCTTTCAATAAAGATTATCTCAAATTACAGAAATTCAGTGTTTAAAGTTCACACAGCAAATTATAGAAGGAAAACTGGTGTTGCTAATTGTCTGGCCTATCCCTTAACTAATGATTGCACTCCTTTCTTCTAACACAAAAATCACAGCAGCAGCAGTGGTGGTGTCCAAAGCCTGGCCCTGCAGAGAGTTGAAGAGTTTACCTGTCCAATAATAGCATTTGGTATTTTAGTCATATTGTAATAATGGTTTCTCGACCCGTCTGTACAGTTAGTTATTTTAGTCACTTTAAGAAATAACTAATTTTGTAACTACGTGTGCACTCCTTCAAATCTGAACAGTAACTGTCAATTCTTACATTTAGGTTAAATTACCATTACAAACTTTAGGGGGAGAAAAGAAAGTAAGTCAGAAACATTTTGTTCTATCACTTTTTGTAAAAGAAATGTCAAAATCAAGTATGAACTAATTTTATTAGGACAGTGTTTTCCTTCATTTACCTTAATTTTCCCGTATCTTAATTTAAATAAGCAACCAAAAGATTGTTTAAAAAGTAAATGAGTAACCCAGAGAAAATTGTCTGTTTTCAATACCCTGAGGGTACTGTAAGGGTATAGAAAACTCCTGAGAACCCTATTCTAAACCAATTTGTTTCAGAATTGCTAAGTCTCATTTTTTGGCCTGTCAGTGTAGAGCTTGCTGTATTTTCTATGTTTTGTATAGTGTATGTACAAGAGAAGTTATGAGGAGTAGAAAAAGCCAGTAAAATGCCAGCCAGAAGGAGGGGACAGGTAAATGAATTTATGTTTTTGTATGATCTAGGTACAGCATGAGCGTTTATGTCTTAAACTGCTACAAAATGACTAGTGTCACGTCTTTTAGACAGTGATACTTAGTTATGTAAATTGAAAAAGTCTTAGAAGGCTTCTTTGGAAAAATGAGGAACTAATGGATTGTAACTTAGAATTAAAGACAAGCCTAGGACCCTGACAGATCTAAGCATCCCTCATCTGCTCTCAGTCTAGCTTTGCATTTTTTGTTACTTAGGTAAATGGGAAATACAGTGACTGCATCTGGAGGTCTTTTTTGAAGTAAATTAAGCTGATACTCCATTCTTTACTGTTGGTTTTTGCAAAGCCAGAAAAGACTTTCCAGCTGGGACCCAAATGTTGTGTATTAAAATTATTGTCCTTTGACTGAAAGAGATCTGAGGAGAAACAAACTGTTGTCTATTTTCTACTGTTATGAAATACTTTCTCCGCTCCATTGCTCCAGATCACTGCACATTACAGTGCTATTTCTCAACCAAGGATGTTGAGATAAACTGCCAAAGTAATATTAATTCTTTGTCAAGATATTTCAAGATCTGTGGTAGTATTCTTAGTAATAATATGAAATGAGAGACATTAAAAATATTACTGGAATGCTGTGCATGGTGAGAACCATTTATATTTGTATACAGTGAGAACCAACATGTATTTGTTCTTTACACAAGAGTGATAAAGAAATGCAACAGACTGTCAGAAATTGCTGATAACAGCAAGGGGTACTGAAAAGAAAATATAAAAAACTTCATTCCAAAGTTGATGCAGAAGGCAGATCATAGGACATAAACTTTGAGACGAGTGTGTCTGGTGATGAACACCATCTTGGGGCTCCGGTAATTTATCGACTAATGTAAGAAATGGCCAATAATATAGACCATATGAAAGTTCAGCATAGAAATGATGGGCTGAGGACTTAGACAAATATTACTACAGGTGTGCAGCAAAGCTGGCTAACCATACTTACATTTGATCTTGCTTATTAATATCTTTTTATCTTTATTGTCTTTATTGTTACTGTTGTCATTGTTGCTATCGTTTGTGTGGGATATTTTGGTATAGAAGAAAGGGACCGTGTTTTCCTGCACATTTATACTTAGACCAGCATGCCTGAATGCTGCCATGGTGTAAATAAATGCTTAGTAGTGTATAAAAAATGAACAATGATATCTTGGACACATGATAGCTGAGGCAGAGGCAATAGATGATGACTGCTAACGTCAGCTGTTTTGGTTGATGTTGTCTTTCTGTTATCTGTTCTAAAAAATGCCAATTTTGGATTTAAAGTAGAAACAAATAGGCCTTTGAATTTATCAAAATAATCTGCAATGGATTTAAAATAGGAGGATCAGACTTTTGTAAGAGTATTAGGAATTAATTTTAAAGGCTTTATGTGGCACCACTATCTACTTCCAAAATTATTAACAGAACTGACAGTTCTAATTTTGAAGCTTTAAATGTCAAAATGCTGAGACCTAGAGTGCTTGATAAAAGTAGGCTTATATAGTTTCTGATAATTGTGCTTCACATTATTGCTTTAGCCAGTATATCGGTACTCTAATGGAAGATAGAATTCTCTTAAAAGTTTAAAAAATTTATATTGTTGATGTAGTTGAAGGATTGCTTTGAAATAACATCCTCTTACCCCAACCTCAAATGCAAGTTCAATAAATAACTCTTTATAAATAACTGAGATTTATAAATAATTGAAATTTATCCAGAGATAAATCTGATTAATAAGATCACCATCTGACAAATAATCAATTCTGACTTAAGTATGAGAGCTTCAGAACATTTGAAAGAAAGAATTGTTTAAGCCATAATTTCAAAAATTTTGTCCATACAAGTGACTTTGGATGCCCCTTTTATTTCAAAGCTTAAGTCAGTTTAACTGAGCATTTTAAAACTGTTTAGGGATTACCCTGCATAGTGAGGAAGGAATAACATTAAATAGGTGGCTGATTTCTTGGGTGACTGTCTCCAGCGTTTATACATTGTACTTGTGCTGTGCTAAAACAGAATGGAAGGAAACAGACAGAAACAGGGTGAAGTCTAGTGGACTTTATTATGTCAGTAGGTGGAAGCAGTCAGTAGGTTGTACGCGGGTGTTGAGTGCAACTTTGAGACCTAAGAAGGATTTCAACATGGTCTCTCACCAGATTTTGCATTGGATGGTGCTGTCTTGCAAGAGACAATGTGCTTGACTGACTGAAAAATAAACTCCTAGAAACTGGGCCTAGAAAGGGAAAACCAGTTTTTGTAGACACTCATCAATGATTGTAAAGGATAAGGACAACACAAATGACTCGATTCCTCCTTATCCAAATGTCAGACTTTCTTAACAATTAGTTACAGGGACATAAGTTCATTGTGTTTGTTTTTATAAATCCATGTAGGATGTTGCAGTACTCAAAATATGTGTGCATCGTGTTATGAAAAAAATATTTTTAAACCACTTCAGCTTTTAAAATATAAAAATATCCCACTCTTTTCAATCTAGTTAACTCCCAGGCTTTAGAGCCATTCTCAGATAGTGTTGCATGGGAAACTTTCCTTTTGTATGAGAGTCTCACGCTTTCTAAATGTCCTCTGCTGCAAAAAAATTAATAGCATACTACCTCTGAATTTGTGGATTTATCACCCAGTTTATCTTTCCTTTACAATCCAAACAAAACAACTAAATGAAATGGGCTGATTAAATAAAGAAAAAAAAAAATAAATCCCCAGATGCAGTTCATATGAGACATTTAACACAGTAGCATTATTTTTGTAAAATGTCCTACCATTAGATAGAACTAGTTAAAACTGAAGATGAATCCCATTTTTCAGGAGGGAGCAGGTAGCAAAATACCTTGCAAAACAAAAGCATGCAATTAAAATAACCACTCTACCACTAGAGCACACATTTAGTGTAAAACATCTTTCTCTTTCAGACTGAAATAGGCATTTATCATGTTGAGTAATAGCAGTGAAAATAGAACAGCATTCATTCATGTCACAAAAATAACATCTCTGATTGTTAATGTGTTCGTTACTGTGGAAAAGGTGTCAGTGAAAGCAAATACTTTTTAGTTATACCACATCACAGAAGAACGTTGTCTGGGCTTTGCTCTACAACAGGATGTTTCATCAGTTTGTATCTAGGAGTTAGGACTACAACATTATGAGCAACTTACAGGAGGTACTGGAATTAAGAGGAAGGCTTTCAAAGTCAAATTTTGGTACTCCTTTTCTCACAGTAAGGAATAGTGTGGAAAGAAAATATAAAGACAGTGAGTTGCTTGGAAGCTGCATCCCAATACATAAAGTCACCCACAGTCAACTTTCATAATTGCATTATAGGAAATCAGCTTTAGTTTTCACTCAGCATTATGTATGAATCCTAATGATTTTTGCTGCATATATTACTCCTTGTCTCTTGATACGTCCCATTAAGTTTCCCTAATGAAATGCAAGCTGTTGTTGTCCAGTGGTCACATGAATTTACCTATGAACAACGTTACCCTTCTGCAACCCCGTGCCCTTGTATGACTGATGCCTAATCATTCACACTGTTGCTTAATGAAAGGTACAGTGACTGCAAATATGCTTTCGCCATTACCATGACCTATATTGGAAATCTCCTCAGCTGAAACAAGTAAGGCTAACAAGAAACATTGGACAAAAGTTAGCAGACAAAAGTAAAAGTAGCAGTTCCGTGATTTTACACTATTTTTGTCTGTGGATGAAATATATATATATGTGCATTTTTTTTAAGCCAGAACATATGTGAAGCTTTTTTTTTTTTTACAAAGACTTTTTATTTGGAAGACTCAACTTATTTATTAAAATCAGCTTGATAGAAATATGTCCAGACAACATATTTAGTTAGAATAAAACAGTGGGCCATTAATTAGGCCACACACACTTTGTATGAACTACAAATTAAAGTCCTTCTTTTGAATAATTAAAAATTTTAAATATGGACTTTTCATAGCTAGGCCTATCACACAAAAGAGCACAGGGATAAGTCCAAAGCTGAAAAGTGTACTTTCAAAGCTAATATATAGGCCACAAAAAGCTTCAGATAAACACACTGAAACAAATTTATTTATTTATTTATTTATTGGAAACAAATACAACACCAGAAAATCCAGCCTACTCTGAGAAGCATCAGAATCTTTTTTACGACTTCTGCTGAAACTAAAAGAAATGTTACTAGCCAGTTGATCTGTACTTATAAAACCAGGTAAAATAATTCTCCAATATTTTAGAATAAGTCAGCAGGCAGAATGCAGATACCTGTGGTTTCAAAATGTAGACTTTTCCACAGTTTAGGATTTAAGTATGATGATTAGAAACAGAATCACAGGACATACTAGGTCTTCCCTGATAATTAGTAATCATTCTGCAGACTGTCATTTGAGACACAAAAGAACCTAGAAAAAACACACTTGGACATTCAGTCCTACTAAATTCAGACAGACATTGAATAACCAAGAATTCAATGGTACAGTAAATTTCTAACTGTAAACTACTGCACTTTTCACAAATAGGTGAATTTCTGCACCAACGTTTGATTTTTAAGAAACAAATTTCTGGGCAAAATGGCAGCTTCTGAAGGAAAATAGTTACAATATCCATACATACTACCGCATATAACTGTACTTCACATAGAGGGAAAAAAATTAACTTGCCCAATGTAAAGGTCTAGAGAATAAAATATGTAATACATGACTATATATTACTTACTCAAAATAGACTTAGGTGTATAGGTCTTTTTCAGGTCCCCTGGGGTGGGAAATGTAACTTTGTTTTCAACTAAAATATTCATAATAACTTCTGTGATATGAATATTTATTGAAAGAATGTTTTTGTATGTTATGAATAAAGTGTAATTTAAATAGAAAGTGTATCTATTTTTGTGTGACTTAAGGAGAAAAAGATAGCAAATTTCTAGCACTTTCATATGTCTAAGGACATTTAATAAAACTATGTAAAAGTAATTATTTCCATTTTGCAACTGGCATTCTGCAGAATATAAAGATGTAATAACTAGCCAGTAAGGCCTAGGATAAAGCAAACAAACCCACCACCAGAAAACCTCCAGCAAGATATTCCTCCTTCTGTGAACACATTCTGGAGAGTTTTGATCTCCCAATTTCCACGAAATATTTATATCTCTGTATTGTCTTGAAAAGAGCTCAGATATTTAAGCTTCCTCTACCATGGCCTACTCACCATATCAGTGTTATCCCAGCTGTCAAAATTGAGTAATTCAATAAAATTATGGTATAAACCAGAAATTCTCCAATGATCTCATACCTAGAAAGGCATAATTTGACTGTGTCCATAAATTTACTCAGCGAACAATATCTTGCTTTGATAAATAGTTTGCAAAAAGCTTTGCTACTTGTTTTTTTTCTTGTCATTTTTCAAGGCACAATTTTAGCTCTGTCCCTAATCTGATTCCTGCTATATACACAAATGTGTCTTGTTTGTAATAAGTCATGTTTTAAATCCAATTCTTCTAGTGTCTTAAGTGACACAGACTAAAATTCAGCTGCTATTGACTTATGACCTATTATTTAGGCTAGATTAGGCTATTTGCATAGATTGTTTAGAATCAACAAGAAGTAGCCATTTGGTTCAGCTTGACATTGTGAATATTTGTTGAAATAAAGCCTTTAGAAAATTGTTTATGAATGTTTTGCAACAGCATTTTCAGAAAGAGCTGGTAGATGTTTAAATTCAAATTGATGTTTTGATGTCATACTAATTAAAACTAAAATACTTTAAAAATTAAACTTTTTTTGGTACAGTGAATGAATTTTAATTCAGAACTTTTTTCAAGACAATCCATATGTCAAAAAGGAAGTTCATAAATATTTATTATTAATATTGTCGGAGCTCAGTATAATAAATCTGCTGCTCCATAAACAATTTGTGATACTTAAATGTTTTGAAGCTTGGCTGCTTGCCCTTGAGTTCAGCTAACCTCAGAGACAAATCCAAGGGAAGATAGTTTAGAAACCTTTAGTGATGACACACCTTCAGAGATTACTATCCTGCAAATTCGTTGCAGATCTTGTTGTTCCTTTTTAATGGGCAGTAGATTTGATCATATGGCTGTTCTCGGATTCAATATTTGTATATGTGTGAAAGATCTGTATGTTATTTGTAGTCTGCAGTCTACTAAACCAGTAGACTACTTAAGGTATTATGGTACTACATAAGGCCATGCTCCTCTGGCTGAGAAAGGTTTATAACCAGGGGAAGGTGGTATACCTTCCTTAAGCAATTTGAGCACCTGTTACTCCCAGGAGTAACAACTAGAGCAGCTAGAAAAATATCTTTATGGCTTGTATATATACTTAACAAGGAAAAATCAACTGTGATTATGTGGAGATTTCACTCTAAAAGTTCTGATAGGTAATTCTTTTACAAGGAATTATTTTTAATTTTAATAAATTATTTGTGGGTAATAAATGATAACACTTGAACATTTTTCAATACTTCATTATAATAATAAAAGGAGCTCCATGATAAAAATAAAACACTAGCAATTTTAGGGGAATCCTGTGAGTATTAGAAGTAGCAATTTTCTACACAATGGACTAGCTAAGGATGAACTTGAACAAGTAACTTGAGATCTCACTGCCTGTAGGTCACGGAATGCAGTTCAATCAATGGTTTTGTTTTGTCTAGTCTGTAAATGCCACCTCAGCATTAATTGTATTGTAATTACCTTTTACATTTTCTTTACTCCATCTTTGCATATCAAAACCTGATAGAGCCTTTGGGGGTTGCTTTTTACTTATGGTCAAAATTTAACATTCCATTAGCAAATCAATATAAAACCAGAATGTGCTTGGTTTACTGGTCTTTATCATTAGATGAAAACTGAAAAATAGCTGGTCATGGCTGCAAAAAAAAATGAATGTTCATGGTGAAGAAAATCTAATATCTTTTGCAGTACCTTTGTGAAAGATGCACAGTTCTATGTTCTGTAGGAGCTGTGTTTTGATGAATCATACCTCTACACCGAACTAGGCCACTTTCTCTGGATTGAATGAAATATGTTGCTTTCTTATGGTGTACTGTGATGTTAGCCTCTCTGGAAAAGTAGGCTAATTCATAATGAAGAACAGGTATCTGAACTACAAAATGCTATCACAACTCAAGAAGCAATTATTTATATTAACAGAACAAAATTAAAATATTTTAGTTTGTATTTCAAATGCAATTTACTTTAGGAGGCAAACAAGTAACAAAAGAACAAAAAAACCCCAACTTGAGATGAGCATCTTTCATAGAATCACAGAATGTTTTGGGTTGGAAGGGACCCCTAGAGGTCATCTAGTCCAACCCCCCTGCAGTCAGCAGGGACACTGCTAACTAGATCAGGTTGCTCAGAGCCCCATCCAACCTGACCTTGAATGTTTCCAGGGATGGGGCCTCCACTACCTCTCTGGGCAACCTGTTCCACTGTTTTACCACCCTCATTGTAAAGAATTTCTTCCTTATATCCAGTCTAAGCCTACCCTGCTTCAGTTTAAAGCCATTACCCCTTGTCCTGACACAGCTGGCCCTACTAAAAAGGCCTTCCCCATCTTTCCTATAGGC
>JAKFQP010000147.1:2410581-2423220 GCA_023375905.1 Nycticorax nycticorax | reverse complement strand
GGTCTTGTCCTAATGTAGTGCTTGAAAAATAAATGTGGGAATTATAATGCAATTCAAAGACTTAAAAACTAAACTTCTCATTGTGATTTTTTTCAGCCAAGAAAATGCAAACAACCAAATTATCTGTGCTTTGTTTATATTGCTTTTAGATATTTTCACAGAAAGCTACTGTTATAGAAGGAAACCTGTACTTTTATACAGAAAACACGTAGAAAACTGACCACCAAAGTACAATAATGACTAAACCAAAAGTGAAACACATATCCAAGTCCAATGACACTGAAAGAAACTAAAAAAGTCCTCCTCCTCACCCGGCATTTTTAAATCATACTTGGCAATCTGAGGCTGCAGATTGCTTTATTTTTCATTGTTAAGAAGGACAGACTTTCAGAAGTGAAAGCCATGTTACACTGAATGACTAAAAGGACTGTGCAGAAGAAGCTTAACAGAAAATGAAAGGTATAGAGAATATGATGCTATGGAACAATGTTTTAAGATTAGTCCAAGAGAGAACATCTTACCTTTCTTCACATATCAATGACCACACTTCAGTGTCTCTCTGCTGTTTAAAGTGTCACCATTAGCAAAATTGGACAAATGTACAATGAAAGACATGTTGGATACCAAGGAACTTATTCACTGATGTATTAAAATATTGGTTAAAATATTCAATTAATATTTTGTGTATAGAAAATACTGTTTTTTTACTGTAGAAGTGTAAGTTGATGACATATGGCATCTAAGTGACTCTTTGGAGAAAAATTAGTTTCTTTTACAGTATTAATAGTGGTACACATAATTTTTACTTGTTTATTCATGTAATAACAATAAAAACGTGATGCATGGACTACTTCTTTTAGGGGAAATAAAAGAGCTATATATTTTTCATAAAATGAGAATGGAATTTGAGCAGAGCTGAAAAAATGATTCAGTGCAAGTCAGGTGAAGTACAAGGATGACAAAGTAAATCAGAATAAGATGGTCTACCCAAATTGAACAGAAGTTAGGAGGCTTAGGGAAAATATGCCAAGGTCAGGTGAGACAACATGATAACAAACATCCTTGCAGTGACACAGTACTTATGCTAAAGTTTCTCCTCTGTTGAAGTTTCACCTTTGGTCTGTTATTTTTTCTGTCTCATGTTGTGTCTAAATTACAACCCAGCCTCAAGGACAGTATCTTTAGGCCAAACACAAGCCTTAGATGTTTATTGCATTTGAATAACAACAAAATAATACTGATGTAGTGTCTGAGGATACCAGTGATCAATTCCATATACTTGATTCTGCAACTATTGCACTCATACAACTAGTAATTTTTGTTGCAGTCTTGACATCTTGAAGACAGTTCCACTTATGTTATCAACATCTATAGGTTGTTATACAACTCTACATCCATAACTGATCATTGACAGTGTTGAGTCCTTTGTATTTGTACTCAAAGGGGTACACACGATAATACAGTGGATTTTACTCTATTTATCCTTATTCTAGTGTCATCAATAGTTCATGTTAGATAACAACAATTTAACAGTTTGTATATATGTAAAAATTCTGAACTACTTATTGCTAATGACAGCAATATTAATGGTAGTTTTAAAACTTGCTTACTTAAATTTCTTCTCTTCCATGCAGGGTAAAACAAACAAGAACTGAAACAGCCATATTTTTGAAGACCAGCTGACCTATTTGTCCTGGTTTTGGCTGAGATAGAGTTAATTTTCTTCCTAGTAACTGCCACAGTGCTGTGTTTTGGATTTAGTACTAGAAGAATGTTGATAACACACTGATGTTTCAATTGTTGCTGGGTAGTGCGTAGACTGGCCAAGGACTTCTCAGCTCTCAGCTCGGCCAGGTGCACAAGAAGCTGGGAGGGGGCACAGCCAGGACAGCTGACCCCAACTGGCCAAAGGGCTATTCCAGACCATAGGACATCATGCTCAGTATATAAGCTGGGGGAAGAAGAAGGAAGGCAGGGACATAGGGCGCGATGGTGTTTGTCTTCTCAAGTCACCGCTACACGTGACGGAGCCCTGCTTTCCTGGAGATGGCTGAACACCTGCCTGCTGGTGGGAAGCAGGGAAGGAATTCCTTGCTTTGCTTGTATGTGCGGTTTTTGCTTTCCCTATTAAACTGTGTTTATGTCAACCCATGAGTTTTCTCACTTTTACCCTTCTGTTTCTCTCCCCTGTCCCACTGTGGGGGAGTGAGCATGTGGCTCTGTGCTGCTGAGTTGCTGGCTGAGTTAAACCACAACAGTCCTTTTTTGACACCCAGCATGGGGCTTGAAGAGTTTGAGATAATGACAGTTTTGACTGGAATGTGCTAGCTTGAATTTATAGCTATTATTTCTGTTTAGCTATTAATCGGCAGGCTCCTGTGTTTGCCATGGGTTTTGCTTGCCTTACTGTATATTAGAGTCTAGTGCTGGTTAGTGGATACTTTTTGCTTTCCCTGCTTGCTGTACTGCTGCACTGCTTATCACTGTTCTGTGCCCGGGAACATTTTGATAACCACCATGGCGATGTGCCTGGGCTGGCAGATGGCCAGGGCATTGCTGCTGTTTCTGTGCTGCTGTGCTGGTCAGGCTGGAACTGCAGTGTGAACTTGAGTTGAATGAACTGTGACCTGGGGATGAGTCCACGCAGGAGCAAGACACCCCAAAGAGGTCGTGTGGCCGTGAATAAGTCCACACCACAGCAGGTATATCTCAAAGTGTCTGTGGTCGTGGTTATGTCTGTACTAGAGTAGGTATACCTTTAAAAGGATTGTGGCCCAAGGATAAATCCACATTGGAGAAGGTACCACCTCAAAGCATCAGTGGCTGTGCATGAGGTCATGATGTGTGTAGCCATAGATAAGCTCATGACAGAGCAGGGTAGGCACGACAGCCATGGGTAATGCCATGTCAGAGCAAGTTCATTTCTGAAGGGACTATGGCTGTGAGTAAGGCCACGCTGGAGCAGGTACATCTCCGAAGACATTGTGGTCCATGGAGAAGGTCACTCTGGAACATGTGCACCTCAAAGTGACTGCAGCCATGGATAAGTCTATGCCACAGCAGGTATACCACTGGAGAGACTGTGGCTTATAGATAAAGCTGCACTTGGAGTGGGTACAGCCTTAAGGGACTGCAGACTGTGGATAAGTCCAAGCCGGAGCAGGGGCAAGAGGAGGAGTTCGTCACAGTGTTAAACCCTATGGTCTGGTCCAAAGAGACCAGGGTGAATATATTAATGGAACTGCCTTTAAATTGTTGTAGCCTGGGACTTGAGTTGCATGTATGGGAATTACTATAGCAGGAACCCCTTGTTGCTAGCCAGGCTAGGAGCAAGGGCAGGAGTTCCTTGCTTTGCTTTGCTTTGCTTGCATGCATGGCTTTTGCTTTACCTACTAAACTGTCTTTATCTCAACCCACAAGCTTTCTCACTTTTACCCTTCCAAATCTCTCCCCCATCGCACTGTGGGGGGAGTGAGTGAGCATCTGTGTTGTGCTTAGTTGCTAGCCGGGTGAAACCACGACAGTATTATACATAAAAGTATCTTTAAATTCCAACTTAGTCACAATTTTGTACAGAACTCTTAAATTTCACCATCAGCTTTACTTGGGTTAAAAACCAGAGCTTTAATACATAAAGGAGATTTAAAAAATGTTTTTATTAGGCTATATTCAAAAAATAACACAGCGACTGCATGTTTAACTTTTGCTGTTGAGTAGAATCTTCAGCTGCATCTGGCACCCAAAGCTTCTATACTGTCTGTAGAAAGCTTAAAATAGCGTCCAAAATTCTCCCTTACAAAAAGAAATAGCTTACCCAGCCAGTAGATATGCCACATGCTTAAATTAAGAAGGAATATTCTAACTGTAGTCATGTGTCTCTGCCTTCCAGTTGACTTCAAGTGTAAGAAAAGCAACATCATTGCAGAGTGCCTTTAAAAATACCATCCTTCTTATTTATGAGTTTGCATGAATCCTAGGTAACTGTTACTATCCACTGCTGTATCTGCTGTGTATCTGCTTAACTGCACACTAGGAGGATTAATAGAAAAAAAAATACTTTTTTTTATTTGTCTATCAGATCAAAACGCAAACCCAGATTTCAAGGGACAAGAGCTTACACTTACTGCTAGTGATGGAAGAAATAAGGAGATAACTAAGTTTAGTCTAATCTTTAAGTGGATTTTGGGCACATATTTGCTTTTCTGCTGTATCTGTAAAGGAGTTTTGTAGAAAATAAACTCCCACTTTGGTTAGATACCTAAGCTTTAGATAGCCCAAACATTTTTAAACTAGAAATGACAGTAAACCAAGACAGATGAGTGCCCTTACCATTAGTGTATTCATAAATATTTAATTATATCATGCAAAATCAAACAGCTTAAACACATCACAGAAAGTCTTCTCATAGTCATCAATAAGACACATTCCTGAGAGGCGGGCGTTTGTTCAAGCATCTGTGGGCAAGGCAATATTTTTAACCTATCATCTACATCCCACATAATCCTATTTAGCAGAAAGGCTGTTGGGCCCAGTACTTACTCCCATTGAGGCTTTCCAAATCTCAAAGCAGCAGGCATTCAGAGAGAAAGCTTAGTACCCTGTGAGCTTGAGACAGGCATGGGGAATACTTATTTTATGACTCTCAAAGAACCTTGCATAAGAGAGAGGCAGCTAATTCTTTGGTGTTGTCAAGTCAAGCAGTTTTGGGGATTCTGCTGGCCAAAACTTAGCTGGTGAGTTGTGGTTTTGAGGATGCAGACTGGGGTCATGACATCTAAATATTCCTTTATGATCATGAAGTGTACGTGCATTCTATTTCACTATAACTTGTTTTTCAAATGTGAAATACTTTTAAGCAGTTAGAACTACTATAATACAGACTGTAGATTTCAATTTGAATGATAGAGGTTTATTCATAAATTTAGAAAAGATTCTTCCCATTGCCTCAGCTGAGAAATCGAGACAAGTGAGTAATCCCACTCACTGAGTCTCATAAGTGTGCCTTTTCAGTACCAAAACCAGCACCTGCCTGTCTGAGGAACTGGGAGCAACTCTGGTACTATACATACAATAAACAGTGAAAGAAAACAAGTATTACATAACTTATCCATAAATTTAACAGAGATGAAAAATATCAGATGTAGAAAGAGGTGCTAAAAATCTGCTATTTATTTTTCCTTAAAGGCTTTGTGACTGATCTTCCTGAATGTGGAAAAATAAATTGTTTGTGAAATACTTAGCATGTCTGCCAGCCCTTGAGACCTGAAGAGCTGCCAAAGTTGCTAAAAGCATTTTTAATCTCATGAAAGTACTGACAATTTTCTTGATAGGCTAGTTTTTATTCAAGAATGCTTTACATTTGAACAAGGTGACACCTCTCATGGTGGCACCATACTTCAAATTTTATCCTCCACCATCAGTCATAAACAGTCAGTGATCTATTTGATACTGACAACTTTGCAATGCTAAAAATAATTTGATGGTCCAGGACATAAAATTTCTGTATGTCTTCGTTCACCACATAATCAGCTTCTGAGTAAAAAATGGTGTAAGAAGAATTCTAAAAGGTAACTGTAAAGCACAGATATCAGTTACACACAAAACAGAGTCTAGAAGATCCCTATTTAATAATAGGTTAAGAGCAAAGGAGATAATTGTTATTACTAGAGGATAATGGAAGTTAATACCCAGTTTTTGCAGGAGTCAGTTATAGACTGGAAGTCCTAAATTAGGTCCTATTGATTCCTTGTCTTCATCAGGATTTTTCAGTAGCAGGTAGGATCAGTTGCAATTATGTCTGGGCTCAGTTCCTTCATCAGTTCTTTCCCTGCAGTCCTAATTAATGAGAGAAAGGTGAATGGCTGTAAGATTATCAGTGTTCTTTTAAGCATTCCATTTACCTGCTTGTAGTATGAAGAAATTTGATACTTCAGGTTTTATGGGTACATTTCTTAGGGACCACATGACAACTAATCCTGCTGTTATTCAGGATAACATGCAACTAATTTAAATTTTTTTTAGTTTTGCTGAATGCTCTGTCCTGCAATAGGCAACCATTTGGTTCTTCTAAATGGCAAAGGTTTTTCTCTGCTTGCTTTTTTTTCAAGTATTTTTATGTTCTCATTCTAAAGGTCTTGCTGAAGTTTCTGTTCAGGTCAGGCCTCCAAAACTAATACAGCTGCTGAGGTCACATGCTTCCCAGGTCTGTTTCTAACATGCCACATTCTGTGCAGGAAGCCAAGTCACCTTCCTTCCAGCTGCTACATACAGGCAGACTTTAGTACTGGATGAAAACCTTCTGTTGTCAGTCAAATACAGCTTAAATGTAGTCAAAACAGCTTAATATTTCACTACTCATCTGACAGTGTTCCTACTGTTTTCTCACATCTATGAATCTGAAGTTTGGAAGATAACTACCCAAGCAAAGGAGTACCATACCCAATGATTAAAACTGCCAAAAGGTGCAATAAAATAAATATTTTAAAAATACAGATTTCTCTCATGTACCAGTAGAGCTGCACCCTACGTTCTACATGTTGTATTATGTTAGATTCTATGCTGATAATGGCTATAGAAGGGCTTTTTTTCTGCATAATCCTCAAAGGCAGAAATATACCATCCTTTCATGCAACAGCTGTTAGATACTCTTCTTTAAGTTCATAATTCCAGCACACCACTTGCTAGAAAAATCAATCAGGAAATTTCTGATTATTTTGCAAATAAAGCTACTGTAAATTTAATCAAGCATTTTTCTTCCATGGAGTTCATCTTCACACATTGCTAAATTCACTCTTTACTGAAGAAAAATGTTCTTATACATGCTTTTCCCTCCCACATGAGTATTAGCCTTTTAGTGATCTCTTAAGTGAACTAACAGTTGAGAGGCAAATACTTGCAACACCATCCAACTAGATATCATGGTAAGCATGATCAGGCTGGTTTCCTTTGTTTGTAAGAGCCCTGGAGACTTCAGTACCTTGGTGGGATAAGACAGTCCAGGTATTTAATAGTGGTGGTAGGAGGCAAATTGCATATCACATGGACTCAACATACGACAAGACATAACTGGCATTGACATGAACTCTACACTAAAGAACTTTTAAGTCATAGTATAGTCTAGTCTAGAAAGATGTATTTAACCTTCCAGGTTGACCTTCCAGGTTTTACCCTCTCATATCAAGTACAGAGCATTACAAGTGAGACATGGTTTTCAATTTAATGTAAAATTTGTAGGTACAAAATTGAGAAATGGAGTTGCTGAAAAAACTTGATGTCATGGTTTAACCAGGCTGGCAACTAAGCACCACCCAGCTGCTCGCTCACTCCTCCCACAATGGGACAGGGTAGAGAATCAGAAGGGTACAAGTGAGAAAACTCATGGGTTGACATAAACACAGTTTAGCAGGGAAAGCAAAAGCTGCACGTGAAAGCAAAGCAAAGCAATGAATTCATTCATCACTTCCCATGGGCAGGCAGGTGTTCAGCCATCCCCAGAATAGCAGGGCTCCATCGCGCGTAACAGTGACTTGGGAAGGAAAACGCCATCACTCTGAATGTCCCCCCCTTCCTTCTTCTTCCCCCAGCTTATATACTGAGCATGATGTCCTATGGTCTGGAATAGCCCTTTGGCCAGTTTGGGTCAGCTGTCCTGGCTGTGCCCCTTCCCAGCTTCTTGTGCACCTGGCAGAGCTGAGAGCTGAGAAGTCCTTGGCCAGTCTATGACTGCAACAACCCAGCAACAACTGAAACATCAGTGTGCTATCAACATTCTTCTAGTACTAAATCCAAAACACAGCACTGTACCAGTTACTAGGAAAATGTCCTGGTTTCAGCTGGGACAGAGTTAATTTTCTTCACAGAAGCTAGCATAGTGCTGTGCTTTGGATTTAGTATTAGAAGAATGTTGATAACACACTGATGTTTTCAGTTGTTGCCAAGTAGTGCTGAGACTACTCAAGGACTTTTTGAGCTTCTCCTGCTCGGCCAGGTGCATAACAAGCTGGGAGTACAGCACAGCTAGGACAGCTAACCCAAACTGACCAAAGAGCTATTCCATACCATAGAACGTCATGCTCGGGGGGGTTAGGCGGTCGGTCGCGGGCAGAGTGATCGCAGCTCGGGCGGTGTGGTTGCAGCTCGGGGGGAGCGATCGCTGCTCGGGACGGGCTGGGCATCGGTCAGCGGGTGGTGAGCAATTGCATTGTGCATCATTCATTTTGTATATTCTGCATATTCTCTTATCATTCTCATTATTACTATTATTATTATTTTCTCTTATTAAACTGTCTTTATCTCAGCCCTCGGCTCTAACCTTTTATTTTCTCCGATTCTCTCCCCCATCCCACTGAGGGAGGGGGGGGAGTGAGCGAGCGGCTGCGTGGTGCTTAGTTGCCAGCCGGGTTAAACCACGACAGAAAAAAATTAACTTTGTCCCAGCAGAAACCAGGACACTTGAGTACTACATAGTTCTTACAGTGTTACCATTTTAAATATATATATGTCCTCAGTAAGACACATATAAAGTCTTAAGTATCATCATTTCTGTTTACAAAACCAGAGGGTTACTATATTTGTGAATCAGAATACATTTCATCATGTCCCACAATAAAAAAAATTGAATTAATAATAATTTTAAAACTATGTAGAATTAATTTTCTTAACTTAAAATCAAATCAAAGTGACCCAGAATTGATTTTCAGAAAGGCTGCATTTTGTTATTACTATGGAAAAAATGCATCAAAAAATCAACTTGATTTGAAGCTGCGATAAAATTCCCTGCAGTGCTTCTACATTTATATTCATGAAGATGCCATTAGGAGCTAGAATTTATTCAAAGTGCCAGAAGTCCTTTAAGAATGTCACATGTTAAACATGCATTAATTAAGAAAGTCTAAGCTTTCCCACAAAAATTCTTCATTGTCATTAATTCAGGAAAGGATTCGAAGGCCTTCCCCAGAGATAGAAACCACAATCAAATAATGAAAATAGCTCAATTTAGCTGAAAACAATATTCATGGTGAATTAAATTGAGATATCACAGACCAGTCTGAACACAGGTTACTTGAATTTAAGATTGCTATAGACATCTCTGCTAGAGACCTTTCACTTGATTGCATCATTGTAAAGTATTGTTCCCATCTGGAAATATCGTGAGGAACTAGAGCAGCAGGTCAAATGAAAGTTAAGGACAAGGTGGGAAACTTTAAGACCAGTAATGATGCTATTAGTTCTTCATAATGCCTTGTTCTGCTTTTTCCTCATTAAGGAATATTCCTACCATGTCCAGGTACAGTTCATGTTTCTTTTACTTTCCCATTTTCCTTTTTTCTGTTACTCCCCCAATTATTACCCTGCAGTAGGTTTACTCTTTTAACTTCACAATGTAGCATAGTCCACATAAACCTCTGGAACAGCCTGAAAAATCTATCTGCTAAGTCATTAGATTAACTGCCAACAAACTGGAATAAATGATGACTGGAAGTGGAATCTGTTATAAAATTGTTTAACCTAAAGGAGTAGTCATTTCATACCCAAGCATTCATTTTTTTTAAATTTTCTAGAAAAAGAAGGGCATCTTGGAAGGATTGGCAGCTTGCTCAAGTTGACGCTTCTTGAGCAGAAGGGTTGGACCAGAAGGTCTCAGGAGGTTTCTGCCAAACTCAGCCATTCCATAACTGTAATACAGGATTCTTATGGTACAGTGGTGGCTCAGCTTATGAATTCAGATGCTAGTTCATGAAAATATTTCAGTATACTTTCAGACACATCAGTAAGTATTTTCTAGTCAGTAAAGTTATAACAGAAATGCCAGGCTAAACCCCAAACATACAGCACAAAGAATTTTAAGTAATATATGTGAAATTTGGTTTTTTTGGTTTTTTTTTTTTTTTTAGTAGCTCCTCATAACAGGAGTGGAAATAAATATTCTGCTGTGAAATGAAGCATACTGGGCTTTTTTGTTTGGGTGGTTTGGCTTTCTTTTTTTCCTTTTTCTCCTTCCAGTGCAATGAATTCTCCCTTTCCCTCCACAGGACTCCTTCATATCTTATTGAATAAATGGAATGTATTAAATTACTCTAAAATCATTTTAGAGCCATAGACATCTCATTTCTAACTATTTTTTCCCCAGCTCTGATGCATTTACTATGTGCACTCATAGTTTCTCAACAGCCAGCTTAACCACTGGGGTTTTAATATATTTATTAAACATGACATTTCAGGTGCAATGATTCAATGATTTAAAATTACTTTTTTTTTTTCATTTTTGGGTGGTGGTGAGATTTTGAGTATATCCCAAAGCGTGCTCTGTAGAGAGATTGAACCAAAATCACAAGTAAAATAAGAGATGCAACACATGTGGGCATAATGAGACCTTACTGCGATCAATTTCTTCTGTTGTTTACCACTGTATTGTTACTGGAGTTGATGCAAAGATGGCAGACTCACTGCAGTGGTACCTGAAGATTTTCTAACGTGAAGTCTTAACCATGGAGAAATCATCAGATTTATTTCTGTAACAGAACCTGCTACTTCCAAGACACTGTTGTTGAAGCAAAACTGAATGTATCATCTTTTGCCCCCAGATCTGACTTTTTTTCCCATGACTTGTACTCTTAAAGTCTCTGTGATTATTATTTTGTGTAAGCCTGGTTTAAAACATTCCATTACGTACAGCTCCTGTAAGGAAATACATAGATAATTTAGTAAAGTGTTATCTTTTGCTTTAGCTTCATAACTTTATTTCATGCATGAACTCTTAATATATATCTTGTATTAGTACCTAAACTGTTACCCATTTTGCTAGATTTCTCAGCAGAGTGTTTGAATCAAATCAGAATTCTTATGAAAAAATCTTTAAAACAAACCTGTGAAATGTCTGCTCTCCACAGAGACCACTATGACCAATTTAAAGACCCTGTATGTTGTAGTCCTGTTTATGTATATTCTATGTTACAACATTTGTATAAAAAACAATTACATATCTGCTTATTGATCTTCAGCATTCACCAAAGGGAAAAACATAACTCTTAATTCATTAAACATTTTAAAATATTTTCCCACATGAAGTCCTTACTTGCTAAATACAGGAAGAAAAAACCAGTGAATCTAAAGCACACTTTTCTGCTGCTTTTGGTAGTCCTTTTGCTGGATATGTACTGATTCAGATTAGGATTAATACAGAGTATGAAATTATTCCTAGCCGGGGAAAGAGACAATAATGAGAAAATAACTGCATGGGACATGAGAGCTGGCCCATAAGAGACTGTTTCATGTATGTTTTATTATAGTGCAGATAAGGCAATGATTAGGGAACTTCCCTGAAAGTGCTTACATACTGTTAACACAAAGACCTGGATCTCATTCATCATGTTCCCAGTGACTGCTGTAACTGCAAGACATTTATCACGACATTTATCTCTCTCTTTCCCTCCATCTTTTTCCATATACGCCCTTCTCCCACAGCCATATCTGGGAGACAATACATATCTGCATGTCTCTTGCAGCAATGCTTGGTTCCCCGTTCTTCTTCCCTTCCTTACTTATTGAACAAAACTTTCCAAAACTTAATCACAAACTACCTGGAGAACGAAATCAATAGAAAGACTATAAACTACTACACACAGATTTTTTTAAAAACCATATATTGCAACACTCTTCATCTGCAATTCAGATGCAGAAAATTAGCTTGGGCTCCCAAACCCTGCAGTCATTGCCACTTTGATGAGCTTGTCTTGAATACTGATAGTAAACAAACAAGAAAAAAGGTCAAACTAGTGTGTCAGGCCGGTCATTTATAGAAAAGCATCTGCTTTATGCAAAACCTATTAGAATAGTAATTCTTTAAAAAATAGTCAGCAAAACCATACTTGTTTATAGAGGACAGAGTTCTTGAAGTATGGAAATGATCAAAAGTAACAAAAAATGATCAAAAGGGAAAAGCCGTGGATGTCATCTATGTGGACTTCTTCAAAGCCTTCGACACATTCTCCCACAATGTCATTCTCTCTAAATCGGGGAGATATGGATTTGATGGGTGGACTATTTGGTGGATAAGGAATTGGTTGGATGGTCACATCCAGAGGGTAGTGGTCTCCAAATGGATACAGAGACAAGTGGTGTCCCTCAGGGGTCCATACTGGGACCAGTGCTGTTTAATACTTTCATCATGACATAGCAAGATTGAATGCACCCCCAGCAAGTCTGCAGATGACACGAACATGAGTGGTGCAGTTGACACGCCAGAAGGACGGGATGTCATCCAAAGGTACCTGGACAAGCTGGAGAGGTAGTCCTGTGAGAACCTCATGAGGTTCATCAGGAAAATGCAAGGTCCTGCACCTGGGTTGGGGCAACCCCCGATGTCAATACAGGCTGGGGAATGAAGGGATTGGGAGCAGCCCTGCCAAGAGGGACTTGGGGGTACTGATGAATGAAATGCTGGACATGAGCCGGCAATGTGTGCTGGCAGCCCAGAAGGCCAACCGTACCCTGGGCTGCATCAGGAGAAGAGTGGCCAGCAGGGCGAGGGAGGGGATTCTGCCCCTCTACTCTGCTCTGGTGAGACCTCACCTGGAGTACTGCGTCCAGCTCTGGAGCCCTCAGCACAAGAAGGACATGGAACTGTTGGAGCGGGTCCAG
>JAKFQP010000147.1:2361867-2410519 GCA_023375905.1 Nycticorax nycticorax | reverse complement strand
CAGGCTGAGAGAGTTGGGCTTGTTCAGCCTGGAGAAGAGAAGGCTGCGGGGAGACCTGATTACGGCCTTTCAGTACCTAAAGGGGGCCTATAGGAAAGATGGGGAAAATCTTTTTAGTAGGGCCAGCTGTGACAGGACAAGGGGTAATGGTTTTAAATTAAAACAGGGAAGGTTTAGACCAGAAATAAGGTACAATGAAGGCGGTGAACCTCTGGAAAGTGTTGCCCAGAGAGGTGGTGGAGGGATCATCCATGGAAACGTTTGAGATCAGGTTGGATGGGGCTCTGAGCAACCTTATCTTGTTAATGGTGTCCCTGCTCACTGCAGGTCACTAGATGACCTCTAAAGGTCCCTTTCAACCCCAAACATTCTATGATTCTATGAAAATTGTTTACATCTGGTTATAAACACTGGGTCTCTCAATTTTAAGCCAGATTCCAATATACCCATAAATAAAGAACATTATAAAGTAAATGTACCATAAAGTCTGATACATTGGACACCCCCTCACTACAGCATAGTTGTCTGGCATATTCTCAGCCTCAAATACATGCATATACAGTGAATTATATTACTTTTAAATGTACAACAGTTATTTTAAATGAGGCAAGTTTCCAAGAAAATTCAGCAGTAGTAGATAGCATGAAAAAAAGTAATCTTAAGGTATCTTTGATTAAGTGGTCTCATAAACTGTGAGCCAGAAAGGTTGTTGATGTTGCATTTTAGCAGTCTGAATTTGTTTGTGAGAAATGTATTTTAAAGCAAGTGTCATATCAAGGGGAACTTCAAGCGCTGTTGTTAATAAAAGCAAAACAAAACCCCTCCCTTCAAACAAAAAACTAAACTATGGTTATCCTTTTCTTTCAGGAAGTCTGCAAAAATTAATGGTACTCCGTACACGTAATAAGAATACTTTGATAATAAAAAAAAAAAAGAAGATGACAACAGCATCAAGAAAACTTCTCAGCATGCTTTTTCCTCAGCTCTTGACTAGTTCATGGACTGTTAAATTATATCAGTTACTTCACATGTGAAAAGACCAGTCTTTTAGTTATATCCACAGTATTCCTTGAGAGAAAACTCATCTTCATATATACTGAAAACAGTAACAGTTATTTTAGCTCACATAACTTTTCTACCAACTACAAGATCTATTAATTCACTTCTAATCTTTCACTTTATTATAAGTTCAACTCAACTTTTAATGCTTGTCCTTATTCAAGGATGCTGATTAACATTTCTGAGTCCTCTCACACATATAGTGAATGCAGTATTCCTATGCAAGTGGAAGACTGCTTGGCTTACCTAGAGAAATCATACTCAAAATCTAAATAATCTCTGGAAGCAGATATTTTAACTTAGCATTATTATTATCCTGGGGAAAAAAAAAAAGAAAGCAACCAACAGAAACCAAAGAAATTGTTGCTTTAAGTTCACAAATCAATACTTGAAATCTGTCATAACTTTGAAGCAGCTGTGGAAAACCTTTAACCAGAATATGGGTTTCATGCAAATTTTTATTGGAAGTGAGTTAATAACCATTATCCCCACACTACTTCCACGCTGTTTTAAGAGAACTTCCATTTACGATCCATCTAAAGAAAATTTCCTGTTCTCTAGAAACATCTGGGGAAGTGTTCCTCATTATTCTTTCAAGGTTCCAAGGTTTTAAGACAAAACAGTCAACTTGTTCTTGGGAAAGGATCCATAGACTGTGGGAGAAGAAGAAAGCACCCACAATAAAAGCAAGAAAATGATTTTGTGCCAAGGCTGAAGAAAGAAACAAAGAAAATTATTTATCTTTCTGCCTGGAAAGAATTATCAACTGGGATAAAGAGAGATGACAGTAGAGGGTGATCTCCACATGTTGTGATGTATGTGCAAGTGGGAGAGAGTGTGGATTAGTGAAAATAGGAAAACAGAAAGAATGCATCAGATAAGTATTAATTTTTGTAGCAGGAAGAATGGTATGACAATGTTCTCTTAATGCCTTGTCCAGACTTTTAAACTCCCACTGTGAAAAGTCTGCTTTTTTAAACAGATCTGTTTACAGAGTGTAGTCTGTTTTCAGGCCTCAAACCATCATGTGCTTACTTATACTTCATTATTTTGTTGTATAAAAGAAATGATATGTAGTCTCAGGTGTTAGAATTCAAGAAGAGGTTAAGAGAATAGATGCTTAGTGCGGATTCTAATTAGCAGCTGTCAGGTTTGAAACCCTCTTTCAGTATTTTCCCTTTGTGGACATTACTATTTCACCAAAGCAAAGTTCTCTTTAGCCAATTCTGTCACATTTGTGTCTCACGTACCTTTGAGATGAGGAACTGTGTTTTGAGTTTGAAGTTTTGAATGGTCAGAAATGAGATTTATACAGTTTGGTTATATGAGTCACACTGAGTATATAAATGTCTTGTTATGTGAGTGTAAAGTATGTATTAAAATGTAGTGACATGGGGGCAATGGTGTTATGTTGCTCTGCCAGAAATAACAGTACAAGACCATTTATCTCGGTTGGCTGTTACAACAAAACCCATGTATTTAGGGGGCTTGTGAGTATTTGGAAACTAAAAAAAAAACCACCCACCTTCATTTGAAAAAGCAAGACTGAAATGGACATCAAAAACCCATAAAGAGTACTGAAAAAACATAGTTCTCCTTTTAACATACAGAATACATTTTGCATTGATAATTTTTTGTAAGAAAATATACAGCTAATTAATAAATGAATATGCAGTGGTTTTCATTGTATTCCATTGGCAATTTCATTTGTTAACAGTCAGAAGATCTAGGCTTTTTATATGTAAGCTTCCCTTCTGCACAAAAAAATCTAGGCCACAAATGCCGATATTTGGACAAGTGAACATGGTAATGTAAGTAAATAGATGTGCAAACATTTGTATAATGTCTTTTCAATATGTTCCGAACTCTATAAGCTCTAAAAATTACATTAATTAAAACAAGTGAATGAATAGGGTTTTTTCATCTTACTCATAGGTGCAGATAATAGCAACCATGACAACTAAAAAGAGGAAACAAAGGAAACACAGCAATTGTTCATAGAATTCTTGCCTTTGGTGATTGATATTTTGGTTAGGTGAAAGTATCTTTTCAAGTTTGTCAGACCCCTAGGATAATTTTTGATGTAATACTCCATAGAAGTACGAAGAAAGTTTCCCCTTCTGACATTTCACTGTGCTGTTGAAGGCCTTTCATGAGGTTCTAAAGATTTCATGATCTTTTGATGCAGGTTTTTGAAGAGTTAACATAATACCTGTAGCTGAAATGGATAAAGTGTTGTCAGACTGCACTGTCAGAAAGTGCTGTTGCTCGCAGATTTGTCAAATGAAGAGTGCCTCAAGCATATTTCTCTGTGCATTTTCACAATGATAAATTGCTCTTCACTACCTAATTAATCTTTTTTACAGACTTGAAAAAATTAACACTTTTACTTTCTGTTCTTTCCTTTCCAGATTCAACAAAACATGGTAAGTGCAGATTATCATGCAGAATATACCTAAATTTAATAGATATCACCGCACAATGGGGTATCTGAGCATTTGGTTTAGTAAATATTGGCTGCTACCAATAAGTCACAGGTCTTCCTTAACTTAGGATTGCCGCATTTTCCTCTGTGCACCAGAATGGTTAGCTGTCATCACTCAAGGACACAGAACATGAGCACTGCTTCTGCTGAAACAGAAACACTGTGCTGCCTCCTGAAAGTTTGCATTTTGTTATCCTCCTAGGCTACCTGGTCATTATAATCCAGAGCATTTGCATCTGGCATTCTCCCTCCTTTTTTTTTGGTTTTTTTTTCCTCTGCAAAGATGTAAAGCCAAAAGGAAAAAGAAAAAAAACACAGGCTCTTGATCCTTTTAATTGTGCAATGGCCCTGACCTGAACATTTCAAAAGGCAAGAAAGAGAAGACAGTTTGAAAAAAACAGTACAAATCATAGCCAACTAAGTCACACATGAAACAGCTCTGATGATGTCGTCTTCAGACACTACAGAATTGTTTTGGGCTAGTGAGGGAAAGCAATTTGTGCTAAGTAAATCCAGAATAAAATAAGAGGTAGAATGTTTTTGCACAGTTAAGTCATTCTGAGAAGGATAACTTTAAAAAATTGTAATATCAAGAATTGGGGCAGGATCATATTTTCCTTGATTTGTAACACAGTGTAATGAACAAGATGACTTAAAGACTAGGCAGTTTAAAGACTTAAAACAATTTTTAAAAAAGCACTAGAAGTTCAGGAAGAGAAATTCCAATACTTTTAATGGTCACAATATGCATGATCCTCACAGTGAAGTAATAGCCAATAAGTCAGTCATTGGAAAGAAGAAAATGACTCAGCTGTCTAACAAAATCCAGTGAAGGAAAAAGCAGCTTAGGTCAAGGTAGAAAACCACCTCTTTCTTTGCCCTAATAACTCATTCATCTCAATGACATTCATATGTTCTGATAGCCATTTCTGAAATGTGGTTATGGGAAAGTAGTTTAGTTATCAGTTGCCTAGAAACTAAGATACCAAGAACATAACTATAGCAAAGATTTTTCTCTTTGATTGCCTCATTAGTCTCATAAACTCCAAATGTTGCCCTTTCAAGACAAACATTCCCTGACACACTGAGAGACAGAGAAGGTTCCTGATGTTTTGTGACACTCTGTTTAATAGAAATAGCGCAACTTGTTCCCACAGCTCAAAATCACAAAGCAAAAGAGCCATTACAAAGAAAATAGCATTTTGGCTGAGGATGATAAAAATTACTATTAGAAGGTCATATATAGTATCAGATAGTGAAGTTAATAACGAAGCCTTTAGGATTTCAGAGCTGAAATGCCTTCTTTCCCTAGCAGACTTACCAGAGTGGGTCCCTGATCCTCATCTAGACATAAGATACTAATGTATTTATTATAAGCAACAAAAAAACCCTTAGTAATTCTTGATCCCAGAGGTACAGAACTACAAGAAAATGCATTTTCACAAGACAGTGACATTAAAACTTAAGACTGTACAATTCAAATGAGGAAGATTCTAATGCCTTAAACACAATTAAAATGCCTCAAATGCCTTAGGAGCACTAAATTTTGTGCTTCTTTTAGATGAATTATTGTGACAATCACAGATTAGGAAAGTTACACACAAGATTTGTAACCATCTTTTGACACACATATCAATAATACTTGTTTACAACATACACACAGATACTGAACATGTATGAAAACTTGGGAGTGTAATCTTGCCATAGTTTGTACTGTATATTCATAACATCAGAATGAAACTGAGGGAGGATACAGGAGATAACAACAAGGAAAATGCACAGCTGTATTGAACAGTCTTGAAAGGAGGGACAAGAGGATAAGAGAAAGGAACTGCCTAACTCAGGTAGCTTTGGGTGGAGACAGTCTGGAGAGGGGCTGTTTTAATACTATTGCTGGCACATATCAGCCATATAGCACTGCTGTTACAGTGTATTTATGCTGGTTTATTCTAGCTGAGGGTATTCTTTGGGGTCTTCTACACAAATAGAAATTCTATACTTGGCAAAGCGTAGTAGCCTATAATGGAATGAGCATATGTGATTCCATTTACTCAGAATTAATGGATTCATAAATGAAACACTTGGCAGCACACGCATCAGATTTGAAGTCCTCCTTGTCCAAAAAAATTTGCTTATCAGAATACAGGCTGATTGCTGAATGAGTAACTCTATGTTATGTACAAGTCATTCCTCAATACATCAAAAATCCATGTTACTGTCCTACATTTTACAAAGTTCTGACAGCTGCCTTAATAAGTCTTACAGTAACTGAAAAAAAAAAAGTCTGTGAGGGGAATAAGCAAATTTAATTACTCTAATTAGTTTTTTTCATTACACATGAAAATAACATCTGTGAAATGGGTTATGTAAATCACTGTGCAGATGAAAATATTCAATAATTTTTCAGCATTTTAACAATATATTATTTAACGTATCTATATTCTTCATCTTACAACTGCATCTTAAACTAAAATTCTTAAAGTTACTTGAAATAATTGATTAAAAATATATATTATTATGGAGATTTTTTTTTTTAAAGAAAATTTTTGGGTATTATTTCAATTACTGTCAGGGTTTAAATTATCCACTAAGTCAAATTCTAAAAGACAAATCACTTCAAAACCTGATCTAAAACCTTCAAAAACTGGTCTAAACTGTTTCCATATTAGTGTTTGTATTTTGCTACACATGTGCGTTTTACATTTACGTTTCTCTCTCATTCAAGCAACGTTGAAAGATACTTTTCCCACTGAGACAATGAAAAATGCATCAATAACCAAAACAAAACAATAAACTGTAACCAATGGTATTGACAAAGCACAAAACACAGCAAATTCAGTACCTCAGACTGACAACATTTACCCAGATATATGACACATACATATATCACTCCCACTGAAGCAATGCCAATATCAAACAGGTTCTGGTGAAAGGGGCTAGCACACTGCCTATGTCTTTCACTCAGTACCATTGGGGGTGTTCCTTGGTTGAATGCCAGCCAAGCAGCTCCAGAGCTGGGGCAGTGTGACTGCATCAGCCTTGTAGGACTAATTAGTAATCTGTAGGGGCAAAACTGTCAGCTGGCAGAATTGTACACTTCAAGGACAGCAGCTAGCATTTCTGAGTTTTGCCACTCAGAAGTACCAGCTTGGTCAAGCTAGCCTGACACAAGGTCAGCCAATGTGAACTTATGCAGTACACAGTGTGAGCTAACTCTGTTTTGCCTAGCTTGACCTGGATTAAAGTAGTATTATTTATAGCCTTTGCTAGTCAACTTTTCAGTTGGCAATCATTATACATTCAGTTTATTACATTAATGTTAGTGAACCAACTGAACTGGAGGCACATTATACAAAAAGGTATGCTTTTCCCCAAATCGCCACTTCCTAAGTAGGTGCAACAAAGGCTAAAGAAAAAAAAAACAACCAAACTTAGAAGCACAGTGACACTCAGGAAACACTTCATAAACCTGACAGGGTTTGTAAACTAAGTGTAATTCATAGAAGAAAGGAATTGCTGTACCAAGCCATTTGGTGGGACCACAGATCAGGAACCTAAACTGAAAAGGGCTTGAAGGAAACTGCAATGGGCAGTAGACCATCATTCTCTAAAAATTCCTATTGCTCTTTCTTAAGTAACAAGTTTCTGGAAGTGGATGCTGAGTGAGAAATCATGTATTATTAGAAATTTAATCATACTGATACACAGGAGGTTCATAATATTAGTGTCAATGGATCAGAAAACCACATTCATCAGCACGTGTTAATTAACCAGATGGTAGATTCTACCTTCAGATGCTGAATTGCCAATAGTTCACTTTTCCAGAGGTAAAGTGAATTGCATTTTCATCTAAAGAGGCCTTAATCTGCAAACCTTTCTTTTACACAGATACTGTCTGCTAAAATCTTTTTAATTTTATCATGCCTTTATTCAAAGGAGAAACATGTTTTAACAAACTGGCTAAAAACTGAATTACTGTTAAATTTCTGAACTACCATTTTTGATACACATATACCACTATTTATTATTCAATTTTGCTTATAGTGATGATCATATCATTTCTACTACTTGATCTGCAGTGTGCTTGCAAAAATTGCAGTATTTTATGAAACAGATATGGGTGAAACATACTCAAACAGGTAAGCAGACACTATAGAGCAAGAATTGAACAAGAAGAAATATGATTAGTATTGCCTAATTTATGAACAGTATGTTAAATAACTGAGACATAATAATTACCATTAAAAAGAATGGTTCTGCCTCTGTGTGCAGGTAAGAACAGTCAAGAGACTTCACTGGGAGTACTTCCTACATTTGTGTCTCTGAGCCAGAATGCAGCTGCTGTTCAAGTCCATATACAGGGTTCACGAAGAAGCACAGGGGTTCTTTGAAATATCTCAATGCTACGCAGCCTTGCTAGAGTCAAAGCCAATACTTCCCCAACATTTAAAGTACGAAGAAGTTATCTTGCTAGTTTCTCACTTCTTTGCAAATATTTTTCTGTGGTCAATTTAAAACATACATGTATGTTAAATAAATACAAATAAAACTATTTTGAAAGTTAATATCAATCTTTCTTAGTGTTATACACCAGTAAGCTTATTATGATATCATTAAGGTGAACAACCCAATATGCAACTTTCTATCTTTTCATTGCGCATCCAAGATCAAAATATTTTATAAGCTACTGCTTTTAAAGTTACTTTTTTAAATAAAAAAATTGAATTTCACTAAAATGATCTTTCAGTCTTTCCCACTGTGCTTTTTAATTTAGAATAATTTTCCCAACACTTACACCAATGAGGGAATATATAAAACATGTCAAGCGTATGGCTACTGGCTAGGATTAATTTCAGTGAAACATAGCATCTGTGAAACAGATTTCTTGTTCGGTGACCAGTGCTGTATGTCTTATTCAGGCCTTATGAAATATTAATGTAACAGCAATAAAAATTAAAAAATAAAATAGCAGTTCTTGACAATATGTGTATCTCATAAAATCTTTACTTTAGAGGTACTGAAAATTGAGTCAAGCGCCCTCAAAAACTGTGTCAGGGTACAGTAATTTAGCTTCTCTGCTTGTACAGACATGACACATTCCAAGTTTTTAAAACTGTGGAGAACGCCACTCAGCAGAGGAATTAATTTCATTTTGCTTCACTAATAACATATGACACAAAAAAACCCAGTGATGTGTAGAGTAGATGGTTGGAGCACATTAAAAATTTATTTGATCACACCTGTGACACTTGGATAGTGGAATGAGTCATCTTGTGATAGCACAGAGTAAGTGCTTATACAGGGAGTTGGTAGGGGCATACTGTAAATTTACACTGCACATTGATTAGAGTTCAAAACTGAGAATTAATGAAAATTGGAGGGAAGAATATGACAGTATAGATAGCCTTTGTAATACACAAAGAAAAACTTATAACTGATTTTTTTTCAGTAAAGAAACAGTAAGGGAATAACCCCACAAACTTTAAATTACATGGACAGCTGAAGACCTACCCACTGAATGAAAAAAACAAACAAAAATATTAGAACTATTTTGGGGAAGAATAGAAAACCCTTTTTTTTTGTTCAGTTATCTTGATTTCATTCTACCTAGCGGAATGCGTAGAATGATACCTCTGCAATATGGTTATATACTTTATTTTCTTTCTTAAGACCCAATCTTGGCCATACATGAGAATGAAGTAAATCTGAGAAAAATAGACTTATTTCCCTCAGTGCACTTGTTCAGATTGATGGGCTTGAATACATTTCTCAAGACAGCATAATAAACTTCATATCGGTCTTGGGACCATTTTAAGGGAAGATGTAATATAAAGCTAGTACTATATAAGAAAAATAATCCATCACTCCCATTTTAACAATGCCAAATATATGTATGAAAGCCATAAAGTCACAATATTGGATCACACCAGACTCTGGTCTGCAGATACCTATGCTTATCATTGTATGTTAAAGACAGAGGCTCTGCATTTTACCCTGCAGATTCAGATGCATTACTTCACACCATAACAATATTCTCTGGCTTGAGAAAGTGCTGACATTCTCTTACCGTGAAAGGATATAATCGTGTGTTTTCAGTGCTAGTAGCATTTCCTCATAAATAAAGCTTAAGTAAATGCCATAGTAACACATGGAAATCAAAGTCAGTGGAATTTGACATCTTGGACTGCTTGGAACTTGACATCAGAAGCTCTGTGAACAGGGCATGCAAACAGGGAGAGGTGTCTGAGAGGAGTCGTGCAGCAGTCTGCACGGCATTCCAGAGATGGGATCCTAGAAGAGACAGGAGAATATTCCCTAGCACATTTGTTGACTTAGTGAATTGTTGGGGGTAGGGTCCAAGCTGTGACACCCGTGTATCCGTAATCAACAGGACGGATGAGCACACCTACCAGAGCCAAGGGGAACGCTTCTCAACCCTTTCCAAAGGCAAGAGCCCTAAGTCCAGCCACCTCAACTCTATGTATACCAATGCACATGGTCTGGGAAACAAACAGGAGGAACTGGAGGTCTGACTGAGATTTATGATGTCATAGGAACCACAGAAACCTGGTCTGAAAACTCATATGAGTGGAAAACCACAATGGTTGCAAATTCTTTAGGAAAGGTAGGAAGAAGATGGGATGGTGTTTTATATAAAGAGAAATTTGAGTGTATGGAGGTCAGATACAGAGACCACAAAAGTTATATCATATGCCTTTGGATCAAGATTAGAGGGATTGTCACCAAGAGGGATCATATGTTGGGTGTTTGTTACAAGCCACCCAATCACGATGATGAAGCTGACAAAACTTTACTTTAGCTGCTCAAAGAAGTCTTGGGCCAAAAGAACCTGGTCGTCATGGGTGACTTCAATTATCTGGACATTTGTTGGAAAAAACAACACAGTTGTGCACAGGTCAGGTTCCTAGAATCCATTGAGGACTGATTCCTGCTACAGATGCTGGACATGCTGACTAGGAACAGCATATTGCTATGTTTACTGCTTACATACAAAGAAGACTTAACAATATAAAGACCAATGGTAGCCTTGGATACAACAACCATGACATTGTGGAGTTTCAGATCCTACTGAGCACATCGAAGACCAGTAGTAGGGCAAAGCCCCTGGATTTTAGAGGAGTTAACTTCAATATGCTCAGATCCCAGTTGTGAGAGATTCTATGGTTATTGTCTATGAAGGGCAAAGAAGCTTGTGAGCGCTGGGAGTTATTCAAGGATAGCCTCCTGAAAGTACCAGAACAATCCATCACCTGCAAAAGGAAATGAGGAATGAAGAACAAGTGGCGACCCTGGCTTAACAACGAGAGTTTGGGTGTACTTAAAAGTGAAAAAGAAGCATACCAGCTATGGAAAGGTGGCCATAAGAACTACAAGAACCTTGCTAGGGCATGCAGAGAAGCAGTCAGGAAGGCTAAGGCTCAGCTAGAACCAAAATGGGCCAAAGATGTCAAGGACAAGACAAGGTTCTTCAGATACACAAGCAGTAAGCAGAAGCACAGGGAAGACACTGGCTCAACACAAAACAGGGTAGAGAAACTAGTCACTAATAATTCCAACAAGGCAGAGGTTCTCAATATCTTCTTTGCCTATGTCTTCACTGGCATAGCTGAACCCCAGATCGCAGGATCAAGTAGCTAAGACAACTCTTGTGTCAACCCACCTGTAGTGGAGGAAGGGCTGGTCTACAGCCTCTTGCAAGTGTTCAACCCACATAAGTCTATGGGGCTGGATGGAATCCACCCCAGGGTGTAAAGAGAAGAGGCTGACTTCATTGCAAGGCCACTGTTCATAATATTTGAAAAGTTGTGGAGATCAAGAGACATCCCTGATGAACAGTGAAAAAATTATACCCATCTACAGGAAGGGTCCAAAAGAGGACCCAGGAAACTACAGGCCATTAGTCTTATTTCAGTGCTTGGGAAAGTACCTGAATGAGTCTTCTGAGAAACTGTTGCAAACAAAATGAAGCAGGTGGTTGGAAAAAGCTAGAAGATTTACCAAAGGCAAACCATGCCAGACTGACCTGGTTACCTTCTACAACAAGGTAACACTTTCTGCTGACATGAGCAGAGCAGAGCAGTGTATATTGTCTACCTGGACTTCAGCAAAGTGTTCAACACTGTTTTCAGAGTTTCTGCCTGCACAAACTGGCAAAATACAGGTTGGATGGGTGGTTTGCAAGATGGGTGGGAAATTGGCTAACAGGCTGTGCTAAGAGGGTAATGATAATGTTTTTTTATTCAGGCTGGCAAATGTGTAGGTATGGATACTGGGCCCCAGACTGTTCAACATCTTCACAAATGATGTCCGAGATCGGATTGAAAGCACCCTTACCACGTTTGCTGAAGACACCAAAGTGGGTAGTAAGGTCAACATGTCAGAAGGAAGAGCCATCTTACAGAGACACAGACAGGCTGGAAGAGAGGGCAGGCAAGAACAGTATGAATTTTAACAAAGACAAATGCAAAGTCCTGCACTTGGGACAATATAACCAAAGAGCCCAAGCAGGGCTGAGATCCGTGTGGCTGGGGAGCAGCCTTGCTGAAAAGGACCTGGGTGTCCGGGTGGACAACAAGCTGTATATGAATCAGCAATGTGCTGCTGCAGCAATAAAGGCAAATCGGATCCTGGGCTGCATCCACAGAAGCATTACTAGCAGAGATAGAGACATGATCATCTCACTCTACTCAGCGCTTGCCAGGCTGCACATGGAGTACTGTGTCCAGTTCTGGTCCCCATGGTTCAAAAATTATGTGGGCAGACTGGAGAGGGTCCAAAGGAGGGACACAAAGATGGTCAAAGTGCTGCAGAACCTGCCCTGTGAGGAAAGACTAAAGCAGTTACATCTCTTCTCTCTGAAGAAGAGAAGGCTCAGGGGGACCTCATCACAGTATTCCAGTACTTAAAGGGCAGCTACAAAGGGAATGGAGGCTCTCCCTTCACAAGCAGCCACATGGAGAGTGCAAGGAGCAGTTGTACTGGAGTTGTACTGGGAGAGGTTTCATCTTGATATATGAAAGACTTTTTTTTTACAGCGAGAACAATAAATCACTGGAACAACCTCCCCTGGGATGTGGTAGAGTTCTTATTACTAGAGGTTTTCAATATAAGATTGGACTCATCTGAACTCCTTTTACTACAAAAGGTTGGACTAGAAGATCTTTTGAGGTCCCTTCCATCCTGGACTGTTCTATGATTCTATTCTATCATCTCTCTCTGTCAGGACATTGGGACTGAATATACATTTGACTCATGAATTAGAAAGCAACTTAGTACCTGAACATTTTTATTTCTGTCCTAAAGGATAGAATTATATCGTTATCCTGTAAAATAAATTAAAGGAATGTAAATAAAGGCTCCTTGATTATTCAAGGCTATCTTAGACAGAAGAAAAGGAAACATTAAAAACTGACTTCTAGTAGACAATACCTCTCACCACTTTCTTTCATTGTAGCCATGCTCTGCATTCTCTTTTTGAATACCCCACCCTCCAAACATTCAAAGGTAAAAATGGAAGATTGTATTATTGATGGGATATAAATTCCCTCTTTCCAGAAAAATTTCAAATCTAATTTAAAAGGTTTTGCCACCTTTAGCTCAACCAGTTTTGGAAATACTGCACATATGTGCTGAAGAAAGAAAATCAGTTGCAACTAAAACACTGTATTGACAGTATTTAAACAGGAGAAGAAAAAAAAAAAACAAACAAAAACATTAGTGTGCTATTCCTTAAAGTGAAATGACTGAAAGCAACTTTGGATTGGCATTATACAGCAATATACAGACAAGTGTTTCAGAACCAAATTTCTCAGGTGTTTTACACTGTTTGAAATAACAAGAAGTATTGCCAAAATTTTAGCTATACTGTGTCACAATATAAAACTTTAATAGCACTCATATAATTTCAGAGATACCTAAACTGGCCTCGTAATCTTTAATCTTAATCTTTTATTTTTTTTAAGAATCCAGTAAATGCTATTCTAATGCAAAGAATGAAAAAAAAGGGAGAAAGATGTTTAGAGAATCTTAATGTTATGACAGCCAATTTATGCTTGTTTTATGCTGGTTTCTATGACTACACATCAATCTTCTCAGCATGTGTTTTTCCAAACAAAAAAATAAAGTAGCAATGTATCTGAAAGACTACCTCAAGGTGGGGAGGATGTGAAAAGACATGGACTACAGTGGCCAGAGGACTGAAGTGGTCTGTAACTGAAGATTCATTGGTCTGCTATTACTTCAAGAAGTCCTGCCAACTTTAACAGCAATATTGTTAAAGGTTTGTAAATAAAAATTGCCATATTGGACCAATCTTTTCTGTGCATCCATACAAAATGTATTTTTCCCTCCTTTTCAGGTACAACAAATGTCAACTGGATTACCAGCGGTGCTACTGCAAATAGTATTTTCTAATAGTATTTTCTATTTTTATATGTCCTTTTGAATGCAAACTTTGAAGTCTACCATGTGTGATGCTAGGTATGCACTGTAAAATACAAACAACATTGCTTCTTTCAACTGCATTCTTCCAAAATCTTATTTATTGAACTTTTTTTCTTAGCTTTTAACATCTTTAGCATCCAAAAAAATGCAAGTTTTAAAATATTTTGGCAAAGAGTCTTTTGCATTTCATACAAGCATTAAACTGTTGCTTATGTATAAATTATTTTCAGCTGGAGTGCTGAGTTGTGTTTCCTAGTTTTGCTTCTGCCACTAGTACAAATATTTCTAGATAAAGTCTGGAAGTGAACATTTTCCAGTAATAACTGCAATTGCAAAATGCATTAGTGCTAATGGCAGGTGCTCTAAAAATGTCAGGGTCATAGCACTAAAAGTTCAATGTCCCTTAAGAATTGATGCTCCATGTTAGTAATATCAATAAATGCCATACTTACTTACAATTCTACATAACAGACATTGACAGTTTCTCTGTATTTTTTTTCCTTACCTTGTCAACAAACATTTTTACTTCTGTGATCTTGGTCAAACTTGCCTACTGCCCCAATTCTGACAGCACACTAGAAATCTTTGACATATAGTCACTCCTGTAAAGAGCAATTCTGTAATCAAAAGCATCAAAGCATTGTAATACAACAAGGAGTCAGGAAGTACGTAAAAAGGACTCTGTTTCACCCACCTACTCTCTAATTGCTCGGGCTTTATGCTTTTTCCTTTCTACAGTCTAGGTCATCAGAAGCTGTAGGCTACACCATATAGAAGTAAGACAGGGATCCCAGAGCCATTTTGGCTGAGAGGTAAAGGTTGAAATATGCAAGATATGGGTAGAAATGAGTGAGAAACAAAGAATAATGTTGCTTTACAAGCAGAGGGGAGCTTCAGCCTTCCCTGTGAGCTCCTGTCTCCCTTCTACAGTCCTGGTGAATCACATATTTCACATCATGCAGCATTTCAAATTCGCTTTAACTCTTTACATCTATGCCAAAAATATGGAGAGCACTGTAGCCCTGTACAGAGACAGAGAATTCACTCCTCCTTCAATCTCATGTCTCAGGTTTACCTGGTCAGCACGATACAGGTGTGTGGCATCACCTGTCATTTCATTCTCCTTCTTTCACACCAGAAGTGCACTAAGGTTAGGGAAGTAGACAGCTTCAATGACTGGAAAGTCTTTTGTGTTTTAAAAGAGGAGTCCATAGGTTATATGACAGTTCTGCAGAAATCGTGCCATAATGAGAGGGGTTATCTGAGCTGATTTTTTGAGTTTACCTTCAAACATTAAGGCACATACTGTCAACAAGTCACTTTAAAAGCAAGCATGAACTCCACGTTAAGACAGACTATTCAGCATGGGCGCACAAAATTTAAGCTACAAAATTCCCTCCTGTTTCATACATCATTTTTTCATAAAGGACATGCGCATTAATTATTCTCCATGTAAAAAGCCCAAAACTTGTTTAGAACTTAACACCTCTAACTTTAAGATGTTATCACATTTTATTGGTGTATAATGAGGGAAAAGAATGAGTAAAGTAGTAATTCAAGTAATTGCATGCACTGCTCACTGGAAAAGAACGCTGAAATCACCTCTGTGTATTAATATGCTCACAGGTAAGCCCTCACACGTGGTTTCAGAGAATTGCAAAACAGTAATTGGATTCACAGGTATACTGAGTATGCAGTTTTTCCAAAAGTGAGTTAACTTTTTTTTCTATACCAAGGCCATTCATCATCTGATGAACCTGTTCTACACCATGTGTAGTACAATTAGTCTTCAGAAAGAAACAAGCATTGCATTTTTTCCATCTATCTTTTCTGCTATTATTTCTGCTGTTCTATTGTTAGTCCATAAGCACTGTAGAGTACATACAAGACAGCAAATAAATTGTATCAGGTTTATGTGCACCATCTTTCTGTTGACTTGCATAATACACCATGGAATAACACATGTGCATTATTACAGCTACACATGGAGCAGAACTTCAGATATCTTTATGCTTTTCCTCAGGGGTCACTGTTTCCAATGAAAAGTATGAAGTAATGCAAGCACCTGCTGTCTGTAATTCTAAAGGTGACTGACTGTTTGCCACCTTGTAGAAGATAATTTTCAGACCAGAAGTGACCACCACACCTCTGGTCACTTGTTTTGCTTCTAGGTAGGTTTCTGGGAAAATTAGTTAAATCAAAACACCCTAAGAGAAATGACAGATTCTTCTTCTGAATGACAAGATGCCTCTTACAAAAAACAATTACTTAATTTCTTCATGCCAGATGGTTATCAAAAGTTAGAGTTGTGAAGCAAGTGTCAAGGCTCTTACAGAGCTTTTGCATGCACACTTGGTCTTGCACAAGATGTCCCTGTTTCCCAAGAACACCCACCCAAGGCACCCACTGTTCCTCATTCAGAGCATATGCAGGAATTCACAAATTAAACCCTGGGAATTGCACGTGGAAAGGGAGAGCAGAGCAAGGATTGGAACCGAGGACTTAAGAAAAAGGCAGCAAATCCACAAATAGCCTTTAAAGATGGTTAGGTGAGCATTCTGAAAAGAGGAGACGTTGAGTCCTATCACACAAAGCAGAAAGAAGAATCCAGAGAGAAAAATAAATAGAAAAATCAAGAAAGCTCAAAATTTTATTGACATTCTTGTCTAATATCATATACCAAAAGCAAAGCAATAAGAACAAAGAATTCACTAAGTCTTTTAATAGTCATGGTTTTAAAAAGCAGAGATGTTGTTCAATGTTATAAAACAAGTGTATCATTTACATTTCACAACATCAAGGTTTATAGCATAACACTCCCCCTTTTTTCTCTAAAATTAAGGGTATTCCTTACATTTTTAGTGATTTTACATCAATTCTTGATAGTTCCAGTTTACATGTCTTTTCTATATGTAGCTTCTGTGTTAAAAGGAGATGAAGAATGACAGAAAATACTGCTATCCTTAGGCACTTGAAAAATCTTTGAAGACAGCATTGCTACTGCCAAAGACATACTAAAATTGTGGTAAAGAAGGGAGTAACAATACATCAGTCAGGAGTTTCTGAGCTAACTGCCAGCTCTGATTTTCTCAGGCATAGACACACAAACTGCAGGAGCCTTAGATAATCTTGGTCTCAGAACACATTAAGGAACCAAGCTTCAAAGAATCACATGATTCAAGTTGCATTCTCAAACACAGACACCTAAACCTCATTGTTCACTTCATAAAATCTTGATTTTGTAGCTTTTGAATTACATTTAGCTGTAGTTAGGATCTTGAGTATTTAGAGAGTATTTTAGTATCAGGACACTGACAACCTACAAAGCAAAATCCTTGCCTTAGTAATGTGCCTAAGAGCCTGTGCTCTTAGTAATGTACCCAACATGGCTCTTTATCTCTCCCTCTCTCTTTAGCTAAAGGATCTTAGAATCATAGAATTGTTTAGGTTGGAAAAGACCTTTAAGATCAAAAAGTCAACCTAACACTCTCAAGTCCACCACTAAACCATGTCCCTAAGCACCATGTCTACACATCTTTTAAATACCTCCAGGGATGGGGATTCGACCACTTCCCTGGGTAGCCCGTTCCAATGCTTAACAACCCCTTTGGTGAAGAATTTTTTTCTAATTTCCAACCTAACCCCCCACTGGTGCAACTTGAGTCCATTTCATCTTGTCCTATCACTTGCTGCTTGGGAGAAGACACCGACACCCACCTTGCTACAACCTTTCATGTAGTTGTAGAAAGCAATAACATCTCCCCTCAGCCTCCTTTTCTCCAGGCTAAATGACCCCAGTTCCCTCAGCTGCTCCTCATCAGACTCATGCTCCAGACCCCTCACCAGCTTTGTTGCTCTTCTTGGGATGTACTCCAGCACCTCAATGCCTTTCTTGTAGTGAGGGGCCCAAAACTGAATACAGTATTTGAGATGCAGCCTCACCAGTGCTGAGTACAAGGGGACAATCACTCCCCTGGTCCTGCTGGCCACACTATTCCTGATACAAGCCAGGATGCTGTTGACCTTCTTGGCCACACTGCTGACATATTCAGCAAGCTGTCGACCAACACCCCCAAAGATTCTTTAACATAGTTAATTGTCAAATACCCTTTCCTGTCCCCTTGTGTCTCCTGGTAAATGAATCCAGCCAGGAGTCCACAGTTACTAATTCAGATTATCTTTTTTGCTTCACTTCAAAAAGTGAAGGCTGAACAAACTTTTGCTGTACACTAACAAAGAAGCAATATAGGAAGAGAAAATAAACCAGCCATTTTGACCAGACAAGCACAGAGAGTAAAAAAGAAAGCGAAAAGCCATAGTGGTATAATAAAGGCAGAACAGATGGAAAATGTAATCACTGTGGACTCAAGACAGGTCCCATTCAAAGTGCCAGTTCAGTAGTAAGGAAGGGAACAAATTAAAAGCATACAAATGTTATGCTATATACTGAAGGAAGGTACTGTTGGGAATTGAAGAAAGACTTAGCTGAGAAAGTCCCTGGCTCTGAAAGACAAATCAACTCATTAAACAAGGCTAAACTTTTTATTAAAAATACCAGTAGCCAAGAAGATAAAAACATCCATTTCTAAGACAAATAAAGTGTTGATTATTTTCCCAGATAAACTAAAGAGACAATTGTATTTCCTAGTTTCCACCTTTAACCATTACAGCTATACTTCATTTAAAGTTCTTATTTGCACTTTCATTCAACCACCCTGAAATAGTTAAATGCTTGCAGTCAGTTCAACAATGGAAGATATCTGCATGCAATTGTAGAATCAGTGTAAGAAGCATTAAGCATGTCTTTGTAGGAGTCTCCTTACAAGCTATGAAGAAATACAAGAAGTGAATGAGAAAAATGTAGACTATTCTACATCGACAGGAGATCAGAGCAGTATGATGAGTGCTAAACATATCTCTTGCTTCTGTGCACAGGCTCAGAGCAAGCCCTAATTAGGGATGAGAGAGAGAGTATTGCATAGAGATTTGTATCTATGCTCTCAGGACCCCAGTTTCACAAAACAACCAGGCCAGGAGTATAGCTCACCTAGTCTTCCTTGCATCTGGGAGTCTGTGCTGTCGGTACATGATAGCATAGCAGCCCTCTAGACTATTTTAGGAAAAGTAGACAGTCCAAACCCAGTAGATTCAACAGCATGGGCTTCCACAGAGCCAGAGCTCACAAGGTCTGTGGACATGGGAGCCAAGGGATGGAACGGGTGTCTACTACAGGGTACAGCAGTGGGAGTAAGTACAATGGTTGACAGCCAGCTGATGAGGCTGTTTATATACATTAGAAGTCTATTCTTGTCTTTCCCAGGCAGTTCAACTTTACTGCTACTACACTTTGACTGTGAAATACGTAGTCCTGGGTAGTGGGTAGGACACAATTCACTTGGATAGGACAGATTTCAGATGCCTTTCCTGTTAGTGAAAGAATTCTCAAAAGTTCAGCAATTCTGTGGCAAAAGTATAATTATAAATATAATAACAATAAAATCTTTTCAGGAATGTCTTCCCCCCACCCTGAATATTTGGATAATGTTCTTTCCAGATTTAAATTTTTCAGTTTTTGAGGAAAAACATTGTTTTTTTTTTTTAAAAAAAGCAAGGTAAAATTGTTTCCATGTTATGGTGTGTTGGTCTTGGCTTACAGTCAAGCACCCACTTAGGTACTTGCTCCCCCACATCCCTTTCCTCTGCTCCTCTGCATTCAATAAAAATAAAAATATAACATTCGTATAATACAGCATTTCATTGTCAACAAAAGGCTCAGAGGTGTTCTGCTGTGGGCCTGTTGCAGAACCACTAAGTGTCCAACTCAGGGCAGTCCCTGGCCACCTCCCACAAAGACCATCCCTGCAATGTCCCCCACCAAAACCTTGACATTTACACCCAACAGACATATTCCTTTCTATCTTTTATTCTAATTAAATTTTTTTTTCTGTAAAATCAGATGCAATATATCAAAGCAAAGTATACCTTTTTAAAAATCTCTTTGATTTTTTTCAAAAGAGGAAAAAACCAAATTCTAATCTTAAAAGTAATTTTCACAGGAAAGTGTAAAGGACTGTTGACCTATCTGCTGTCTCCATTATTCTAATGATTTTTTTACCAAAGAAATGGTAAAAGGTGAGTTGTCCTCAAAAATTATGGGTTTCTATTTATATGAACAGATTAAATTAACAATCAGTTAATTTCTGTTATATTGTACAGAGTTTCAAAACAGGATAGATTATTTATTTTACAATTCTGAGATGTACACATGATTTTTTAAATAAATCAGTAAATCATCTTTATTTTGTATATGGTATAATATATAGTAAATAATGCAAATATATAACAATGCAATTAACTAACTAAAAACAGTGCAAAATTTCAGTGAAAGTTTACTGTTTAAATTTTAATACTTTTTAATAGTTACAATTAAACCAGTCTTTAAATGATTTTCCCTGTACACAGATAAATTATACATAATTGGGGTAGCAAAAAATGAAAATATTAATAGTTTTTAATTTCATCTTTCAGCTTACAACATGTATTTTATAGAAATTGATGAGCAATCACAAACAACATTAGCACACTAATCTGCCTCAGTCAGGTTTGAAAGTATTTGTGGTAACTTCACTCTAGAACATATTTTTTTCTCAGTCTTCCTTTATGTGAAAAAGAAAATGGCCCTGATACAAAAATATGTGTTAAAGTGTGTAAAATACGCAAAAATTTATTTTTTTCTGCAAGACAGTGTGTGTAAAAAAGTAAACTATATAGAAGGATAGTTTAAAAAGTAATTATTAGCACACAGTTTTCATAGAAAATAGGTGTAGATTTAGACTTTTCATCTTCTTCCCCACTGTCCCAAATGTCAAAAATAATATTATCAACCTTTTAATAAGTTAACAATCTTCCATAGCAGATCAAAGGAAAAAGAAATTAAAACCTGAGAGCTTAAATTGAAGAAAAAAAAAAGCTATTTATTGAAACATAATCTGTGAGATCACAGCCTAAAAGAGTGAAAAAAGCAGAGTGAATAATAAAACATTTTGTCATCTTCTTAGAAACGTTAACATCACTGTTGAAGAAAATTGTTTTCAGTGTCAAATTTGGCAAAGAAATACTATTTTGCTATGAAGAGAACACATTAACTTTATTTTTATTAGTGTCTTATCAAAGGGAGGATCATAGATCTTGCTTGCCTTTTGTGATTTATACCAGTTTCAATAATAGCACAAAATGAAGCAAAGGGACACAATTAAATTGCAGATCATGAAACAAGAGACTGAAGCAAGACGTTAGGCATCTGTTAACTCAAAATGTTTAAAATTACGTAAAGGAAACCATATTTTTTAATTAATATTGACCAGGAAATTGCATTAATTAAGAAATGTGGGGAAACTTTTTTTTATCTATTTGTTCATTTATTTATTTATTTTATTTCACAGGGAACAGAGGTCCTAATCCTGAAAAACAAATTTGTATCTCACAGGCACTTTATGAATAGTGTATAACTTGAAAATAAATGTCATGTTAAAATAATAGAAAAAATTACTTCTTTTCTTTTCCATTTTCTTTTTCTTTCTTTTTTTTTTTTTTTTTTTAACGATACCTCTGCTTTTCCTAGAATAAAATTAACACAGGAATGATAGGTTTTTTTGTCACAGCTGTGAAGACACTCACACAGGATAGCTAAGGAAATCTTCATTTCTAGAACCATATTTTTTAAGCTTAATCTTTAGCTTCTTAAGTTGAAAAGTTTTTAAGAAAGAATTTTTCAGGAAAAGTTCAAAAACTAAACACAACCCTGTTTTCCTTTGGACACCATTCAGCTTAGCTCATTTCCTGCCTAGTTATTCTGTACTGGTAGATGGTGACTTCTTGGAAACCTATTAAAACTAGCAATCACAAAAGTGCTGATATGGAAGGAATCTCCATGGAAACTGTAGTTAAAATTGGGTAGTAAAATATACTAGCATAAAACTGTATCTCTCCATGGCTCCTAGTAAAAAAGATAAATAAATAAATAGCTGAAACTATATAAAATACTATATAATAGCATTTTGTGACCATATAAGTCTCCAGCACAATCTGTACTGCATCAAATGCCACACATGATAATTTTGAGCAAAGCAACACACCCTGAGGTCTTCTCCATAATAGCTTCCCTTCTCTTAAGCAAATAATTACTACTGCCACACCATAGTCTGGGGACAGATCAGGAAATAAAAAGGAAAAGTAAACTATTCCTTAAAGTGAAGCAAATAATATATTGCAATTCTTCAATCAAGTCTCCCCTCTGTACTGTGTTGTGTGAATACTGAGGAAAGGTACAATGAATAAGCAAAAAAATCACCAAAAGAATTAAAAGGAAAAAATCACATTCAAACAAATTTTCTTAAAACAAAACAAAAAAAAGGATTACCCCCTCTAAAGCACTATGGCAAACAAGAAGAAATCCATGCTATTGAAGGGAACTTAATTAAAATGTGCACAATCTCCACTACAACTGACACATCTCATTAAAATCCGAAAACTGAGGGCTTGAGAAATTGAAAAAAACCCACCAACCTTAAAGCTTTCATTGCCAATCAAGCTGACCCAGGAAAAAATCCCATAAATTAATCTCATATTTCTCTTTATGTATGCAATTTTATAGTTCACATATACATTTTCTGACAATTTCAAAACCAGTTGTTTTATCTTCTTAATAGAAAGTCAATGTACTACTAATATTCTGTGTAGATGGGAAGCTGAGACACAGATGGATTAAGTGTCCAGGAATATATACAATTTTAGAGTTAAACTCATGGCTCGGACAGATCCTTTCAAGATACAGTCCAGTATCTAGATCCATGCTTTTCCAATAAACCGACTGTAACCTCAGGGAGCTTGGCAGTATTTTGGCTTCTCTTATCATTGCTGTAACAACCAGGTATTAGCAAATAACCCTATTCCTGCATTCATTTAATGGCAGTCTTGAAAGCTACTTGGAATGACAGATTTCTCTGTGTAATACCAACTACTATAGCAGCTAAATTCAGCTCTGACATTTCTAGAACAATCCTACTCAAAATCATAATGCAAGGTAAGAGTGGTTTAGATGAAGTTTCCTCTGCCTTTGTTATTTCCAGAATTTCCTCCTTGGGAAGAACAGAGATGTCTAAACTTTCCATATCTTTTTTCCTAGGTTACAAAATGCGACATGCTAAAGTCTCTAAGGGACCCCCCGCATTTTGAAAAATAACAGTTACAGAGAGGAATAGCTCCTAGTTCTCGACTGTTCCAGAACAAGACAGCTCACATACACGTCTCAGATTAAAAGAAAAAATCCCAGCACTTAATAAACAGACAATTTCCCTGAATATGAAAGGCCATATTTTTATTCTCAAAAGAAAAGAATTTCTGAAAACATGCTGTATACTAGTTCCATCAGACAGTGCCATTTGTTTTACTTAACATGTCCATAGAGTCTTCCTTTCCTTTGCTGTTTTTTTTTAATTCTATAAAAATGAAAATATAAACTTCCCAATGTACAGCATTTCATTCACAGCAAATTTTGCTATTCTCTCAGTTACTCACCAGCAAGCCTGCAGATTTACAAATAAATGCTATAGACTTACATTTCAAATTTTATGTTTCACGCTCCTGCCTTTTCACTCAATTCATAATTACATGAGTATCTGTGCACACATTAAAATGCACACAGAGAAAAAAAATCAAATAAACAGGGATAACAATAGTAACATTATTTCATAGATATTGCTTCCTCATGATACAGATAAATAAATACATTTTAGCCCTCACCAGTGACACATGACATCAACAAAGGGAACATTTAGCTAGTGCCCAACAATCTGATATTAAAGGTGTATGTATGCACATCAGTTAAATCCAGTTTATCTTCCTACCTGTCTTCCAAATGTTATCCCCAAATACACATATTCTTCAAGTGAAAGACAATGTAAATACAAAGGCAAAGGAGTTTTTATGGGAACATAATCTGAGTAAAAAAACATCACCAAAAATGAGATACAAAAATCATACAGACCTCATTCTAGGTACGTGCGCTAGAACTAACTTAGTAAGCCTTTTAAACACATCCAGGTTTTTTAAATGATTCTAACTTTGACTGAAAATAATTTTCAAAAGCTAGGACTCTGAAAGAGCCTTCCAATAGAAAGATGTTACATTAGGGTCTATCATTGTCACATTCAAAGTCGCCTGGCCAAAATAATACTTAACTTTCATACAATTAGTTCTATCCTCTGGAAATCTTCCTTGACAAGTCTCATTTTAGAATTTTCTATTGCTTGGTGTCACTTTTTTTCTTCTCCTATTTTGAAATGAGACTAATTAATATTTTCTGCACTTCTTGGTAAAGTTTTAACATCATAGCTTCATATAGCAAGTTTGCATAATGATTAATCTGTAGTAAACATTAATTATCTACTCTTTTAGGAATTTAGAAATAATTAAAACCTAATTACAAGTGTCAACTCATTGAAAAAAGTATCTTAACCTCTATTTTAAGCTGTTTTAAGCCACTGAATATGAATTAATATAAGTAGAGTTACAGAAATGTTTAATATGAATGGTAAAAAATATTAAATAAGTGGTGACATGAAAACAATGGCTACATATGAAACTTAAGGAAGTATATTTTAAAGTATGTAGATTTAATTTGCTGGACTAGATTATATACCTTTTTATGTTTAAGTACTTACATGCGGCTGTATTAGTATTCACCTAAATCTTACTGTTTAAATCCACTGAATCTAATTTGTGTATTAAATACTCATGGGAGTGAAAAAAAAAGCTAAAGTATTTATTGATATTTTCCTCCATACTCCCAGTGAACTTCACTTGCAGGATCTGCTGACAAAAATATGATTAATCTGAAGCAGGGGTCTTCACTTTGTGCCATGGGTTTCCCTTACTGCCAAGGTATACAGTGGCTAAGAATCAATTACAGATTAATTTATAAAAAGATGCTGGAAATCACCAGATACTGTCTGAAGGACTCAAAAATAGAACAGAAAAGAATCACTGGATCTTTAGAAAACTGCCTTCATCCAAAAGTTAGCTCTAAAAACATTCTTTTTTGTTCATTATTCTGATAATATCATGTTTTCTGTCTCTACTTATTAATAATATATTACTTCTCATTTCCTTTTGCAATTCAAAGATACTCTACCACTCAAAAAGCTGAAAGCAGAACAGACTATAAAGTGCGTACAGCTACTTAAATGTAAAAAGGTGTGGAGGAGTGCACACAATGCTGCATCAAAACAAGTCTGCTTCCTAACTTGAGACAAGATAGGAAAGTGTTCCAAACCACTTACTTTCTCACACTTGCTACTTGTTAACAGTACAGTGCTGTGGCCTCTGGCCCGCTGCCCTTCATTACACTCATCTTCACCTTGGAAGCTGAACAGGGACCATCTCTTCCCAATTTGAATTCTACATTACATTAATACCTCTGTCTCAGCTACCAGTCTGGCAGTGATGCTTACGTAGCATCACTAGGCAGTGATGTTTATTACACCTCTCTGCTCCACTGTCACCCATATGACCTCTTTGTGCTTCTGTAAGACTATCAGTCACAGGATGATGGTTATCCTTAGGGGCAGCACACAGACACTGGGCTGACGTGCCTACTGACTATAGCAGGCACATCTTCATAAGATGTATCTATCCACTGAATCTTCAAGAGATGGAGGAAGGGCAGTTTGTATTGATCAGTGTATTTGGTTTATATAGCAAGCTTTTGGTATTGGGGAGAGACTGGGGCAGGAAGGTTGCAGGGTGGCCTCTGTGAGACCAGGGACTGCCCCTGTATTGGACAAACCCAGTTCCAGATGGCTCCAAAATGGCCCCCATGCTGGCCAAACATGAGTCCATCAGTGATGCTGATGATGCCTCTGTGATAATATATGTAAGAAAGCATAAAAAATGTTGTGCAGCAGCTGTGAGAGAGAGAAGTGAGAAAAAAATGAGATAAACAGCCCTGCAGACACCAAGGTCATGATGAAGGAGGGGAAGGAGGTGCTGCAGGTACAGAGCAGAGTTTGCCCTGCACCCCCTGGAGAAGACCATGGTGAAGTGGGTTTCCCCCCTGCAGCCCATGAAGCCCTGAAGCCCTCACACTGCAGCAGAGATCCACGCTGCAGCCCATGGAGGAAATTCAGATCTCAATATATTCTGTGAGACTATTATCTCGCAACACTACCTTTCTGAAATGAATCCTGCAATAATGAAGATTTCCGGGCAGTATCAGGTTGTTTGAGATGGCTTGCAGGTTCTGTACTGGCATTTCACAGAATCACAGAATCACAGAATTGCAAGGATTGGAAGGGACCTCGGGAGATCATCTAAGCCAACCCCCCTGCTAAAGCAGGTTCTCCTAGAACATGTTACACAGGACATCATCCAGGCAGGCTTTGAATATCTCCAGGGAAGGAGACTCCACAACCCCCCTGGGCAGCCTGTTCCACTGCTCTGTCACCCTCAAAGTAAAGAAGTTTTTTCTCATATTCAACTCAAAACTCTTATGTTTCAGTTTGTACCCACTGCCCCTTGTCCTGTCGCTGGGCACCATTGCAAAGAGTCTGGCTCCGTCCTCGTGACTTCCACCTTTAAGATATTTGTATGTGTTGATGAGGTCCCCTGTCAGTCTTCTCTTCTTCATGCTGAACAAGCCAAACTCTCAGCCTTTCCTCACAGGGGAGATGCTCCAGTCCCTTTATCATCCTTGTTGCTCTCCTCTGAACTCTTTCTAGGAGTTCCTCATCTTTCTTGAACCAGGAAGCCCAGAACTGGACACAGTACTCCAGGTGGGGTCTCACCAGGGCAGAGTAGAGGGGGAGGATCACCTCCCTTGACCTGCTGGCCACACTCCTCTTAATGCACCCCAGGATACCATTGGCCTTCTTGGCAACAAAGTTCATGGTCATCTTGCCATCCACCAGGACTCCCAGGTCCCTCTCGGCAGAGCTGCTTCCCAGCAGGTCAGCCCCCAGCCTGTACTGGTGCATGGGGTTCAACCTCCCCAGGTGCAGCATCTGACACTTGCCCTTGTTGAATTTCATCATGTTCCTCTTCACCCAACTCCCCAGCCTGTCCAGGTCCTGCTGAATGGCAGCACAGCCTTCCGGCATGTCAGCCACTCCTCCCAGTTTTGTATCATCTTGCTGGAAGAAAGCATTACTGGAATTTTCTACAAAACTTAACCCAAGATTTAAAGGATTTCAAATACAGGTCTAAATCCCAACTTCTAGTCTCAGGAGGCAGACAGATCTGCTTGACGTGACAGTTTCTAAAGGATCAGATACAAGGAGGAAAGAACCTTTCTCCAGTAAAACAGCAGTGTACAAGTGAGTAAAGTGAAACCTGCAACCAATGAGGAAGCGCATTTTGACAGACTGCCATAGAAATCAAAGGTAACGGAAACCCTTCCATGATGGTACTCTTCACGCATCATTCACAGTAACTCAAAGCAACATTTCATCATGCTTTTGAATTATTCAGGTTAAAAATGCTCCGACAAACTTATGCTCATTAAGCTCTAGAATGTTCTGGAGAGAAGTACTTCAGTGGCCTTCTACGGAAATATGAGCATCTTTAACAGTCCTCTGTCTTTTGCTGGCTTATATCACAGGGTCTTTGGTTGTACAAGTTTCTTCAGTGCATTGATCTGTAACAATTGCTGCCTGGGTAACTTGTGTGTATCAACACATAAAGGTTCACAGAAAGTCTATATTTATGCCAGTGCTTAAAGTTTTACTCACAAAACATCAGTCTTCTGCATTCCCAGTTCCATATCACTCTCCTTGGATGACTAATAACTTAGAATTACCAGGAAGGATATCTCACTATGATCCCTAAATTAGAGCTTCAAGACTGCAAATCATTATGTTCTGTTTTGTTTTTTTAAAAAAATATAATTTGATATTAAAAAAACCCAAACCCTAAACTTAAAATATGTTATAAAGGAAAGATAAGGAAAACGTACATTCTCTTCTGAAATAATAATTTTGCCCTTTTTTATTTCTTATGAAACAAAAATTATAACTTTTGATTATCTGTATTTTCACACTCATATTAGCAAACAATAGAAACTGCCAACATAGTAATTTGCTGTTTAGAAATAAAATTACTAATCAGTAGAAAATTCCAGTGGATGCTTATAATTACAAGTACTCTTTCTGACATATGCAGCCCCCACCGACTTTTTTTTTTTTTAGTGGAAAAATACCATTGAACTACTATAGTGAAAATGAATGTAAACATATTTTTTCCTGCAGTTTCCACCCTTTACTGGTCTTTTGAATTACTGGTCTACTGTATTGCTTACAGAGTGTTATATATTCACTTTCAAAGCATTTTCAAGGGTCACACGCAATTTCAGAACATCAGGCAACATGCTGCCAGCAAGCCATGTGTCAGGAAGAATGAGCTTAAGCATCTGAAGGCAGTCCACATCTTGCTAAAGACTCTGAAGAACCACTGCTGGCAACCTATGCCAAAAGAATTAACATCCGCTTTAAAACTTGAGCAAAACAGAATGGTTTGTTACCTTATATTATCTTGTATATGCTGAACACTAAGCCAATAATTTCTCATGTCCCTTGCTTCTCTTGTACTTTTTGAGAGCCAAAAGCAATAAAAGTGCCATATGGCCCACATACCAAGTTTATAAAAATATTTTGGCAATCCCTTCTGAAGAAAAAGTATTGTGGATAGAATTTGTTTTAGTTCTGAAGTTATTAAGTTCTAAACCAAAGACATTTGAAACTGAAAACATGAAGTTACCAGCCTTGTTTCCTACACTTGGAAAATGTGTTTTATATTGATCAGCCTCTAATATTCTGCAAACCTGTTTTGGCTCTTTCTGGTAGTTCTTGTAAGGTTTTTAATTATAACTGTGAAAGTATTTTTTGGTTTACTAGCAGGGTGGTTTTGCCTGAGATCCAGTGCATAGAGGTTACTGATATAGAACTATTGACCTTGGCACATAGAGCAATACAGTAGATCTAGAGTAAGATTTTTATTACTGAGTTACACACAGAAGTGTTACAGTCAGAAAAGTACTTTCATAAACTTTTTGTAAGACCAACTGCCTAATCTCCTTTTCCTTATTGAGGAAATACTGGTGGCCTCTTCAACATACAGTCTATTAGAAAAACATATATATGTCCGTAAACAGATGACAATAACATGCTGAGAGCTTATAACTGTATTCAGTGCTTTGTTGCAGTGTCGATGGCTTATGACAGTGCTATAAAAACCTCTAATAATTGGAGGGGAAATTCTAATTGTAACTGCTCAGCAGTGGTAATTTTTAACCAAAGAATGATCTGGTATGGAGGGCAAGAAGGCTCAACTACAAGAAGCAGTTAAACTGGCTGGAGGCAGGAATGCCAGACTTCTTGCAAGGGAGTGGATTTTCCTTTGGTGATAAGAAACAGCCTTAGCATTGCCTTGTAGCCATCCTGGAATGGGAGCAATCAGGGGCCCAAGCTCAAGGGGCCACCTTTGGATAATAGAGGTGGCCTTGGGAGGGATGGACCCAGGGCTGGGCTGAGGTGTCCCATGTGACCACTCTTGGGATGGATGCTGGTGCAAGTGCATGTAAGGAACCTGCTGGTGATGCATCTTTGCAGATTCCATGTAGAAAAGCATATTGTAGTAGGACTCTGCCCAATGAATCTGTCACTAAAATTTTATTTTATATTTAAGCACAAACGCGTGTTTAATTTGCCTGAGAGTTACCACAGAAATTCCCTAACATAATACAAAATACAGGTTTTTTAACCAGCATGAACCTACTTTTTAGCTGAATGGAAGACTATTTCAATTTAGGCAAGGATTTGAAGATTTTGAAGACAGAAATTTGTTGATTTCCAAATTCTAAAGAAAACTGAAAAAATTTAAGTGGAAACATATTGTTTGAAGATATTTTCTTCAAATTCTTGAAACTTTGATATACACTGAAGAATGAAAATATTTAAGAATACAGAAAAAAGGAATAGAGGAGAACTTTCCCTAGCTTTTTTCTGTGATGTAACTTTACTGAAGGTGACACTATTCATGAGGTTTTTTGATTAAAGAAACATCTACTGATGGAAATCCATCCACTGAAATTTATTCACCATGGTAAGCTGAAAAATTATGAAAATGCCAATCCTGTTAGTTATGCATAACATTGAATCAGCAAACTCAGTACTTGCATGAAAATCCAAGTGTCTTGGAGACTCCTACATCTCATGATTTCAGCAACTAATTTTAGGATTCCCTGTTGGCAATGTTTATTTCTATAACACCCTCAAAGAATCTTAAGTCAGAATTGATGTGTTCTATGGCTTCATCAGAAATCACTATTTTAAGAAATCAGACAGTGCAACATCAACATTATGACACTGGGGTTTTTGCCATTTCAGTTGAGGAATTCTGTGTAAATCAAAGTCTACAGTCTTTGAATTAACAGGATAATGAACAAAAAAGGTTTAAGTAAGTGCTGTGCTTGGTTAGTAACATAACATTTGAGATTTTTAAGAACATGAAAGGATAAAATGTACCTTATGAATACAAGGACAATGCAACACTAGAGTAGGTTTTCCAAAAAGGCTGTGGAATTATCTTGGGAGCTTTTTCTAGATTCAGCAAGAAAACCCATAAATTACCTACTCAGACATTGTCAATAACCTTGTTTCAAGTTGGAGGTGGGACAAGGTGACCTCCAGAAGTCCTTTCCAAGCAACACATTTATGGTGCTATGGAAAAAGCATCAGGGTTTTACTGAGAAGTATTTATTGGTTGCAAGGCTTAATAGAAGATAATGCATTGGGAAAGCATAGAGACGACATAAAAAATATGCTAATATTGAAATACACTGCAAATAGAACATATTAGGCTGATTTATTTTAAAACTCAGTAATTGTAGGCCATTTGTCATGTAAGCAAGCAAGTGGAGAATAAGCCTGATGCATTTCAAATGCAGCAGGATTTCTAAAGCTCATCACAGTATATTCATAAAGATTGCTTCCAGTTAAACATAGTAGAGGCTCAAGGATTATTACAATTTAGTCTCATATATGAATAATTAGTTGCATTCACTCATGTCCTCCAACAAACTCAAATACTTTTTTGTATGCAGAAATAGTAAGTATGCTCTTTACATACAGTTACACTCTGCAAATATATGTTCATATTAAAAAATGAATTAATTCAACAAGATACTGCTAAAAGTCCTCTAAAATGAAATAATTTCAATAATTTTATCAGTCAAATTCAAAAAGTACAAATCTGTCATCCTGGAAGTCAGTGGCAAAATTTTCCATCAATAATTCAGCAGGGCCTGGATAACCTTCAATAATAATCCCTTACTATAACGATCAAATAATATACTGGGCTCCTATAGACCTCCAGTAAACACATTTCCAGCACAGGCATCTTAAAGAACACGCTCAAGTGATTTTACTTAAGACTTAAAGTCTTGCAGTGCTTTTGGCTGGTCTAGAGCTAAATTTATTTAAAACTAGCTTGTATGGTTCCATGTTTTGGATTTCTGCTGAAAATAACGTTGATAAAACAGGGATGTTTTAGTTATTGCTGAACAGTGCTTACACAGAGTCAAGGTCTTTTCCTGCTTCTCAACCCACTCCACCAGCAAGTAGGTTGGGGTGCACAAGAAGCTGGGAAGGGGACACAGCTGGGACAGCTGACCCCAACTGACCAAAGAAATATCCTGTACCTTATAACACCATACTCAACAGTAAGAGCTGGGGGAAGAAGAAAGAAAGGGCTATATTTGGAGTTATGATGTTTGTCTTGCCAAGTAACCATTACATGTGATGGAGCCCTGCTTTCCTGGAGATGGCTGAACACCTGCCTGCCAAGGGGAGGTAGCACATGAATTCCTTGGTTTGCTTTGCTTGAGTGCACAGCTTTTACTTTCCCTATTAAACTGTCTTTATCTCAACCCATGTATTTTCTCACTTTTACCTTTTGGTTTGTCTCCCCTGTCCTGCTTGTGGTAGTGAATGAAAAGCTGTGTGGGGCTCAGCTGCTGGCTGGAGTTAAACCACAAGAAGTCTGGTCTGGAATGACCTTTTGGAAAAACAGGCATCATGAACTAAACATCCTGTAAAGATCGGAACTAAAGAGACAGGGAAAAACAGCCCATTCTGATCCTCTGAACTTGTCATCTCTGCCCAAATTTTTGCTAATGTAACATAACGTACTTCTACTTTGACAACAGCTTTCAAACTTTTTGGTTCCATTGACCATACCCAACTGTAGTAAGTTTAAAATTAAGAAAACTGAAAATTTTTAAAGTGTATATATTCACCTTTGGGTTGTCTTTTTTGTCCTTTTTACTCATCTTTTAAACTCTGATGCAGACCTGGATGAAAGAATGACAAAGAGTTATAGCTAAAGTGGCTCTGAGCAGCGAGGACTGCCATGGCCCTTTGGAAGAGAGTGAATGTAGGATGAAGACACAAGGTGCTATAAAGTCATTTTAATTCTCAGCTCCCATCTCACTTGCAAACTTATCTGCTTTCCAAATTATGAACTTTCATATTGATAGTATAGGAAGTGTAAGAATCTCTATAAACTTATATAAAACCTAGTGCACTAGGAAACATGGCAAAAGTTCAAAAGGAGAATTCTTTCTTTGAGAAAGAAAAGACCCAGTAGAGTAGTCAAAAGATACAAAGTGTTTCTCAAGTCTTTGTCTAATTCCATGCAAAGTCAGACACACATTTAGCTAAATGGTCACCTCTTGTAGAAAACCCTACACTTGTTATTTTCACTCCTGCTTTATCAAGTTATATGTTAACACTCGAAACAAAAATTTCTGTTAACATAGTACAATGTTATTACAACAGAAAACCTGTTTTGAGTCTTACTATGACTTTGAATATCATATTTAATGGTTCAATTTTAAATTAGTCACCCTGGAAAACATAGCTGTAAAATATCATTATCAGTTTTGTTGACAAAATTCCAGATATTAAGGTAAGGACAAAAATGAATTTTGAGTGTCTCTGCCAGCTCATGTGTGCGTGTCATGCTGGTCTTTAATTATACACTATTTCTGCTACAGGACCTCTGCCTTACTTTAGGAAACTTTCAAATAACTGCCTTAAGTTGGCAGATTTTAAAAAGCACACCATTGCTTCAGTCCTTTGAATTCTTTAGTACTTTACAAATCTGAATTCTTTAGCCATTCATAAATTGCTGTAAAATTCATCCACTGATACACCTGCTTCAGTAAATAAAAATATCTGCTATCTTCAGCTGCTGGATCAAAATGTTTCTGAAGATAATTGCAAAAAAAAATCATACTCAATTTTTTTCTGAAATTTGTAAGCTAGCAGGAGTTGTTTTGGAAATTATTGTCAACTGAGAAAAGAAAGTCAGAAAGTTCCATAGGGCACATTCAGATTTATACTATAATATCTCTATAATTGTCACATTAGCAAAGGACTAGATCAAACCTTTACTGAAGCAGGTCCATTTACATTGTCTGTGTATGGTTTTCTCCCTGAAGGTGGTGGGGGAATAACATGAATTTCATGAGATAACATGAAATCTATTAAAAATCAAACAATGCAGCATATTTTGCTTGGTTCACATGCATTACTGGATGTCATTAATAATACTTGGGTAATCCTTTCTTCCTATATGTACCCAAAAGTGAACGAAAGGATTAAATTCTTAATTTTTGAAAATGAAGTTTTATGTTAAATTTTAATACTCATAACATTGTTCTACTCTGAACGTACCTATCATGTTGCTATGAAAGAGGGTCTCTTGTGACCCAGGAGTGAGACAAGATTGAAGAAAAGTGCATGATATGGGAAAACCTTTGGTTTTGAGATCATCTCACTACATCTGGGAAATGTGAAGGAAGATTCTGCTGGAATTTCATTTTCTGTGGCTAGTAATCTTATTTATGCACTCTCAAATAATTTCTGAATTTATGAAAATTGAAGGATTATTTTTGTTCAAAAATATTTCAAATTAAGCAATTCTTAAAATTCTTTTCGTAAATTTGGAAGAGCACCTTGTGGTAAAACAGACCTTTGAGCTCCCCAGGGTCAGGACTCTATTGATAAAATGCTCTAACACATGAATGAATCCTTTAAACAAATTTGACTTAACAGTTTTAACCTATCTTTTTGCTTTTTCCTCACAATTCCCCACAAGTGTCTGTTGTGTAGATAAACATTTATAAACTCATTCAGATAACTAAATTCCACCTTTTCAGCCTACATTACATTGTGGGTGCATCATCAGAGGCTGTATGTAAAGATGGGGATTTCAAAACACTGAGCACATTTAAATTGAATGGAAGACTTAGTTCCTAAAAAAACCTCCTGAAAAGGAAAATATATCTAGACATACACATGAAATACCTTAAGAGATAGTTGTTGCTGATCATGTGTGAGAACAGAGGAATATTTACAGCTTTTGCAGCTTTTGCAGGAGTAACCTGTTAAAGAACCTGTTTAAAGCTGAGTCAAGCATCCTGCATGGTTTAGCCACAGCAGTGGTGTCATTTGGCTTAACACAATGCATTTTACCTTTTTAATCAGTAACTCCTTTAACTCTCACTTTAGACTAAATGTAAGTAAAGAAGTAAATAATTAGTCAATTATATAGTCTTCAATGTATTAGTATGACTATTAAAATCTATATCACTTCATATCCACGTTAAAAATGAAGCATTCATGAAGCTGTGTTTTGTAGAGTTATAAATGTATTATGGTGGTACCTTAGAGATTTCACAAGTTAGCCTGGCTTTCATGCTGGACCACTTGATTTAATAAGTACAAATAGACTTTCAATTTTTAAAATGTGCCTATTTGAAATTTAAAACTAACACTGAAATAACGTTTCCAGCTATGAAAAATGTGAAGCAACAACATCCAAGTGTTTAAAAATACATTCTTCAACACTACAAATACTGTTCAATATCTTCTAAATGCGAAAATCTACTTTAGATAATACTTTCTAATAATCCCATTATTTCCTACACTTTTTATTTCAGTTCTTACCGAGTAATCACAAGAGACTAATTTTTTTCCCCCATTTTTATGTGTTTGAATTGTAATTGAATTGTTCTGGTTTCAGCTGGGTTAGAGTTAATTTTCTTCATAGCAGTTTGCATGGTGCTGTGTTTTGGATTTAGCACTAGAAGAATGTTGATAGCACACTGGTGTTTTTAGTTCTTGCTAAGTAGTGCGTAGACTGGCCAAGGACTTCTCAGCTCTCAGCTCTGCCAGGTGCACAAGAAGCTGGAGGGGGGACACAGCCAGGGCAACTGACCCAAACTGGCCAAAGGGCTATTCCAGACCATAGGACATCATGCTCAGTATATAAGCTGGGAGAAGAAGAAGGGAGGGGGGACATTTGGAGTGATGGTGTTTGTCTTCCCAAGTCACCGTTATGTGTGATGGAGCCCTGCTTTCCTGGAGATGGCTGAGCACCTGCCTGCCCATGGGAAGTGGTGAATGAATTTGTTGCTTTGCTTTGCTTTCACACGCGGCTTTTGCTTTCCCTGTTAAACTCTTTATGTCAACCCATGAGTTTTCTCACTTTTACTCTTCTGATTCTCTACCCCGTCTGATTGTGGGAGGAGTGAGCAAGCGGCTGGGTGGTGCTTAGTTGCCAGCCGGGGTTAAACCACGACACTTTAGAAGTACATGACAAACCAAAGTTAATGTATTTTATGTCTTTACTCTTCAATGAGTAAAACCCAAATGTAAATATTTACAGAATTTTTCACTAGTTATAGATACAATTATGCTAAGATATAGGACAAGTGCTGAAGTCATAAAAACTGGGTATTGGTCATATTCTACTTTAAGCTGATAGATTCCATAAAGCTTCATTAAATTGAAGTGCCTTTCTGTGAAATCAGAAACTAGCACCATATTACAGGTAAAGGGACCAAAATTTGGTCACAACAGCAAAACTTGTCAAATGCAGGTTGTCCCAACGAGAGATCTGAAGTACTGTAATGGACCTTTTATTCCATGACATACAGTCTTTAAATTATGTAAAGTAACTCCTTGCAAAATACTGTATTTAATAATCTTTATTATTAAAAAAACCTTTGACTTTAAAATTATTTCAGTTTTATTTTTTAAAATATTTTCCCATCCATCACTAAGCCAGCAAGATGTATATATTTAGTATTTCAGAATTTTCTGAAGTAATTTCAGCTAACTTTGAGACTCAACAATTTACAGATCAGCACATTATCATCTGTTCCAGATTTTAGTTTAACGGTTCTGTTTATCCATGTTAACAGTGCCTACAAACACAATAAAAACTCCCATGACCTATCCAGATAATTACACATTTAATCATTGTGCTGCCAAAATAATGAGTGTACTTTAATAATTGTTTGTTACACTGAAGACACAAGTGAGGAAATACAAATTTCCATAAGCAAAAATAAGGATTTTTGTTTTTCATTCTCTCATGCTAGCCTACACATAATCACAAAACAAAATCAGACAGCTGATTGTTATATTTACTCTCTTTTGAAAAGCAGTTAGTGGCAATTTTGGCATTAGGTGACTCATAGAATCTAGATCTTGTGCCTTAAATGATATGAAGTCAGAGGCAATCAGGTGTCTTATTCCCACTTTTCACTTTTCCACCAGCAGCAATACTCAGCTCTTCTCAAACCACAATGTGACAGACCTTTAATTTATCCTACTCCTGCAGGCACTGGACCGACTGCCTCAGCCAGCATAATTTTAAATCCTAAGGTATCTCCCTGGTCAGATTTTCATTTGCAGGTTGTTTTCATTCCTTGTAACCAGCCAGAGGGGCACCAGTACCTCCACACAGTCACATGAAAAGGACCATAGCTGCTGGGGCAGGAGACACAGGAGGAAGCTTGTGGAGAGGGGACATTGTTGAGGTGAGGGGTGGAGATGTACTCGTGAAAGGAGACACTCCACACAGGAGGGAAAAGGTACTTCTTGAGGGGCTGAAGCCCAGGGGAGAACCAGCCCTGGGCAGGGACACCCCCAGGAATGGACTGTGGCCTACAGAGGACCCATTCTGGAGCAGGGTCACCCCATGGGCTACACTCAGGGTGGAACAGAAAAAACAAGTGAGAAGGAAGGAGCAGTGGAAGACAAGAACAAGAAGTGAGGAGTTGCAGGAAGGAGCCACTACATGCTGACACTGACCTCCTCCATTCCCCTCCTGCAGGGCCCAAGTGAAAGCACGTAGTGAAAGCAAGGCAAGTAGAGACAAGGAAGGGGTGGAGACATGTTGCACCGAGGTTAAGTCTAGGGAAGGGGCAGAAAACATTTTCCTAAGAGGGTTGGGGGTGGGTGTGTGTGTAGTGTTGGCTTGGGGTTTTTTTAACTGTTTTCCTTTTTTGTTTTTCAAAATCTGAATCAGTAATAAAAAGTTCAAGTTAATTGGGAATAAATTAAATTCAGTTAAATTCTCCGAGTCAAAAATTTTTTGTCTGTGACAACATTTTAAGGAACCTTAGGACATCTTCCAGTCTCAGTGAGCAGCCAGAAGCTCCCTTACTTACTAAGTGGATACTGAAGATTGTATTTAGCTGTTTAGCCTGTATTAATGCACTCATATATCAGAATTTATTTCAAGTTTCCTGTCTGTTTGCTGGATGAAATTGACTGCACAGAACTTCTGCATTTACACACCATGTCCTTCGTCTGTCTCCTTAGGGCAGCCTTTTCTTCCTTCCTCCACTTTAAAGTAGCATGTTCCTAAGGAAGAAAAACAATGAAGGCTTATTTTTATATTTGCACATCCTATCTTGTATAAAAATTTCTAGATCCCCAGTTCAGCCCAGAAAACTCCCTTCATATGAAAGGTGACAGGATGCCTTCACTGGAACTAAAAATTCAGTAAGTCTATCTTATAAAGGACTTGCTGACCTCAAAGAGCTTTATAAAGACTTAGAGTTACAGTCATGCTTATTGGATCCCCACTGATACTAGTGATTACCAGTCACTCATTACAGTTAATCATGATTTCTATGTATACACCTTATAAACTAAAATATTAGTTACAAGAAATACAATATTTTATAATTAGGGTTGAAAGAGTTAGAAAACTCTTAGGGTGATGACCAATGGCTTTTAATCAGGCTGGCAGACTGTCAAATGTACAGACGAGCTGGAAGAGACGGCAGGCAAGAGCAGTATGAAGTTTAACAAAGAGGTGCAAAGTCCTTATTTTTTCCTCTGAGTTTTAGAAATGAAAGCATTAAACACAGAAAACCCATTGTTAAAATGTCTTTTCAAGGTAATCAACACTAACTTAGTAGCCCACAGAATTTCAGTGCTTACTTTTCATCACAAGTACTCTATAGTCTTTCCTTGAGCTTGATCAGCTTGGTTTGTGTATTTTTGATCATTACATTCAGATGGCATTGTCAGTCTTTTCCAGACCATATGATTTATTTTCATTAGTGGTATTTTGTTAGGCACAAAGCCTAGTACTTGCTATTATTTGAAGCAAAACATGCAATTCAGCATGAGATCATAGCAAATATGAAATCAAGACCATTTCTGTAACGTATTTGAAAGCAATAATAATAAAATCCTAAGCTTTCTAAATAGGCAATACAGAGAAATTTTTACGCTAAATAACAATACCAAGCATTTGATAAAAATGAGGTGCCAGAAGGATAGGAACAAAGATGTGAATGTGAGAAATGAAAGACTTTAAAAAAATAAAAAAGAAGAAGAAAAAGAAGAAGGGACATAGAAACAGCTAGCATGGCACTAAATGAAGTAGTGGTCAGCAGAGCACCTTGTAAATAATTGATCTTTGAAACATTGATAGTTATTTAAAAATCAATCTGGAAGAAAGTGACACTAAATAAATGAAAGCTGTTCTAAGCAGGATTACCAAAGCTAACATGCACGATTGAACAAAATGTGGGGTTTAGATTCATTTTCAGGTTATCCAGTGGTCTTAATAAATGTAGTGTAACATAATAGAATGAAGGGATTATGAATAAACACTACTGCTATCAAACACTCAAATAACAGCCGAAACAAAACTTTAAGGTGTAGGAAACTGAAAAGGACTGGAGGAGAAAAAATCAAAGATACTACAGAATTTCCCATGGCCACCTGAAACAAGTGCAAACAGAAACAGCTGCCTGACAGTTTTATTCAGAGAGCATCACTTCAGGCAGTATCCCATGCTCAGGACAAGGTAGAACAGCCACTTAAGACTTTTTTAACAAAGCCAAGGATTCTAGTGGGAAAAGAATAGCTTAAAAATAGTGTACAATTTTCTTATGGCTAGATGAAAAGATTTTATTGGATATGGGAAACACAGAACCAGGTCTTTATTTGCATAGAAAGCAGAAGTAGATGGGGATTCTCATCCAATCTACCTGAAGCCAAATTTGCAAGGACCTTTATAATGGATACCATTGTGACCATCAAGGAACTGACTGACCATCTTGTTTGATAGATTTCATTCCCCTTGGGAGTGTTACACTATCACAAAAGATCTCAATAAATTATTTTCTTTCTTTTTTTAAAAAAAAATCTTTGCCCAGATAAAGGTGAAGTATCTATGCACACAGAGACAAATGAGATGAATAAGGAAGACTTGTTTTACGTATCCCAGTTTAGATGAATAGGGTTTGGGGTGGGGCAAAATCAATTGGCAGGCATTAGACAACTATAGAAAAGTGAAGTAGATGACTATTACTTTATGTGGAAGGTTGAGTAATACAAGAGATATACAGTCTTAATGACAGAGAAATTAATGTCAGGATAAGATAGAAGAAGAGAGCAGTCCCTAGTCTCATTCCTAAAAAAGGAACTCATTACAAAAATATACTGAAACCTATGAACTGGAATAGTGGATACTGGTTTGTACAAGAGATGTTATCACATGCTTCCTTAACATAAAAGCAAGAAAGTCATATAATTTTTTAAAAAGTGCTTTCAATCCTAACTTTAAATTACCCATACAACTTTTCCACTGAAGGTATATATTCCTACATATTTTGTTTTTTCAACTGTTTTTCCCAAATGATTTTCTTAGGCTGTCTATAAATAAAATAATAGTTTGTAACCTGATGTCTGTAGACCCCTAGAAGTCTGCAGGGTACTTCTAGTTGTAAGTATTCCTTGGCAAAGGCTGTATAACAAACAACTGGATACTTCTTTTGCATACTAATTTTTGCTGGTGTGGGTGGTGGACCTTAGCCAAGTGAAACATCATCTTTTTTGATCCAGGTATTTTTTGCCTTGATTTCCATTCCTTCTAATTTTTCACTGCAAGTTTTTACAGATGTGAAGTGTTACATGAATTATTTTCTAAGTGATGATTCTATACCTTTTGCCAATACCATCAAAAAGAGATGCTCCACAAGGTAGGTGCTCCTCTGAAATATTTTTTACATCAGCTTGAATTACTCATAGTTTTGATGATAGATTGGAATTTTTGGGTTTGATTACAGTATAGCTCACAATTTGAGAAGTTTATGGTTATGTAAGTTAGCTTAACCATAGTTAGCTTTGTGCCAGAGTAATTATACTGGAAAAAGAAAATGCAGGTGATATACCAAGTTAGAGAAAAAGCAAACTAACATGTTAATGTATTAAGGCTTACTGTAAAAAAAAAAAAGAAAAAATAAAGCATGCAGTTTCCAAAAATCAAGTTAGAAAATATTGGAGAGAGGAAGGTGCATGCTTCTGTAGGCACGTAGACTGGTAGACTGCTTGGATAGGGATGGCTACAATGCTTAATAAATTTTGGTACTGAGTCATTCCTGAATTCTCATTTGGTATTTCCCATCTTTGCATGGTAAAGTGCTGGGAATAGCAAGAATATCACTGCTATTTTACATGGTCAAATATGGCTTCATGTCTGTTCATTGGCATCAGTTGCCATGTGGTGAGCCATTTGAGTCCTTGTCACATTGGAAGGCCTCTGACCAGTCTTGTTACTGACCTCTTAACATGCTAAGTCTCACAGTATTGAGATAGCTGAAATATAACCTGGAAACTATGTAAAGGCAAGGACAACTTTTCTTAGTATGTTATTTAGTAGAGAAATCATGGCTGCCACTGGGTGTCCAAGCATTAGCACATATAATTAAAAGAATCTATGTGTAACACATGCAAAAAAGTGCTAATCTGAGGAATAAATTGAATTAGGGATTTATGAAGTTTGATGGATTGTGCCATTCTGCAGCTGATGCCTTCAAAAGATATAGTGTTTTTAGCTGTATGATTCCCCGCGTAAAACAGTGGGGTTTATATGCAGAAAACATAAGAGAACACTAGAAGAGGTACAAGCACTGAAACCCAGAGATAATATTTCTTTCAACATAATCTCACTGATCAGATCAACAGAAATAGCTATGTAATATATTTCTTTGATTAAGTATGCTAGCAAATGTTCAGCCAAAGATACAATGGGAAATGTGGCTTCTGTAGAATAGCCAGGTTGAACAAAAAGAACAATTCTTCCTCCTTTAACGTTTCTGGGTCACTGCTTGATTACCATAAAACCAAAATGACTTTCCATTCCTTTGTAGTTTATTAAATCTTTAGGTCCCCAGACCTTTTGTAAAGCTGTAATGAAGTTTCAATGTTAAGAGTTCATGTGACAGTTGAAGAAACATTAAAAATACATAAGCTATAACGAGAACTTTTAAATCAAACTAAGCATCATTAGAACAGTTGAGGTATCACTCTGCTGATGTTTATAGTCAACAACATCAAGTATAAAATTAGCTGGTGACTATGCTTAGTCATTCTCTACAAGTACTGCTGGGTATATTTAATGACGACTACATGACCAATCCAATAGTCTGCTCAGTTGTACTGAATAAATTCTTCACTTGTTGCAGAAGGGGAAGTCTACCCTCTCAAGACTGACACTGTTTCTTATGATTTGGTGTTGGATACACACATCTGTATTCCTATGTTATTCATATTTCCCCATTTTCCTTAGCCATTGAATAATAACAGCACATACATATTAATGAAAGCTACTAAACAATATAGTAATAAAATATATGTTCTTTGTTCAAATTATATGTTGCTGTTGTTACAGGATCTGTAACTTAATTACTCTAATGTTTTGTGACTCTCCCTTACAGACCAGCCTCCTGGTTTTTGCTGTTTTCCTTGTACATAATCCAGCTGGCATGTGTAAGTACAATGCATCAGCAATAAAAATTAAAAAGGGAAATTGCAGTATTTATGCTAAGTATGGGTATAGTAAATTCATCTCTCACCTTCCTCCCATCTCAGATTTCAAATTCCCTCTTTCTTTTGCTCGATTCTACAAAACCCTCCCTCCTGCTTGTAATCTTTGACTCCCGGCAAACTCATTACCCCCTCAACTCCCACCTGACAGAAAGCAAAATTTAAGAAAGTAGTTTTTCTCTCAACAATCACTCTTTCACCATGTACACAGAACAAAAGAGAAGCAATCTCTGCAGTCCAATGGCATAAATTTGTATTTATGCCAGAAGTAGATTAACTGTACTCAATTGCACATACCTTTCACTAACAAAGTATATTTTAGCATCAAATATAAAAATACCTAAAATTAATTCACAAAACAACAAGCAATTACAATGGAATGTAGATTTTAGGTATGACATTAAATTTCCATATTAAAAATAACTTATTTCTGCACAGGTTATTGCTTTATAAATTATTTGTAATTTTTATTTTTAAAATCTTACGTTTTCACAGACATGCCAACTTAACTGTATGTTAGAGTAGGACCATGACACTTTCTATTAATGGACTGTATTGAATGCTCAGAGGATGAACGGAACATATGCTCAAATAATTATGCATTGAATCTTGGTAAAGCTTTATTAAGGTTCTTAATAGTGCTCTTGTAGCCATGTAGTCAGTTTTACTCTCTGTGTGTCATTTTGCCTTACCAATCACAGCTAAGAACTTCATTGATGGACCTCATATAAGAAAGTAAGATTTCTCTTGCATGAAATGGAATCAATACTCCTTAAGAAAATGTATCACATCCTTGTCAAACCGTTTTTTTCTGATTCTAATACACAACACAACTCTTAAAATGAAATTAATTTACCTGAAAATGTCTCTCATAAGAATTCAAGTAATTCCACTGTACCAAACCATGCCAAAGTACTGCAGATTAAGATTCTTTGGAACAGGGACTAAAACTTCAAGGGGGGTGGGGAGGAAGAATCTGCATCTTAAAAGCATTGTCACTCATCTGTTATCGCTTACCTTCCCTTTGGAGGGTTAAAAAAAGATACTCAGGAAGACACTCTTCCTGAGAGGTGACTCTTTATAGCTGTGTCTGAAGTAAATCTCTCCTTGCAAATAAGGTATGCATGCCCAAGCAAAGGGAAAATCAAAGATAAACATTAATTGCTTTTACAGATATATGTGTAGCTGTTACTATGAACTAAATATATGCCTAATAACTTGCAGTTAAAAATCTAGTTTGGGGTTTTTACAGCTGATGCACAGTGCTTTAAAAATTTCTTAGTATTTTGAACAACAAGCAAAACTCCCTGTTGTTTATTTTTATTGTGTTCCAACAATAACTTGTTTACAGATGCATGTTATTTGCAAGAGGTGCTTTAATTCTGAATTTGAAGAAGTTCCACCCAAAAAAAGTGCCCCAAAACATTGTGGAGAACACAGAGCAACAGCCATATTGTAAGAAAGTCTATTTTCAAAGTGGGTTCAGAGAAAGGATCTATAACTTCTGCTGTATCCAAACCTTTACTATTATCTTAAAAATTAAAAAAATGCCAGAAACATCCCAGAATTTCATCCTATTTTCCTCCCACTGAAAGCACTAGTGGCATGCACGAGCAAATACCAGTGCATTTTTGCCAATGGTAACAAAACATGGGAGGTTTGTTTATGAATAAGCATTATACTTAATATGAAAAACTATCCAAATTCACAGGCATTTCAGTGACTGATGGAACATCGTTACAACCAGAACCATAACGTTTATTTGTTCAAGTCCCAGTCTGAAGATAACTGCACTGAAGTCTTCAGAAAATACCAGAACATTAAGTGGACATTGTAGAATATTCACCCAGAAAGAAATTTTTACTTGAAATATTTGTACTGAAAAATTGATTCTATCGGTTACTGAAACCAGGAAACAAATGCACCATATTATCCTTATATCTACTTCAAGGTGATTTTCATAAGGTTAACATTTAAACAAGTATGTCTATTATTGCAAAGGTTTTAACCTGTTTATAACATGATTTTGCCCAATACAAAAAAATACAACCCAAATACCAAAAAAACCCCCACCTCAAATACAAAATAACAAGCATTTTTGCAGTAGCAATGTGTTTCATGAACAAATCACAAGCAGCAAATAAAGCTCCATTTTGTGAACCAATTGCCTGATCAAAATAGGTCAGACAGATCTGGTCACAAGTCCCAGCAGCTGTTCCCTGCCGCTTGAATGAAAAAGATAATATTCTCAATCTAGACTTAAACAGTGGCTGATTTCAAGACTATAGCAATCAAGCTAGACTTTCACATATGTGTAATACTTATCCCTACCATTTTAAAAATTCAGTGTCTAAGCCAATCCATCCTTAAATATCTGCAGTTATTTGTAGGGCAGGAAAATCCTCAGGTAGCATGGTACAAGTAGCTAATTATAGACTCCTTTAGCTGAAGCCAAAGCTGGGCTGTCATTCTGCATTTTAAAGACATTTATCTGGGGGAAGGGGACAGATTTCTACACATTTTTGAGCTACTATTAGTTAGCAGTTTAAAGTGAAAAGCAAAATATACTGTGCTCTCTTCCATTCTTTACCATTCATCCTCAGTATACTATGTGTAATGCTACTAGCAAACATCAAAGACTAGAAAAGTAATTCTGTATTTAATATGAAGGAAGAGCTAGGGAGAAGCTATGATAATAACAGAATACTCAAGCAACAGGCTTTTCAGAAAGCTAATTATTACGATAGATTAACTTGATATTGTTATAGAACAACGCATAAAAATTACTCTCATTTTTTACTATACCATCTCTCCTTACTCCCATGTAGAAGTTTACTAACACAATTTTTCCCACACTCAGGTCAAGGGATCAGATGGAGCAATTCATTTCACTTTAGCATAATCAGCAAGGTTAGAGTAGACCTGCATTTCCTCAAGGGATTCACTTATTCTAAACATATGGCTTTTTGTTCTGGATTTGAGATTATTGCTCATAACCAGCCTGCCCACTGGACTGTAATTCTGAATTTATTTTATACCCTCAGGAAAATATTTTTATTTTCTGAGTGTCACTGCTGTTGCTGTTAAGCCACAACAGACAAGAAATGGGTGGCATTATCTGTTACACAGACATGTTGATTTGGATTGAAATCACCCTGTAGTTATAAAATAAATAATTTACTTCATAACAGCAACTTTTATTGTCATAAAAGCTGTTGGGTTTTACTTTTTTTTCCCAATTCTCTCTGCCATTTCACTGAGGAAGGGGAGAAGTGAGTGAGTGGCTGTGTGGTGCTTAGCTGCCTGCCGTGTTAAACCACAACAAAAGCAAAAGATGTCAACAATGACAGCACTGAACTGGATACAGAAAACTCCAAAGCTTTAAGGTATAACAGTATTTGTACAAAGCTACTTGGTAGAAGTTATCTTTAATTCATTGTCCTGCAAGGTGGTTGTGTTATCAAGACCAAATAACTTCACCTCCAAGGCACAAAAGGTTAGTAGTGTACGTCAATATATTTTTAAGTATTTGCTTCTATGATGAAAGCTAGAGTTTGTATAACTATTTCTGTAATGAGGGGAAAATGAATTAAGTTACACATGCTGTGAAGGAGTTCTTCCATTTACAGATCAGGCTAAAAAAAAAAGGCAGAAGTCAAACCCCAGATTTTTTTAATTGTATGGGTGACTTGAATTGTTAAGTTTCTAACTTAAACTTGTATCCAGAAAGATGCAGGTCTGTAACTACTTACATGAATTGTGCCACTGGTTTAACTGAATGAGAAAGCAAACCATTTTCAGCCAAATAAAATTACTCATGTAGAAGAAGTATGGCACAAGAGCATAAAGATTATTTCCCTCCCCTCATATTTCTCTCCAAATTATAGCTTGGGACACCAGCCTTGTAAAGGTATAGTATTTTATGGGTGAAGAATCAACCCTTATTGACAATGTTAAAAATAGCAGAAAATCCACCGTTATATTTGCCACATATCGAAAGCTGACTTTCCTGAACTATGGATTGGTAGGTGCTCTGCTTAAAACACACGACTTTCTTAAACAAAGCTTATATGCCATGCAGCTAAGTTAATGAAGATGTATGACAATAGAAGTTTCATATAACACATACACAGAAATAAAATTCACGTCTAAGTAATATTTATCTCCCTCTAACCCTTAGGCAACACCTCCATCAAATTTAATGTGAAACAGATACAGATCACTCCATTAAACTAGCCAAAAGTGGCAGCAGAAGTAAGAGCAATATCAGAGTGTTTTTCAGATGACAACTGGTTGTTTCCCTGAACACAGCTGTGTTTTATCAATTGACACCACCAGATTCTTCTGCTCTAGCTGGCCATTAATTGTGTCCTGTCTTTCCTTGCAGAATTTTTTCCTCTGGACAACATCAGTTGCAGTCTTTCCACAGATGGTCTGTTTCAATGAAACGGTAAAACCACTACAAGTTTGCAGAAAGGCACACAACAGAATACTGGGTTTAAATTTTATTTTACTAATAATTTTATTTTACTAATATTATAATACATATATTCAATGTTTTCTATAGGATATCTCTGTACAAATGTAAATAGTGAGAGATGCCTCACTATACTGTGCACTTTTATTTTCTGTATTCTTAATGTATTAACATAGTACTACTGAAGTCTTTAAATTAATTTGTTAAGGCAAATCCAACAAGCATACAATTCAGCAGTTGTATTAGGATATACTCAACACAAAACCAAACTAATGACTTTGCATTTTAAATCTATCCTCCTGAAACATAATGTCTTTAGTATTGCTTCTGAATTGAAAGAGAGAATTCTGTCAGTATTGGCTTCTGCACAGTTTTGTTATAGAAAAAATATTAAATCAAGTTTAAAACCATTGCCAACTTGTGACCCAGGAATTGCATGAAAATAAAGTTCTGCCCATGGATGAAAAATAGAGTATGGCTTTTGATAACACTTGTCACTTGCAAACACAGAAGTGTGCAAACATTAATTCTCATAATTGTCCTATGAATTAGGTAAATAATGTTTGACAGAGCTAAGATTCAATATCAAGATATTTTTCCTCACATTCATTTCTGCATGTTTACATATTTACCTGTCAATCCCTAGCAAGCCCTTAAAAATAAACTTATTTCATGAGAAGATAATTAACTCATGGAAATTCTCTTGAATTTAATTTGCGAATTGTTTATGAGAAAATATACTTTAGTGATATCATGTCTTGACTTACTGAGTGCTTAATGGTGAGTCTTAAAACAAGAATTAAAAGTAGTTTCAGGCAGGAATGAAGAGCCAGTATATTATAGCAATAGAACATTGAAGACATCGTTGTTTTCTAACATCTGTCTCCCGCTTTCCCCTATGTCTGTAATTTTTACTCTACCTCTGCTCCTTCTTCCCCCCACCCTCCTTTCCCTTCTCATTCCACGTTTGTTTTGCGAGTTGTCTCTGAAGGCTGAAATAAATTTATATTGCCAAAACAAGGACATTTCTCTGGGTCTGAAGTGTAAGCACTGTTGAAACAGTTTGAAGGGTGGAGGGGGGGAAAAAAAAAAAAAGGAAAAACAGAAGAAACCCAACCTTTATCTTTTGAGTCAGATGTAGCTTCAAGATCATCATATTGTACAAAACCCAATAGATATATATGAATTTTTACAGTCTTTTCTACATTTGAAAGCTGTGTTGATTTGCAGCATTTACAGAGATCCAAGCTAATTACCATAGGAAGGAATTGATATAGCTGGCAATGATATAATGAATGACACTTGAGTTTTTCAGGGATGTGAAGTGTGAGTTTATGGTTTTCAATATATTGACAGCCTCAGATAACAAAGATAAATGGTCAAAAAGAGAATACACACAGCTAGATGGAAAAGTTTCCTCCCTTTTACCTGTCAGTGTGCACTAGGTCTGTACTAGAAAAAAAAAAAAATTCTTGCTCATTTAGTCTTTGTCTCTCCAAAACTGTTAACAAGGATAACTGAAAAGATCATGCTGACATCCATTAGTTCTGGAAAGAACTCTCATTTGATTTTTCTCCTTTCTACAAACCAATGAGGAATTCAGCAAACGTTGGGATGTAATAAATTCAATCAAAATTGAACAATGAAGAAATTAATGTCTCCTGATGATCTTCACTACTTTAATGGAAGATTTATAAGGCTGTGTCCTGGTTTTGGCTGGGACAGAGTTAATTTTCTTCACAGAAGCTAGCATAGTGCTGTGCTTTGGATTTAGTACTAGAAGAATGTTGATAACACACTGATGTTTTCAGTTGTTGCCAAGTAGTGCTGAGACTACTCAAGGACTTTTTGAGCTTCTCCTGCTCGGCCAGGTGCATAACAAGCTGGGAGTACAGCACAGCTAGGACAGCT
>JAKFQP010000147.1:2306094-2360530 GCA_023375905.1 Nycticorax nycticorax | reverse complement strand
TTTTTTTTTTTTTTTTTTAATAGAGAACAAACTCGTTACAACCTTTCTCAAACTCAGCCACTTGCTTTTGGGGTTTTTTTTAATAAATTTGTAGCTTCAGACTACAAGTCATGAAAAGACTCAGGCATTCAAACAGACAAGTGTGTCATGGAAATCTGGAGATACATTGCCCATTTTCTATAAGAGAACAGAAGGCAATAATTCAAAATTTCTGAGTGCAGAAAGTTCAAGAATCAGTAGCATAATTAAAAGAACTCTGGGGAAAAAAATGTAAAAATATGTAACTTAGTAATTAGAAGCACAAAACAAAATTTTTATTATTTAAAATGATAAACAGCCAGGTACAATAGAAAAAGATATTTCTTTAAACATGTCAAAGTATTCAATACATATTTTAAATTTTATTTATTTATTAAAAGAATTATGATCTGGCATTATGAGAGAATGGGAACATACTTCCTTTACCAGGGAAGAGGATATAAATAAAACCAACAACATAACTCTTCTCCCTGCCCCTTCAGTCTAGCCGTTTAGATAAGTCTTTAACTAAGAAAATTACAGTACCCTGAAAGAGTGCTAACATGACATCCTTGATTAGGAAGGGTAACATTGTAACTAACCCCATGGCAGTTAAGCTGACATTTCCGACGAAGCATGAGGAAAAAGGCAGATGAAGGAAGGATGACAGAAAGTTGTTACTGGATTCAACTGAGGGCTTCACAGCCAAAGGTGCTGCAAATCTCAACCTACAACCATAGAAAACAAGTTTGCCATACAAATGTGATACCACTCACTGGGATACGAAATACAAATAAGGCAAGATACTCTAATGAATTTACCTGGCATTTTTCAATACATTGCTGTAAAATCTAGTTTTAAAGAAATTGCTAGTGTGAGAACTGTTTTTTAGTCAGTAAGGGGATTTCAGTATTTGAACAGGGGAAGACAGGTCTCATGATTGCAAGGTGAAATAACACTTCCTGGATAATTTGAAGAGCACACCAGTGTGTGAGCATAACTCAGACACTGCCAACAGTGCTTCAGAGCATGAGAAAACAGCTGTTTAGTTCTGCAAGAGAAATAGCTCTATGTGTTCCTTGCAGCAGTGATATACTAGTTTTCTGTTATGACTGAAACTCCCATGTTAAATTTGATTGCTGCTCATGTTAAATTTGATTGCTGCTCTTTCTAATACAATTTTTACACTGCAGCAATGACCTGTGTCAGATGCTTCAAAAGAAGTTGAGCATAAGCTTACTGACTGCAATTAGAAATAACCAGCCCACAGAGAAAGTTAATTTCTATCTATTGCCAGTGGGAGGTGGCTTTACTCTCAGACACACAGCATATGCATAAGACAGGGCAGAAAAGCAAACAAACTCATATGTAATTTCAGAACCTATATTCCCTAGCAGAATGCTCACATTGCCTAACTGAGGGCTCAGCTCACTTTAAGCCAACACACGTGCAAACCATAGACCCTTTTCCTTGAACTCTCCCTGTGCATTCCCATATTGTTGTGTTTGCCAGCAACAGTATTTATGCACCTGAACAATGAGCTAGATTTGAGGACTAATCTGTCTGAAAGGTTTCTTTTCTCTTTTAGCAGCTTAGGTTTTGACCAATTCAATTCCCTATCAAGTGCAGCCAGCAGCTGCCTGAGCTCCTTTCAGTGGCAACATTACGTCAGTATAAAGCAACTGTGGAACCTCAGAGGCCTAGTCCCTCTTTAAAACCAAGGAAAATTCACAGCAATTAAGAACTGACCTCTCTCTATCCAATAAAATAAAATAAAATAAAATCGCCTAGGCTCCTAAAATAGATGCCCTATCATAGACATTGGCTTTAAAAAAGGTAAGCAAAGGTCACACCACTATTTTACTTAAAAGTGCATTTCCACTTACTAAAGAAAAAAATTCCTTCCAAGTTATAATTCAAAAATAAGATGCCATCCATATGAGTCAACAGGAGTACAATGTTTGCAAGTGTTCATTACCCTGTAAAAAATTGGAGGGTTTAAAATTCTTTGTTCAACAATAAAATTCTAATTGTGGTATAAGGATGACTTTAAAAAAGGCCTGTTCCTTCTCTCCTACTGACCAATCCTGTCAAAAAAAGCTGGCACAGGTTTTCCCAATTTATCTTGTTTTTAGAAGACTAAGTTAATCTGATTTAATAATTTTATTTCCTCTGTCAAAACATGTAACTATTTCTTGTGCTGTTTCAAAGAATCTTCAGATTATTGTAACAGTCTTTCTTTAGTTTATATACAAAGATAATTATCCCAACATTTCTCCTTTCCTTCCTTCACTCTTTGCTTAATAGCCCTACAATTTTCTGGTAAGACTAGGCCTTTTAGAGCCAACTCACTGTACAGGACATTCTGGTACTCTTTAAACTTTTCCAAATTTTTTAGCTGTTGTGCCAAACTGATTTCATATAAACAGTAATTTGGCATTACTCTGACTCACAAAACCAGGAAAGGCAAGGAGCATAGCAACCTTACAATTAATTTTTTTAATCTATTTGTAAGAGACACCTTAAAACAGGATTTTTTTTTTAAAACAGTAATTTGACCTTGAAGTAGCTCAATCCTAATGAAGGAATCCTGTTTCCAGACATCATTACATTCACTTGGCACCTTCTGAAGATCAAAAAGCACCTTAAGTTCCTGAAAGGTATAGTTATACCTTATGTCCAACTTGTAGATCACTTCCTTGTATACACAACCAGCTATCAGGTCACTCACCTCCATGGCATTTATACTGCTCCTTGACAGTTAATAGAAGGTAGGCTCAATTAATTATTTTTGCAGATGTTGTCTTCATGCACAGAAGAATTTAAGACACAGGAGACAGATTACAAGAGCTTCCAGTCAAGGGCACCTGTGTCATAAGAGCTAGCTAGTTCTCATGTTGCTATCCATGTCATCTTCCACCTGATCAAGGGACGGTGTTAGCTCATTAATGAATAAATCCCTACTGGCCTTGTAATGTTACTTTTCTTCTCTCAGAGGTTATGAATCCCCATCACAGTACTACTTTGAGTTAGGTTAACAGTTTTCTAATATCTAGATCCTTTTTTCTACCCCTGGCTAACCTGGAGAACAGGTCTAAGTAATATACAAACATGTGCACAGAAAAAAAAAAAATCCGTTTCAACCAGACATGAAGAATTTCTGAAAAAAGAATTAAGCAATCGTTAGATATGCAAACAACATTTTTACTCACAGCAGCATTATCACTAGGACAAAACTACTGTTAGCCTCTACCCTGATTTCAGAGAGTAACTTAATCAGTCAGCCTTTATTTTAAAATTATTGTTAAATAATGTAATACATCCTATTAATCTTTATGTATCAAAATTAACGAGGCAAGACAAAGCATGATCCCTTAGGCAGGAACATTTGGGGGTTTTTGGCTAAGGTTGAAGACTAGAGATGAAAAAAAGAGGTTAAAGTTGACAAGTATATAACTACTCATCTTTGCAACTCTAATACTACTTTTCCTCTTTGTTAGGACCAAGGTAAAATATAAAAATAGGCTTTCTTTGAAAAAAAAACCAAACCATAAAATACAGGTACATTGGTTTTTAATTCATTCATAAACTAAGTAATCCCTGGCACCACCACATACAATGTCATAAATTCAGTTTCTACATCTAGGAAGTTTCAAGTCCACCCAAAAGGCCGTTCCTCAAAACTGTAGCATGTAGAGTATTAAAATCCGGAGAGCAGTAAAAATGAACTGAAATCTTAATTCTCTTCTAGAATATGTTGTATCAGAAACCACAAGTACCAATCTGAGTATGGTCATTGTGAAATACCTTGTATGTAACTTAAATAAATTGAGAAAACTATTTTCAATATAACAAAATAACTGTGGCGTTTTCCATTTTCAGCAGTATGCCTTGGATCACTCATATTTCCCTCAAGGACACACAGGGTGTGAAACTGATCTGGCTATGACTATGAGGAGATAATCTAGCAAGACTGTCCCTCCTAGGAGAAAACAAAACGGCTATCCCCACCCGAATAAAAGGGCAAAATGAATGAGAGATCAAACAGTGACCAAAACTGTTATAGACCAAAACCCTATTGTTATAAACCAAAACCCTATTAAACTGCTGGATATAAGTATATGAGGGTACTCAACCAGAAGATAAATAGACAAGGGATCCCAAGACATGAGACTGGGAGTCATCCCATTGTTTTGTCTCTTCATTACTCTGCAGTCCCTCTATATCCTCCCATATACCTGATGGGCAAAATGCCAAATCATACTCCTGAATGTTAGCCACATATATCATAGAAGCAGAACATAAATCAGCTATTTCCCAAAGCAGCAAGAATAAATACAATCTATAAGCAGTATTAACACTGTAGATCCTATATTCCTTAAATAAATCTCCCTCAACCATGCTTCAACTTCCAGTGAAACAAGCATGCTCTAAAAGACAACATTCTTTGTGATACCTCAAATACTTCATACCTCTTGAGTTAATTATAAATTGTTTGCTAACTCTAATATGTCTTATTTAGATACATTTGAACATCACCCTTCAGTCTTTTAATCACAAAGATTCCTTCAATGTAACACACTACAGAGTTCAGAGAGTATCGTCAAGTCTTAGCTGGTCACTAATTACTTTATCCAGAACATGCATGAGAAGACATGCAGAAAGTAAATAGTTTTTCATTTACTGCAGAAAGTCACACATAAGCTGTCTTACAAAGCAATAAGAGAAAAAGCAGACAACACCTGGATAAAGGAAAAAAATAAACTCAGTGTTTATTTCATAAAAGAAGCTCTTGGACAGACATGTGTCCCCTTGTACAGTGCATTGTCCCTTAGAGTTGCACATTACTCATTCATTTATTCTGTGAAAATAACTGGATTAATTCATGTAGCCAAAAATCTGCTTCAAGGGCAGATTTCTAATTCTACTGCTGATTTCAGTTGAATAATGTCTTATTCCACAGAAAGCCATACTGCAGAAAATAAGATTACCCATTTAGTGTGGCAAAAGGGAGTCAGGACACTGGAATCTCCCACTTATTAGTTGTGTGAATTCTACATTCTTCTAATTTATATTGATTTTATTTAGTAAATCTATGCATAAAATTAAAAGTTAAGCAGAAAATTTGTATTTCTTTTGAATGCATCATAAGTATTGCAGTTCAACTTCTATATTTGGATATGATTCACTACATGGATGTATAGACAGTCTCTACCATGTTTCTCTACAGAATAGAAAACAATTTTATCAAAATTAATTGTGTTAAAAAATGTGCCAAAGACTCGCAGATTTGAAATAATTCCTAAAAGTATATGATATTCAGCATATATATTTACAGGTTTTGCTAAAAGCATTTTCTTATTACCACAGTTTGTATGGCATTTATATTTTGAAGCAATTTTGTGGAAAACATAAGACCATGCCATCATTTTTCAGGAAGTTTCCCTATTGAGAGTCACATAGCCAGGAGCAACAGCATGAATAAGCAAGAGTTATGCCTCATGCAACTAAAAGAAAGTGAAAGTAAGGATTCTCAGATTTATGTGAAAACTACAATACAGCTACATAGATTTGAAAACTGCCAGCACATACACTGAGCAACTCCTCTATAAACATCTTTCAGGAAATAAGTATTCAGATACTAGATCATCTCAAGTAATTATCATCATTAACAAACTTCTGCTCTCAAACAATCATTTATTTACATGAAAGCTTTGATACACACAGGAAATTGTCTAGTGTTTTTTCCCAAAAATCATCAGTTTATATTTGCATTTCAAAAAAAAATGTGTTACTTCATTTTGGAGGAGTATCAAAGGAAATAAAAAAAAAAAAGTGATAAATACCTGCATAGGCTTTAACTTTTCCTTACAAAGTATTGATTTTCAGCATTCTTTGTAGTAAGGAGTTAGTCTGACCTGTTTTCAAATCACAGATCTATCACTGAAGCAACACCAATGAATAAATAATGTTCACTTCTCACTGAAAAACATGAGATATTTCAATTTAAAAAAACAATCCAAATTCTTCTCTTCATATGCATAAATAATAGTAGGATTTCCAAATAATTTATAATAAAACCACTTGCCAAGTAGAGAAAGTAGGCATGGTGGTGTCGAATTCCAGCAAATGCATCAGGACTTTGACATATTTTGAATGCCACGGTGACACTGTAACACAGTACACTAGGGATATATGCATTTTTTTCAAACATAACTTAGAAATTCCATCACTAGAAACAGTGATAATTTAGTACAGAACCACTGGTAGAGTACATATGGCATCAAAAAGTTTACAGTATCTCTACAAAAAGCAAAATATATGCATAATTAAGATGAAAGTACTATCTTCACTGTTAGGTATTGTAACAATATCATTTGAGGCACTAAATATTTTATTTACAGCTCTTTGAAACCAGATGCACTATATAAGCAACAACTTTTTATTATTCTGTTAGGTTTCCAAGTTTAACCCATTCCCTTCTTTTCCATGTCTTTTTCTCTTCCTGTCCCCATTAAAAGCAGTGTCATTTAACAGTCCTTTGTATTTCATTCCCCTGCTTATGAAAACTGGGTTTGGAAGTTTAACAAGTATTTGTTCATAGACGCTAAGCTCAGAGTTTTGTGATAAATGGTTTGTCATCCTAACAGTTGCCATTATTCTGGTGACACTAAAAACTTGGAGCTGTCAATGGAGCTAACACATATTTGAATAGCTTTTTTTATCCCATTTTTTTAAGAAAAAAAGTGAAGAGTATCCTTTTTTTTTGGTACAATACATCAGATATCTATAAAACACACTACTCATTTTTTTAAAAGAGGGATCACATCCTTATTTTCTCTGCACTCCATTACAGATGGAAACACAGCTTTTAATTTGTATGTTTTGATGTGTGTCAGTGTGATGACTGTTGCGAGAACAGAGCTTGTGGTAGGTAATGTGAAATTTATCAAGAAAGAAATTAAAAACTGGTTTAGGTACCATGACTCTCTGCCGTTACCTGTGCCAATGCTCTATTCAACTGTATTTTTAAATAGATACCTTCCTTTTTCATTGCAAACAAATAAAATCTAGCAGAAACCAAGAAGCAAAATACTTATAAAACCTCAGTAAATATACATTAAATTGATGCAAACTGCTGTAAAGGCAGAAATTAAGTTACACATGAAAAACAAAAACAATCTCAGAGTAAATTGCCTTTTCTGCAATTATTGTCATGGAAGAATCACTTCAGTACTTGAAAATACACCTTGCCTAAGGCCTCTTCCCATGCACCTCTTTACTGTAGGCTATCAGAGTAAGAGTGGAGAATATTTGTATCTCTTCAGTGATTCCAAAGAGCACAGAATGAATAGTTTCCCAATTTAGTCACATTGGATGCATGCTTAGAATTATATAGTGCACTACAAGAAATTGTATGAAAATTCTTCTATTCCACAGATGGACCACAAGAATATTACTTAGGATAATCACAAAAATAACAAAGAAAACCAACATGGAATGCCAGAAAGCAAACCCAGATACTTCAAATAAATTACTTTGATATCAAGAAACAGACACATAAAATTGTATATGAAATTGTAAAATATTTTACAGACAACATCCTGTTCCATTACAAGAAAGTGACAGAAATTGCAAATATAATATAGACCTCAAATATTTATTTTTTTCTTCAGTTTCTGGAGATATCATCAAATTGCAGGCTTAGAAAATTCTTACAACACTGCATATTTCAGCAGTCACAGCTTCTCCAAACCCAGGGTCTTGCCTGTAGTGGTTTGTATATTTTATATGTTGTGTACTGCTTTATGCAGCACAGCTCTGATTTTCTTATTACGGAGGTATGGAAGGCAGAGAGCAGTCAGTCAAAAACCTCATTCTTTTAGAAGACCATAGTTAAAGATTTTGAACAGGCTGCCCAGGGATGTCATCGAGTCCCCATCCCTGGAGGTATTTAAAAGATGGTACACGAGGTGCTTAGGAACATGTTTAGTGGTGGGATGGCAGTGATAGGTTAACGATTGGACTTGATGATCTTAAAGGTCTTTTCCAACCTAGATGATTCTAGGATTCTATGATTATTTACTCAAAAAAAAATGTGTGAAGGCTTTACGTTATCATGTACACATTCTTTCAAAATACTGTCATTTAAAAGTAATACAATAGGACCTGATAATTTACACTTTTAACTGATTTAAAGTTTCAGCTAATCAAGTACATTTTAAAATATCTTTTGTCAAAGTTCAAGTTGCCAAGATAAATGTAGACCCTGATACTTACTTTCTGTATTCTTAAGAACCCACTTTTTTGCTTTTCTACCCCTTACCCATAATCACCCATGACCACCATTCTTCAAAATGAAAGCTTAATAATATTTTAATCTGCAACAGCAAAAGCATTCCAATGTCTTATCATGGGCATGACACAGCAGGACTCACAAAAAGGGGTAGAATGTAAAGAGGAAATTCTCAATTCCTTCTTTATGAAAGTCAAGTCTGCATGTTGTTTTCATATTATTCCCCAGTCTATTATTATTTGTCAGAGTCCCGTTTTCATTCCAACTTTATCCATTATTTGGCCAATTTTAATGGTAATACTGCCTTTATATTCATATCCCCTTTATGGAACCTACTGCTGGTCTTTCTTGGGTAGCAAACTTAGACTAAACAAAGCCAGGGGAAAAGTTGAGGAAAGGAGGTGTTCCTTGGAAACACAAATATTTCTTATGCCTGCAGCTGAAACAACAAATGTTGGGCCAACTGGCTGCTCCAACTTCATTAAGTTAATCAGGTAGACACTTAACAGAAAATTTTTTGAACCCTTAGGAGCAAGAAGAATATCAGCAGAGGGAGAAGAGCATAACCATGCTCTAACATGCAGTATCAATGAACTAAAGCCACCATCATGTCACATGCGGACACTCCTCAACTCTCAACTCAAGTCCTCAGAGGAATACAAAACTTAGGGAGTAAGGAAAAGAAAGGAGCATTTTATTCTCAAAATTACTTTGCTAATCATCACAAAAATTAAGAGAGCGGTGCAGTTACCAGACTCTGAGAGGAAAAAAATTAACTCTCTTTCTTACCAGAAGTAGGTAACTGTGCATAGGTTAATACTAACTGGAAAGGGAGCTGAACCCAGGACACATCACAGCATATTTACCAGTACAAAAATATTTGTCATCAGACAAGTAATTTTTTTTCCCCATCCAAACAACCTTCTCCATTATTTTATAGGATTGCTTTCAAAGCAATTTGGAAATTGACATTCACATCAAAAAAGATTCAAAAAAACTTCATGTTTTTAACATATATGAATGTGCAGTGGCTTGCAAACCACCTCTCAGTAAAATATCCGACTTCTCACAAGGTAAGATCATGATTTTATTAAAAATGTGGAACACATGAGGTTATTGCCTTATGCAACTTTGCTTAAGAAAATTTAACTGCAGGTCATTTATTATGCTGCAAGAGTTGTAGATGCTCTTATCAATCCAGAGAAGATTTATATCTTTCATTTCAATGGCAAGGGAAAAAGGCTTACTCAAAAAAACCCCAAAAGGTGGCTAATAGAGCTTTGCTTTATGGACAGGGAGAGTAAAAGTGATCTATAATGAAATCAGTTAGTTTACTGAAATGTCAGGTACTGATGGAATAGGATTTCTTATTAAAGGTTTAATTTTTTCACCTATTATGAAAATTCAAGGAACATAACTCCCTGCTGCTGTGTCCCAGCTGCATGATCAGTTAGCAACCCATGCATTTAACATCTGTTTTCTTTGCTGGTTAGGGTCAATACTGTAGGCTAGAGTCTGTCAGTTCATAGTGAAGCTTATTTTCTAAGTTGCATAGTAAAGTTGCATAGCAGCCTAGAAGCCCGTTTTAAGCATATACTCTACTTCTCACAGCTTATCATCTTGATAATAGCGTAAAACCGGAAGCACTTAAATTGGAAGCATATACCAGAGACATTTCATGTTCAAACTACTGTTATCACTTCATATAAAAATACATTTGTTAATTTTGTTGACTATGCTAGTTTGGTTTTATTTTTTTTTTTCTTCCCCCTTTATAGAAGATGGTGTATTTGCAATGTGGAATAGGCTTTTCTTGGCACAGCAAAACAAATACCACATTCTGTCAACACTTTCCAGACTTTCTACCATTTCCATACCACTGCCTATTTGTTCATTATCTTTTTTTCCTCTCCACCACAGCACCAGTACAGAAGCAGTTTCAGTTCCTTCAAGGGTGTGTTTACTTTAAAGCCTAATGAGCGAGGAAAGAATGATCCCCCACCACCACAGTACGTTACACTCTTAGCTATTGAGAGTTTCGCTGCTCTTCCTGTGAGAAGTTGTGCAGAGAACCCCCCCACACACAGTGCACAGTGATTAGCGTTGATCCTGATTGTGTGTTAGTAACTGCTTAAAAATGAAGTAAGAATACAGATTCACAGAATGAAAGAATAATTCAACCTATATAATTTCACAGGGAATAAGAATGCCCTAGCAAAACGGTTAAAGGAGACTTAATATTTCATCTGAACATTACAGTTTTTCTCCAGACTGTGATTAAAACATAACAAACACTAATTCTGCTATTCATTGGTTACCAGTTTTGGTATGGAGATAATTCTCTCTCCTGACATCTTGTTAAACCCAGATCCTCAGAAAAATGCTCAAAAAGGCTGATTTCAAATCATTATCTTACATTAAAGGGTGATGTAGAATTTGCAAAATCTCCCAGTGAAAGGTAAACTGAGCTGTGAGGGGGACCACCTGCCTTTACAATAGGCACAGAAAGTCAAGCATATGCAATGGTTGCATTAAGCACTGTCTACACACACTTGTTGCATCTAGAAACCCAATGTGTGAAAATAAATTCACCAGTAAACATACTTGTATGCACAAATCATCTATAATTGTCAGATTGTCCTATGCAATTTTGGGGGGATAGAAATTATTAATGGCAAAGGAAGCATTAGAAACATCTCAACAAGTGTGGCAATGGAAAAGTGTGGCATCATTCTGTTTCTCATGAAATGTCTTTCCAAGAGCTTGAGATAATTGCTAAGACTACGTACATGAAAAAATGCACAATATGTAAGTTTAAAAGGTCATTTTAGTTTATACATTGCATAATCTTAAGAACAGCAAAACTTTCACATCATTATACCTACAATTAGTGATTTGTGTTTAGTCAAGAGGCTTTGCGCAAAGAGAACCAAAATAAGCAAAACAATATGTTACTATATCAATACAATACAGCATTATTGTAAGCAATGGAGGTGGCTAGAAAATAACTGTGTTTCTATCTGTATATCAAGTACTGCATTTAAAAAAAAAAAAAAGTGATGAAAACATTTCTTTTCTCTACTATTATTTTCACCCCAAATAATCGAAGTGAAACTTTCCTCACTCCCCATATTGGAGAAATGCTATTTTGACCGTTTTCTGGTGTCAGAAACTAAAGCATGGCTTATTAGAGAAAGTCTTTAAATATCCCAGTGAAGACATATACATTTACAGTGTCTTGTTATCTAAAGATAGCTAATTGTCCTCTAATGTTATCTAAATTTTCCTAGCTACACATACCTTTAAGATGTGGCCCACCACCTTGCCTCCTTTCGTAGAAGAGTGAACCCATTAAACAAAACACTCTTTTGTAACAAAGCAGGTTTAAAGAAGAGAACCAGAGCTATAATATTCACAAAGCATATACCAAGAAAAGCCATAAGAATTAAGAGGGGAATTTGGATCCAATTAATAGTATTGTTCATAGAAAAAGCTGCATGTGTTGGCTCAGTTATGCTTAAAGTAAAAAAAGAAAAAAAAATCTCTGTTTTTGAAGTTCAGTTGCCAAAAAAGAAAAATAAAGTAATAACTAACTAGTACTCTGGTTAAAAGCCATATGAAAGAGAACTACATCAATTAGCTAAGAAACTGGAAATATGCGAGATGAAGGTGATCTGATATTCTGTGTCTATTCAAAGTCTATTATTTAAACATTAATCCTAGTGTTTATTTACACCCTTAAAAGCATATATTAAAGTGTTTTGCTTTTTTCTCTAATTCAGCATATAGATCAGGGGGGAGTTGACAAATTCTAAAATTTTATTTGAAAATTACTCTAACAAGACATACTACACCATGTTTAGAATTGCCAGGCTTGAAATTATCAGAGGTAAATAAAACATGGTTGAGTAAATTTCTTCCTCATTACTCATGCTATAGCTGCAGTTCAGCAAATACTTTTCCTCTCTATTCAACCATAGCTTAATCACCAATGTAGATGATGGTTTTGATGCCAGTACTACCCTTGCAATTTCCAACCACTTCATCAGAAGCTGTGAAGCCTCAGAGCTGGATCCATAAGCACAAAAGTAAATAATTAACCAATTTCCAATTAAGCCTATTGAATCAAGAGAAAATGTAATCTACTGCAGTAAGAAACCTTTACCTTCTCTGATTTCACATTATATCCAATGGTCTAAATTTACAACTAGAAGTCACTTTTTTGTAGCATAAATTCAACATCCTTTATTTTCCCATCTTGATGGTAGCAAAGGAGTTACAAAGCTGGCAAGAGAGAAATAGATGTACTAACTTTCAAACCCACATGATTTTAAAGAAGTTTATGTGAAGACCCAGAAAATAATTTTAATTCGCATTATTTAGGTTTCATTTAGATAAACTTCATCACATTTCATTAGCTTTGTCCTTCTGTTTTGATTTCTAAAAAAGTCTATGGTTCTTCAGTCCTGCAACATGAGCATGAATGGAAGTAATGACATTAAACTCAGTCTTTAGTAGTCTTTCAACAGATTTCATATATTTTTCTCTAAGTTTTCAATTTTATCCAAAACCATGTCTATTGGCAAACAAATCTTACTTCCCTTTAATGAAAAAAAGACTATTAATAGTAGTTAATATTTACAACAACTACAGTATTCCAATGAAGGTCAAAAGAATGACATGGAAGCCAATAGAGGACAGGAAAATAACATTTTATTATCAGTAATCTTTAACAAGTTCTGAATATTCTAAAATAACTTTTCATTTTTGGTGTCTTTTAAACAAGACAGAATAAAATAAAAAATAAAATTAAGAAGATTTTGAGTGAAGAAAGGCATCTCTTGCAAGCAGAGACTTACCTCCCAAAAAGAAGGAAAATATTATTTTCCATTCAAAAATTCTGCAAGCAGAAATAAGTAGTTACATGCTCAGTCTTGTCTGAGTAGCAATTTGTCTAAATTGCTTATAATGGTTAATAAAACATCATAAAGATACACCAATTCATTTAATCAAGGATTTGGAATATAATGTTTTAAGCAGAAAAAAGTAGCAATCAAAAGCCTACTTTCAAGAGAAAGAAACCAACAATATTTTACCACTAACCCCATGGCAATTGGTGGCAAATGTATACTGATTTTAAAATATACAATGATGACCAGGATCATATAATCATATGCAACATAAAATGAACAACTACAAAATTACAAGAACAGAATCATGCAGAATGTATAGAACTGTAATCCTTGTACATATTTATTATCATCACTGTTCTCAACCTCTAGTAAGCCTATGAACCATACTGAAAAGGACATTAAATAAGGGCATATTTACAAAACACACCAGACAATCATTCTTGTTGCACATAAAGCAACCTCATATATTCCCCTGAGAGAGTCAGTAATGACAGTTCATTGACAACTGGTGACATTAGGTATCATGGAAAAGCAGTAAAATATTGATTGATGGTCTCCTGGAAACCCTGACTTCCCTGTAAAATCTTGTCACTATGGACAATGTAATCCAAGTTCTTTATATATATGCTACTTATTATTTAAGGAGCAAAAGTTTCTTTCATTATAAAAATACTTTCTTTGTTATTAGCTTCCTGGACTAACTTGGAATCCGTTAGATACTACATCAAACTTCATGCACTGCAAATTTTTACCAGCAGAAGACAAAAAATTACAATCTGCAAGTTAGAGCAACAGTTCTCCTGGAAAGTACAAATTCAGAAGTATATTTATTCCTGTATTACTACATATCTGAAACGCTTGTCACTATAATTATATAGCACTCGCTTTATTAAGGAAGTATCACTCTTAAACAGTTGCTTAAAAAACCGCAGTGTATGACTGTCTTGCCAATTACTGGTTTCTATCAGCTCAAATCTTATGGTAGCTTTGTAGGTTTCCTTCCCTTTAATTCGGGGTTGTTTCTTCTGGCACTAAATGATGGTTTCCCTACCTACCGTCTTGGCCACCTGTGACACCAAGACTGACAGTAACTCTGTCTCTACAGAAACAGTGAGCAAAGCCACTAAACCCCAACATTGTAGCCCCCAAGTGAATTCAATGCAAACATGTACCTTTCTTTCTTCTTCTGAATGGATATAAAGTACCCCATAAAGCACAACACAGAACACCAATCAGCTGGGTAACAGAATGGACAAGTTAGCGATAGCAGTTTCTAAATCTTGGATGGAGAAACATCAAGATATTTCCTTTTTCCAGCACAGCTGGCTACATAACTAGGGTTTTCATTAAAACAGATATTTCCTTGTTTGTGTTCATCCTCTTTGGTTACACAAGACAATCATATTAGAACACACATGCAAAGTGTAGCTACCTAATTTGCCACATATGGCAGAGAATGGGCAACAATTCCACAATTCCACTAATATAAGCTATCTAATACTATTTAGAAATAAGACCTTAATGTTTACATTTCTGAAAGTTTATGAGTCTACATAAGTTACTCTGGATCATGGTAAGTAACGCTCAAAGTGAAGTAGTGGATTCATGTGAGCAATAGTATGGAATGCCCATCTTCCACTGCTGCTAATAGGCACTCTTGCCAGTGAGGGTGTTAGAGCTAAAGTATGAGTGGAAATTCAGAAGTTTTTATTTTCAGAAGAAGTTCCATAGTGCCTGCAGGATTTTTAGAAGAATAGGTGCTCTTACCACATGTCTGCAGGTGTTTAAATGCAACATTCTTACCACTCCCAGGTAGGGGAAAGTTGGGGTACAGTAATTTTGGAAAACATGCTGTTAGAACTAATACAAGTAAGCCTACAGAAGTGATTTCTGAGGATTTATATCCTTTGTCACTTACAGTCTTACCTCTGTTCATTGATACAAACCTATTTCTCTTACCCTCTGATATTTCTCAGTTACAAATGAGTTCAGACAAAACACATAAAGACATGGTACAAAAAAAGAATGGAAACAGAGAAAGCCTTTTAATACATTATCTTTTAGAAACATTTATATTACTTAAAATAGAAAGTTTTACTGGTTAATAACTAAGAACAAAATAGGAGGAACTGCACATGAGAACTACTTCTCACCATCATGGCATTAATTTAAAAAAAATTGCTTCCTTTGTTATAAAAAAAATAAAATTTAAATTGTTAAACTACCAACGGAAACTTTTTTTCTTTAAATCTGTTTCTTTTCACACCTCTGATTTTTTGTTTTTCATTACTTACCCATACTCTATTATGTTGTTTGGCCCATTTGCTTGCTGAAACAGATGCAAGTTAATATCTGGTTTAAGAACAAGTAGGGTAGTTAACATCACAGTCTTCTATTTTCAATGCATTCTATTTCTCCAACAGCACACCTACTAAACAATTATTCTGTCAGGATCATGTTCTAGATGTATCCAAATCCCTGTAAGTTTCTTTAACATTGACATATATTAACTGAGCTCTAAAACAGGAAAATCATGTGAAATGTAGCATAAGAGCAAACAACCAAAAGCTTACACTTAAATCACAGAATTGCAAGGATTGGAAGGGACCTCGGGAGATCATCTAGTCCAACCCCCCTGCTAAAGCAGGTTCCCCTAGAACATGTTACACAGGACATCGTCCAGGCGGGCTTTGAATATCTCCAGGGAAGGAGACTCCACAACCCCCCTGGGCAGCCTGTTCCACTGCTCTGTCACCCTCAGAGTAAAGAAGTTTTTTCTCATATTCAACTCAAAACTCTTATGTCTCAGTTTGTACCCACTGCCCTTGTCCTGTTGCTGGGCACCATTGCAAAGAGTCTGGCTCCATCCTCATGACTTCCACCCTTAAGATATTTGTATGTGTTGATGAGGTCCCCTCTCAGTCTTCTCTTCTTCAGGCTGAACAAGCCCAACTCTCTCAGCCTTTCCTCACAGGGGAGATGCTCCAGGCCCTTAATCATCCTAGTTGCTCTCCTCTGAACTCTTTCTAGGAGTTCCTCATCTTTCTTGAACTGGGGAGCCCAGAACTGGACCCAGTACTCCAGGTGGGGTCTCACCAGGGCAGAGTAGAGGGGGAGGATGACCTCCCTCGACCTGCTGGCCACACTCCTCTTAATGCACCCCAGGATGCCATTGGCCTTCTTGGCAACAAGGGCACACTGCTGGCTCATGGTCAGCTTGTCATCCACGAGGACTCCCAGGTCCCTCTCGGCAGAGCTGCTTCCCAGCAGGTCAGCCCCCAGCCTGTACTGGTGCATGGGGTTCGACCTCCCCAGGTGCAGCACCCGACACTTGCCCTTGTTGAACTTCATCAGGTTCCTCTTCACCCAAGTCCCCAGCCTGTCCAGGTCCCGCTGAATGGCAGCGCAGCCTTCCGGCGTATCAGCCACTCCTCCCAGTTTTGTGTCACCAGAGAACTTGCTGAGGGTACACGCTGTCCCCTCGTCCAGGTCATTGATGAATAAGTTGAACAAGACTGGGCCGAGTACTGAGCCCTGGGGAACTCCACTAGCTACTGGCCTCCAACTGGACTCTGCCCCGCCAATCAGAACCCTCTGAGCCCTGTTGTTCAGCCAGTTCCCAATCCACCTCACTGTCCACTCATCCAACCCACACTTCTTGAGCTTCCCTATGAGGATGTTATGGGAGACAGTGTCAAAAGCCTTGCTGAAGTCAAGGTCGGCAACATCCACTGCTCTCCCCTCGTCTACCCAGCCGGTCATGCCATCATAGAAGGCTATCAGATTGGTCAGGCATGATTTCCCCTTGCTGAATCTATTCTGGGTACTCCTGATGATCTTCTTTTCATCTACTTGCTTGGAGAGGACACCCAGAATGAGTTGTTCCATCACCTTTCCAGGGACGGAGGTGAGACTTACTGACCTGTAGTTCCCTGGGTCCTCCTTCCTGCCCTTTTGGAAGACTGGAGTGACATTGGCTATCTTCCAGTCCTCAGGCACCTCTCCTGTTCCCCAGGACCTTTCATAGATGATGGAAAGTGGCTCAGCAGTGTCGCCTGCCAGTTCCTTCAGCACTTGTGGGTGCATTCCATCGGGACCCATGGATTTGTGGGTATCCAGCTTCCTTAAAAGATCCCTAACCTGATCCACCTCAACTGAGGGAAGGTTGTCCTTTCTCCAAGCTTGCTCGCTTACCTGCCAGGACTGGGGAGCCTGAGGGCCAGCCTTGGCAGTGAAGACTGAAGCAAAGAAGGCATTCAGCAGCTCTGCCTTCTCTGTATCTTCTGTCACCAGGGCACCCATTTTGTTCAGCAGTGGTCCCACATTTCCCCTAGTCTTCCGTTTGCTGCTGGTATACTTGAAGAAGCCCTTCTTGTTATCCTTGATGTCCTTTGCCAGACTTAGTTCCAGGTGAACCTTAGCCTTTCTAGTTGCTTCCCTACATGCTCTGGCAGCATTCCTGTATGCCTCCCAAGTGGCCGACCCTCTTTCCACATTCCATAGAGCTTACTCTTTTCTTTGAGTTTCACTAGAAGCTCCTTGTTCATCCATGCAGGCCTCTTGCCTCGTTTACTTGATTTCCTACTCACAGGGATGCACTGATCCTGAGCATGGAGGAAGAGCTGCTTAAATAGCAGCCAGCTCTCTTGGGCTCCCCTACCTTCAAGAGCCTTAGCCCATGGAATTCTTCCAAGTAGGTCCCTGAAGAGGCCAAAGTTAGCTCTCCTGAAGTCCAATGTGGTAGTCCTACTTGTTGTTCTGCTTCCCCCTCTCAGAATCCGGAACTCCACCTTCTCGTGGTCACTGCAGCCAAGCCTGCCCCCTACCTTCACATCCTCAACCAGTTCTTCTTTATTTGTCAGCACAAGGTCCAGTAGCACTCCACTTCTTGTTGGCTCCTCCACCACCTGGGTCAAAAAGTTATCATCGGTGTTCTGCAGGAACCTCCTGGACTGTGCGCACCTTTCCGTGTGGTCCTTCCAGTTGATATCAGGATAGTTGAAGTATCCCATGAGAACGAGGGACTGTAATTGTGAGGCTACTTTTAGCTGTTTGTAGAAGGCCTCGTATACTTCCTCATCCTGGTTGGGTGGTCTATAGTAAACACTCACCACAGTGTCACCCATGCTGGCCTGCCCCTTAATTTTTACCTACAAGCTTTCAACTTGTTCTTCATCCGCTCCTGGGTAGAGTTCTATACATTCCAGTTGCTCCTTTACATAAAGAGCAACTCCACCGCCTTGCCTTGTAGGCCTGTCTTTCCTGAAAAGTACATAGCCATTGATGGCAGCGTTCCAGTTATGCATGTTATCCCACCATGTCTCTCTAATTGCTATGAGATCATGGCCCCACGACCACATACAGAACTCTAGCTCTTCCTGCTTTTCCCCCATGCTGCGTGCATTGGCGTAGAGAAATAAGAAACATGAATCTATTTCCTTATAGGTCTCTAATGTACTTCAAGTCGTCCACCTTGTTTGTCAAAGATTTTATTCGAGCACCTAGCAAGAACCTAGTGCTAGAGTCTTGCTCCAAGTTAATTCTTTCTGCAGCTGTATAAAAAAATGTTTCAGTAAGTTATCCAACTTGAGATTAGTGCATGCATGCTATGCAGCTTCTTTGCACTGTATCACAAGGTAGCTACTCACCTGAACAATCTTTTATTGCCTTGTCCAAACTTGTTTTTGTTACTTTTCTAAGGCTGTTAACTTCTAATTATGTTTCACACAATTGACAGAAAATGAGACTTGTATTTAAGGAGCTCAAGTAATGCCATTTTTACAAGCTCAGCCGTCTTTCAAGTCAGTAAAGCTAAACATTAGCAACGGGATGCATAATGCATGTTAACCCTTCTTCCAGTACTTTCACACATAAGCCAAGACCAATTAAAGGCACAACTCTACATTAACTGTCTTTTGGCTTCAGACCCAGGTGAGAAATTCTTCCTCTCTAGTCAGCACCGTATTGCAACAAATCAACTCTTTGTCATTTAAATATAGGTATACCTGCAAGTGGAACAAAGCACTCAAAAAACAGCTTCAAAGAAAACTGACCAGACTATAAATCTCCTCAAGATCCTTTTAGAGCATATTTGAAATACCTGGACTTGTACAGCTGAAGAAGCAAAAATCTTTCAAAGGAAACAAGTTACTCCTGCCCCCTCAGCTGGAACCATCAAGTTCACAGTCAAAATAAAAAATTTAACTAACTCTCTTACCTAAGAAGAGAGAAATGAAGTGCAAAAGTTAAGGCTAGAACATATAACACCACAGAAACTATATATAAATGATGAAGGATGTTGCCCATTTGAAAATATTTGTTTCAATCCCTATCTACTCAGTTTGTCACAATTACTGTGTGCTTAATTACTCTTTTAAATTGCCCTATGTGTTTTGTTCTAGTCACAAGAAGTCGAGATGTGCTCATTTAAAATACATGTACTGCCTCAGAGGTTTTCAGAAAACTATTTTCACTGGGTGCTTAACTGCTACATACTCAAAGTTTAGAGGAAAAGAAATTTCTTTAGACAAAAGGATATAGTCCATACCATATTCTGTACTGTAACCATATTCCAAGATTTCCAAACTGGATTGTCCTGCAATTATTTTTTGGATGTAAACTAAGGCAAGCAGGGGAATAAAATTTCTCATGATTTCTCCTAATTTAAAGAGCTCTAGTCCAAGGTGTTTGTTTCTTTACCTGGTTCTTAAGATCAGATTCATTCCACTATTATGCTACAGAATACCATAATTGATATTTCTGTTTGTCAGTATCATTTAAAAATAATAATAAGCTTGATTAACTCATAACATTTTATATTTTTATATATCTGATTCTTACAGTATTTTGCTTATAGTTATAGCATTCAGTGCTACCCAAATAGCAGCTGTGTGAGCACCCCAGGGATTATAGAGAACATAGTAACACTGAGTGTAAGCATAAAAGCAAACATTGGCCCATAATCAGGGCCAGAGAGGAAGGAGAGGCGAGAAGGAAAGTTCTTATTTGCAGTAGGTAAATTCACAAATAGGCAATATATACAGAACAAATTATAAGACCTTCAAATGAATTTAACAAGGAATTTAAAATAATTGCACATTTTCAGATAAAGACTCTACAGCATTTGCAGAGAAGAAAACCACATGTTTCAGCATCAAATGTTAATTAAAAGAAATGTATAATTTGGGGTAATGAAAGCAAAATGAGAGTATTGAAAGAATCCATTATCTCTTTTCATAGTTCTAGCATGTGAATTCCCAAGTAACTAAATATTCTATTTTTTTTTAATCTATTTGCTTATAGTTCAGTTCAGTTTTAGAAAACTTAACAGATACTTCAATGATCTGCTATTTACACATTTGACTCAGAAAAAAATTGGAATAGACATGGGTTCTTTGAAGCCAAGATTAATTCATGTGCATACTGACATATAGCTTGAAATACATGCACCATCTTGATGACTTATCAATTTCTGCTTCCATCCCCAGGAAGGATGGGGAGAGGGTAGAGCTCAGACACATCCTACCTGCAGTCCAGTACAATGCCCAGAAAGCTTTTGTGGCAGAATTGAGGATGCAAATAGTTTTACACTGAAGACAGTCCAGTGACAGCCATCTCATTCTATCCCCTCCCCAGGGTGGGCTCAATCCTCAGTCTCTACCCCTGTGAACAAACTCTCTCCACCTTCCTTCTGCCATTACCATGCTCATCTGACCCTGCAGGGAAGTTAGATAAGGAGCTAAACTAGAAGAAAATTAACCCCATCAAAACCACTGACTCATTCAGTGCTGGTTAGCTTCTTGAAATGTCTTGATTGAGCACCACTGGCTGCATAAGGAAAGCATTAGGAAAGTGTAGCTCCTTTCAGGAGCGGACAGCCCTTGCTTTAGCTGGCATATGAACCTGTTCCCTGAGCAAGACTGCTGATCAGGAGATTGCAACAAATGTGGGATCAATTAAAGAGTTTCGCACTTTATAAGTCAACTTCTAAAGTCAAAGCCCATGCTTTGCTGAAGTACAAGAGGGTCCTGAAAATATCCAGACATGGGTATCTTAGGTTAGGAGGAAGGAATTTCTGTTACAATCCATCCTTTCTTTAACATGTAAGATTAATCTTCTGAAATGTATTTTTAAGTCAAAAAATGAAAACACACAACAGAGAGAAATTATTTCTTGTTCAAATTTTTTAGGTGAATTCATAAGCAAACCTGTTACTCACAAAGACATTACAGTATCACCTAATTTCTTGTGTTTAATGTGTGCATCCTTGAGACGAAGGGTGCTATTTCAAGGTGAACTACACTAGTATAAAGAAGAAAAATGGTATAATCACTGCTGCTCTCCCCCCCCCCCGCAATAGTAATACTAAATAGTATTACTAAATAACTAATATAACTAATAACTAAATAACCAATAATAGTAATACTAAATAACAGGTTTCTGTATTTCTGTATTTATTTCTGTACCTTACTCCAGTTATATTGTACTAGTTGAGTTGCCTTGTTGCATTTAGAGACTGCATTTAGTCTATTTCGGAAAGCAGTGGTGTCTTAAATAGAGCAAAAGGAAGATAACTTCCCCGTGAGCTTATTTAGAAGTTCAATTACAGTTTCAAAACTCCCTCATCTTAAGTTGGAGCATCTCAAACAAATAAAGTAAAAAATAAGAAAAATGAGACAACAGCAGTTTCCCCCCTATTTTTTCTTGCTTTTATTAAAAATGAGCATATTAAAAAAAAAATAATCTTTTTTTGAGAATTAATGTCAGGTCAAACATTAAAATTTTGATTTTAAGAGTGCCCAAGAAAGCCTGTTTAATGTAATAATAGGATTAAAGATAGGATATTCACAGTACTCTGCTATTAACATCCAACAATTTATTACACATGTTTATAACAAAAATTCTGATAATTTTAAAATAATCTAATCTGTGAGAGTTTTTACCCTACACAACTGCAGACTTCATATTAGAATGAACTTGAATAAGGTTCATCAGGTTGAAAAATAATATTTAGGTATGCTTTCTGCAGAAAAAAGGTCTGTCAAAGGAGAAAAATTACAAAACCCAGATGCACACACACACAAAACAAAAGGAGAAATCCACATCATTGCCAGTTACGACTTCCATCAGTTTCAAGTCACTGCTGATCGTGAAAATGACAGCAAATATCACAGTGAATGGCAGTACTATGGAAATGATGAGAGGTAAAGCAGTCTGTTAAGGGAAGCTTTCTCCCAAAAGTGCTAGTTTTACGTTTTGTTTTTTATGTGAACTGGCATCCAAATACATACACTTCTCTTCCCGTTTGTTTTGCATTGCATAAAAGAAGAGGGGAAAAAAAAATCCCCACAAGAGAAACACGGATTGAAGGACAAGTACAGCCTTATGCCATGAAATTTGAAGTGTAACACTGCACAGAGCAAGTGGCAGGAATGATTTTATATGCAGATTTGATGTTCCTCTGGAGTCTCTACTACTTTTCCCCCATTAATCCCTCTCAACAATATGCTAATGAAGCCAGGGTCACTGGTTTTGTAAAGTATCATTTAAACAGGTTTAAGGAGCTCAAAATAGAAAATGCATAAGGCTTTTTCTTACATATTGCTTAAATTGGATTGTACACGTCAGTCAAAATGAAGAGATCATTTGTTTTAAATGATGTCAAATGTACTTTAGACAGCATAACAGAAATCATTCACAGAAATAGTGGTTGGTAAAAACTAATACAAATAATAAAGTTTTATCTGTCAGCAGAAAAATTTAATGCCATCTCATTCCCTCATCATCACAATGGGAGGGGGAGAGGAGGGGATAAGCCATTATACAATAAATTACTCAAGATATTTAGGACCAGAGAGAGATACAGTAAGAACACATAGAAGAAGCAGCTGAGTAGTTCAGGCACTTAACTGGTAGCAAGGGAGTTCTGAATTATCTGCTCCCAAAACTATTTCTAAGCTTGTTTGCTCCTGAAATTAGTATAATGAGAGTTTAAATTAGGATATAAACAATCCTGAGAGCAGTTACTAGAGCAAATAAACTCTCCATCCTGCCCAAATGTCCTTATTACCAGGGTAGAAAGTCAAGGAAAAAACACACGAGTCTTAAATCACTGGCAATTTCTGTGCAGTAGCACAATACAGAGCACTGAAGTTTACTTTCATTCAACCTGAGCCCACAGTTTAATGGTCAGTACACTTTCCAGCTTAAGGGGAATGCTAAACGCACAACCTGGCTTTACCCAGGGGCGCTATCCAAGTTGATGTTTTAGATCTACTGCTAGATCCTTCCATATGCATGTATAAAATGAGACCAAGGCCCTGCTTGGTTCCTTGGAACAACAGGAGTTACGGAGTTGGAGAGGAGATCCATGCTTAGAATTGCACAGAGATGGAAACACCATCCAGAAATCCTTAGTCAGGGACCCAGAGATGAAATTTATAGTGAAATTCTGTTCACCAGCTTAGCAGTCAATCTTCACGCAACTCTTGCCTCAGCTTGTTCCAGGATTGGGTACGGGAAGGTGTTATGCCTTTGGAGCAACATATGTAAACGTTGGGATCTGTACTTCTGAATTTGAAAGTTTTCAACTTCAAAGTCTAGGCCATGTTGCTTAGGATTTTTTTTTTTTTTTCTGAGAAAAAAATGCTTAGAAATAGCCCTTGTATATAAAAAAAATATTTTTCCCTGTGGCTGTACCTTACCTACTCTAGCAGAGCCAGCTTCTTCAATATTCTTTTCATGAGAGGTGTTTATTTTTTTACATCTCAATGTAAGCCTGTTTCTTGCACAGCTGTTGCTAATTGCTGTCCCCCTCTTTCACTGAAAACGGGTGTTCAAGTATTCTCCAAAGCTCCTTAGAGGTACAGCCACTATCCTTCAAAGACAAAAAACCTGCATTTCCATTACAGACAAGACATATGCTCCTGCTATGCTAATAGCCTCTCCTACTGTATTTCAGAGTATACCAGCATGTTCCTAACTAGAGTAACATCAAAGGATAATGTTAACAACTACAGAATGCCTCATCAGAGCCTGACATAGCAGATCTCTTCTTGTCCCTATGAGATTTTAAGAAAGTTATCCAAAAAGAAGGAGCACTGAAGCCCAGCAGCTTGCATACTCAGTGGCTGCCCCCACTTAAAATGAGATAGTCTATTTATTCATTCAGCCCCAAACAAAAGAAGAAAACAGACCAAGCCTGTCTTCTTTCCTGACGCCCACCCCCATAACACTCTATTAAGCTTTCTTGCTATTTCTTACCTTCGCTGCCTGTACTTTATCACAATCTTCTCCCTGCTGTACTCCTCACACCAGCTTGCTCCTGTGAAATGTCACCAGCTGTTGCCCATAAGGCACCTGGCCACAGGCAGTTAATTGCTTCTTGCTGTCTGCTGAGTCTGTGCAAAGAGAGGGGTTAGGGTGCCAGGTACCCTGACAGGTAACTCCCATGTGGGTGCTGTATTAAGGCGGGGGAGGGGGTCTTGTTTCTTTTGCTGTTTTCTCAATGCTCACAATGATGCAGATGACAAATACTGCAAGTCCTCAGTTGTATGTGCATCTTAATAATTTGGTGCTACATAACTGTTGCTAGCTTTGAATGCTTTTTTTCACCTATATATCAGTGTAACACAATAGCCTCAAGCTGCTAAAACAGAGGTCACAGAAAACTAATGTACCATTAATGACTTTATAATATTTTTAGGGCATAACCCTCAGCACAATAAAGGAGACAACAGCAAAGAAAGAAGCTCAGAGAAAAGATTTCAATACCAAGAGGAGAATAATGGTGGTAACACAACTAACAGTACTAGAAATCTCGAAAGAGTGAAGGAAACCATAGAAAACATAAAGATAAAAAGTTTGGAAAGTAATTATTTTATACTTCAAAATATATTGCAATCTGAATAGTTTGATTACCACTGATTTATTATATAGTTGAATACATAGTAAATACATAATGTTATAGACTCCTGTATCTTCTCATTCATGGATTACTAATATTATTTAGACCATAATTAAGGGAATGTTTGCCCAGCAGTCCAATAAATGGTCTAAAGCATGCTGTACATACTTTTCCCTGTACTTTGTAGTCAGTAGCATTGGCCCTCATGAACTGTATTAAAAATATACTTACCAAAAACATCTGCATGTGTAAACAAGATTTACTAAATCATATTTGTGCTAGCTATAATTACAGTATTACATCTTTAATTCCAACATTTTTTCTACGTGTTATGTGTATGTAGTAAGATGCATACAATTAAAGTTTTTTTTCCAGCTTCTTCCATTAGTCTGTCACCCTAGTCTGAAGAGTGCTGTATTAAATGATAAAACAGCTGTTTTTATTCAGCCTCGCTGCTGTCTTTGGGTAGCCTTTATGGTAATAAAAGCTACAAGAAATATCTGAATTCCTAAACATAATAGCAGAATAAGCCACAATAACTATGCAATTTTTTTAAAAAAGTACTTGGTTGTATGTGCTTTCATTTTCCTTTCTTTTAAGTTTTAGACTGATTGTTTGTGACAGCAAACATCCATTGACTCTGTTCACTTTACAGCATAAATATTGGTGGTACCACCTTCTGTTGAAAGCTAATTAATTGTGTATCAAAATTACTTTCACCAATTTCAGGGCACTCACAGAATGAAAGGAAGCTTTGGACTGAGAATGGTATAAAGAAAAGTAGTGGGGAAGAGCATTTTGTCCACATTGTTCAGAGAGGACAATAGAGCCTCTGTAAAATTTCTAAAAGAGCTTCATGTTATCTGAATACCGAATAAGTAAACTGAGCAGATCCAAATTTGAGAAAGATATGCTTCCATATTGTCCTGGTTTTGACTGGGACAGAGTTAATTTTCTTCACAGAAGCTGGCATGGTGCTGTGCTTTGGATTTAGTACTACAAGAATGTTGATAACACACTGATGTTTTCAGTTGTTGCCAAGTAGTGCTTAGGCTACTCAAGGACTTTTTGAGCTTCTCCCTCTCGGCCAGGTGCAGAACAAGCTGGGAGGGAGCACAGCCTGGACAGCTAACCCAAACTGACCACAGAGCTATTCCATACCATAGAACGTCATGCTCGGGGGGGTTAGTCGGTCGGTCAGTCACAGGGAGAGTGATCGCTGCTCGAGAACTGCTCGCTGCTTGGGGACTGATCACGGCTCGGGGAGTGATCACGGCTCGGGACAGGCTGGGCATCGGTCAGCGGGTGGTGAGCAATTGCATTGTGCATCATTTGTTTTGTATATTCTGTATATTCTGTTATCATTCTCATTATTACTATTATTATTATTTTCTCTTATTAAACTGTCTTTATCTCAGCCCTCGGCTCTAACCTTTTATTTTTTCCCCAATTCTCTCCCCCATCCCACTGAGGGAGGGGGGAGTGAGCGAGCAGCTGCGTGGTGCTTAGATGCCAGCCGGGTTAAACCACAACAAATATGAGGTAGAAGAATTTGGAAATCAGTCAGGTAGGTGAAGAAATCTTACAACTTTCATCTTCTTGTACCTCTTATTTTGCCATTTGTAGCTAATGTTTCAAATCATAGACATGGTTCATGATTGAATCATACCACATATGAAATAAAAAGGGAAATAGAGCAAAGATTTAACATCTAGACTCTTCTCTCCTTGAAAATTCATGTATGATTTTTTTGTCCTTTTCCTTCATCAGTTTGAAGATGCTTCTATTGCTAAAGGGGCAGTTAACACTAAACAATTCAATGAATCTACTTGTGGTTTACCTGTCAGGCAGCTGAACACCACACAGACACTCGCTCACTGCCTCCCTTCCTCAGCGGACAGGACAGAGAATCAGAAAGAAAAAAAACCAACACACTAAAACCTGTGTTTCATAAAACAGTAGAGGGGAAAAAAGTACTACTAGAATATATAGAATATACAAACCAAGTGATGCTCAATGCAATTGCACACCGCCTGCTGACCGATGCCCATCCTGACCCAAGCAGCAAGCACTCTCTCTGGCTAACTCTCCCCAAGCATGATGTTATATGGTCTGGAATAGCCCTTTGGCCAGTTTGGGTCAGCGGTGCTGGCTGTACCCCCTCCCAGCTTCTTGTGCACCTGGCAGAGCAGGGGAAGCTGAAAAGCCCTTGACTGGTGTAAGCCCTGCTTAGCAACAACTAAAGCATCACGGTGTTATCAACATTCTTCTAGTACTAAACCCAAAACACAGCACTATGCCAGCTACTGGGAAGAAAATTAACTTTATCCCAGCTGAAATCAGGACACTAGTGAAGCTCTAAACTCACACACAAACATTTTTGGTGCAAAAAATAGACACATGACCTTCTTTGCACTGTCTTTCCTGATAGTGAATGGTAGTATCCCCTTTTTTTTTTTAATGTCCAGTCTCAGAATTCAAACCTTAAATGCATCTCTACATTTGCCCTTCCGATTTTCTTAGCTATTCACCCTTTCTTTTATCTGATAAATACAGAATCCTCTGTTTTGTCTCAGGAAAAGAAACAAAGATGATGGATATCACCTATATTTTTTTAAATACTTTATCCCTGAGAAAGCAGACAATAGTGGTTTTCAGGAAGGGTTTTGGGTAAACAAGGATGAAAAATGAAACAAGATCATCTACCAAATGAATTATCGTAATTCCTTTCTTCCCATGTTAGTATGAGAATTTTGGATAGTGCATTCGATGAAGCAGAAGTGCAAGAGACCATTTTGCCTGTAGTCCTCAACCATCTTGATAAGGGTGAATCAAGAAATCAAGCTGCAATGTTTTATACATATGCATATATAGTCAATAGGTGAAAAACTTAATTTCCAAGGTCCTTAAATTAATAAATATTTAGTATTTTGTTATCCATTTTCTTATGTAGCTTTTGGAACTATGTTGCCAAGATTGAATGATACACAATAAATTGTAGGTCTTATCCAGAGGGTGATTCACAAACCTTTCCCTTGGGAATAGCAAAGAATGGAAGGAGATTCCTGCCGATTCAGGGAATTTATCTGGATATAGTTTGTATTGGTGTACATGGCAGTTTTACAGATTTATAAGTACAGCTTTTAGTAATTGGGATGCAGCAGAAATTTCAATGTGGTAGACCCCCTTATTATTGGCTGCTTGACAGGTAAGTGTAACATTACTTGCTAGCTTCCTGGCTGCTTCCACTGTAGTAAATCCACTGGCTGTGAAGACTGAGAGGTTGTCTAAATTATGGTTTCTGGAAACTACTCAAAGACCTACTTCTGGAAACTATTCTTATGAACAGCAGAAGCTATCCAATAAGAAGTGATATGCTGGTCTGAAATCTGGAAGTTTTCCCCAGTATTTCCATGAGGAATTGATTCTGTATCACACATTTGACAATGTTTTTGGAGCAGTGAAGATGAGTCAGTTGGTTCCATTATTGTCACCAGCAGTATCAGACTGAGCCAGTAGATTACAAAATATACAAAGCTTACAAGGAGAACTAGAAATTCTCCTTGGATAGTCTTGGTTTCAAGCCAAATCAGAAGGAAAAGGGTGTACTTCACTGTTAGAATCTTCCTTAGACATTTGCTGTTGACCAGTGTCTGAAACAGGACGATGACCAGCTGGACCCTGTTCTTCTTCTTTCAAGTCATGGTTTGGTTGGCTGAGATATATATTTCTCTCTGCTATATGCACCAGGCCATTTTTAGAAACTGAGAGTTGGAATAATAATCTTTTATAGAAATGACAGAATGTAAACCAGCAGTAATGGTAAGAAGCTCTTTGAGTCAATTTACTTTGAATTTCAATGAGATTTTTATTCATTCTTTTATATTAGCAGTGGAACCTGAGGTTCCACTTAGGTTGGAGCCTAATTTATATCTAATTTCTGTTCTCCAGAGTTGTTCACATAATTTTCCTTGCTAAATTTTTTTAATGTGTTTTCCTTCTTCCTCCTGCAGGAAGCATTCTGCAAAGTGTTCAGTTAACAAATTGAATATTGCACTCACAAAAGAGCTGAGAAGAGACTGGAGGATCTGAACATGATCACTCAAGTGGAAGGGTATATGCTACAGTGACAGGAATGCCATGGCATGATTTGGAGTCAACTGATGTCACAAGCACATTCTTTCTGTCACTCAATGCCAGCTGCCTGACTTCCTAATTATATATTTATGGAAAATTTGCTTTGAAATATTGTTTTAGAGCTGAGAGAAAATATAGAAAATAAGTCATGTCGATCTTATGCACCTCACTTAATTCTTGTCTTGTCTTTTGTGATGCTGTTTAGGCAGTTGGCGTGCTTCTCTGCCAGAGAGGAATGTATTTCCAAAAAATTTAGGAGATTCAGCAACTGACAACAGTCAGTTCACAAAAAGGAAGCTGAAATAGAAAATTAAGTTATAAACCATGCATAAGGGCAGGGTCAATGACAACAATGACTGTTTATCAGAAAACTAGGTCTGGTATTAGTCAGAGGAAATTAGAAGACAAGATTCAGAGATGTGTCATGTGTATGTGACTGGGCTGTAAATGCCCTACCTAATGGCTATTCACCATCAGCCAGCTAGCCAAAATTGATTTTTAAATGGAGAACAAATGGTAATAGGCTGCTATTCCAAAAACTGTGAACAAAACCTAACATGCAGTATTAACACTGGGAGGTGAACTGGGAGATCTCTAGCTTTGAAGAAAACAGGCAGATACCTCCTTTACATGGATGCAGCTATCACCCTATTTCTTCATCATACTTAACCCTGTGTGAAGAGAACTGGAGAAAGGGACTAAGTTTACAGTAGTATGACACTTTGCTTCTAGAAATAAAATGTGATGAAATGGCATAGGTCTACATGTCTGCAATTACAAATGATAGTCTGTCACCCTATTGCACATCAGTGCCCTTCTCATTCATCCACTGTGCTTGTAGTCAAAACTCTAGATATGTAATATGTATGAACACATTCATTGGGAAGTTTTCATTCTCACAGGAAATAAAATCTTGAAATAGGCTAGCAGTAAGATTCTCAAAATAAATTATATTAATGAAGAGCGCAATATTGAAGTCTCTCTGAAGATCTTGTTGAAACTAACTTAGAGTGCTTGTCTTGTTAACAGGGTTTAACTGATATGCCTCTTTTTCTGTAACAAAAGCTGTCTTTCTGTAGTGTTGATATAATTTCAGTGGCTTATGGTAAGTTTCATTTACCTGCTCTGTCTCCTCTCTAGAGAACTCACCCAGAAACCAGCTGCTCTAATCTACCCATTCCTTGGGGCTATAATGTGACAATCCTCTCTAGGTGTTAAAACACTTCAGAGGATGTTAGGTTAGATGGTCAGAAGTTCCTTTGTTATCATATTTTATTCACAATTAATTGTGAAGAGTGTCTTCCTTGCTAAATATTGAAACTTAAATGTGTTATTTCTGATAATCTATTTTTTGTCCTAAAATCATGACAGTTATAGGATATTAACTGGACTCTTGATGATATTTCGGAACACTGAATCATCTTTCAGTCCTATCTTCAGACATTGAAATGTGTATCTAAAAAAAAACCCTTGGGATAAATGAGTTTTCAGAAGACATTGTTTCCTTCAATTAACTTCAAGATAATTTTATAGTCATCTGCACTTCAGAACTTTATCTGGTTGACTAAAATGATTTTTCTTTCTTTTTCCAACAAAATAATTACTTTTTCTGTATTCAACCAAACTTCAAATAAAAGCTCAAAATCATCTAAAATAAAATGTCTTGAGACATGAAGATAAAATATTGGCTTCTTTCTATTCTTTGCCCAAACAGGTAACAGTTCTTACTCTACTTACCAAATAATGTCTTTGTTAAGTTTTTGGCCTGGTAGGTGTTTTCTGGCTTGTCAGTCACTGGGAAGTACCAAAGGAGCTTCCTCATTAAAAACATACATGGAAAAAATTTATTAAAATTTAATTTAATTTAATTTTAAAAAATTAAAAAATTCAATTCAGTGTTAAAAACAAAATGAGATTAAGAACTACAGAAACCATGACTGAGGTACATAAATATGTATAAGAATTACTGAAGTAAATGATGTGACGTTTTTGCATCCACACCTGACGTTACGTAGCTGTGAAGTTTAGGAAAAAAATATAACACTACAAAAACAGCAGAAAAGTGCTCAGATAATAATTGTAATAAAAATAGTAATAGATAAAAAGACATTTGAAGGAGGATAAGGGATAAAAGATTGTGATGCTCATATTGTGCTTGCCCAGATTGCACCCTGAGTAATAGTGCAATCTTGATAGTTATGAAGAAGGGAAAACCTTCCCATCTGAAAAAAAACAGGTGGTCAATTTTGAGATGTGTCATTTTAAGATACATTATAGTATTACACTTTTCAATTTTACAGAATGAAAATTATATGTGAATATTAAAATATTTATTGTGTAAAATTAGAATATCAGACTGGGATAAATATTTCTTGTACCTATTTGAATCCTAATTTTGGCTGGTAACAATGCTTTAAGAAAGAAACAATGCCCTTAAGAAAGAAAGTTGGAAAAGGCTTAAAATATTATTTTGAACAAGATAACAACAATCGTGGGATTAAAGAAATAATTAATCTCTTTCCATCATGGACTTCGAGTCCTTTTTTATCTGAGGTCTCAAACATAAAGGAAATACAACAAATCCAGATCAGAAGTGGAGGCAAAGGAGAAAGGCAAGATGAATGTCCCTGTAAATTTCCTTCTGGCACACTGAACTGCATTGTTTATTTATTAAGAGAGACACTGGGAAGTTGTCATTTACTTCGTTTAGCTTGCTCTATTTTGATGGTACAGGGTGCTGTTCTGTTGTTCTGCAGCCAGATGAAAATGAAGGAGTCAACACGCAAACTTCATGAAGCACAACTAGATGTCATTTTCACTTACTTTACAGAATATTTTAGCAGACTGACTTCATTGATCCTGTTACTAATGGATTAAAATGTATCAATACACCATTTCAGTGAGATTTCTGAATAATAGGGTACGCCTTTTATTTTGAATGATGTTTTGTGAGCAAATGCAATCAACCTTTTAAATATAGTTTCACAAATATATTTATATATATATAAAGCTGTACATAATCCTCTCAGGAAACCTAACGTACTAGATCCTTTTTAATGCTTCATTGCATCATGAAACAATCATATAAGAATTTCTTATGTGCATTACATAGCTTATTATAGAGATATGTTACACAAACCTTCAATGTTCATAAATACAAGAAAGACTAACTACTCTTCATGTAAATAATTTAGAATTTATTCTTTCTAGATTGTATTTCTGTAATATTTAAAAGCCTCAGAAATCCCAGTATTGGCTTTACATATGAATGAAGTAGGCAGCTGTGTGTAACAGCATCCATCAGACAATTCTGAGCGTCTCCAATCCTCTATCCCAAAAGGTCTCCTCTCACCAGAGCATAATGTCTCCTTCCCCTTCACATTTATTGTCCTTTATTCGCCTGTTGAAAAAAATCCCCATTAGCTCTTCCTCGATTTTTCATTCTGTTTTGTTATGGGTCTTTTTTCAACTGAAAATGTTTACCAAACTTCACTTAAATTTGCACATTTTCAGAGTAGCCTTCTCATTTTAGTTTTTAGAAGTCAGACCAAGTTGTCAGAAAAAAAGAAATAAAAAGAAGAATAAAAAAGAAAAAACCCTCTAGCTTTAATACTGAATGAAAGACCTGAGTAAACAGAAGGAAAGAGTTTTTTAATTGCTCTTTGATTAAAGATTATTTTGTTTGCTTATTTATTTTTTTTTTTCCCCTTTTCCCTGAGGACAGTTTTCTCTGTGGAAACTAAGCATTGGTGTTAGGCAGGAGATTTCTAGAAGAATATGTGATCCTTTCTTTTGAGCATGGAATAATATGTACCAGACAAATCAAGTAACAGTCATATACCCTGGACTATGATCATTATTTGTTTCTCCATTGCACGGTGAGCAGCACAAACCTGATACTGGTCAGTGGTGGCAGAATGGGCACTAAAGTAATAAAACTTGATTCCTTTCCTATTCATATCCTAATCAAAAGAAAATCCTCACCAAACTCAAACATAAGATCCTATGGATTTTGCACCGTCTGTAAAGGTAAGTTTTAATTCAGGTCCAGCATATATAATCTTTATAGGGAATCACACAATCACAGAATCACAGAATGGCAAGGGTTGGAAGGGACGTCCAGAGATCATCTAGTCCAATCCCCCTGCTAAAGCAGGTTCATCTAGAGCAGGTTGCACAGGACATTGTCCAGGCAGGTTTTGAGTATCTCCTCCACAACCCACCTGGACAACCTGTTCCGGTGCTCTGTCACCCTTAAAGTTCTTCCTCGTATTCAACTGAAACCTCTTATGCTTCAGTTTGTGCCCATTGCCCCTTGTCCTGTCACTGGGCACCACTGAGAAGAGTCTGGCTCTGTCCTCGTGACATCCACCCTTAAGATATTTGCAAGTATTTATGAGGTCCCCTCTCATTCTTCTCTTCTTCAGGCTAAATAAGCCCAGCTCCCTCAGCCTTTCCTCACAGGGGAGATGCTCCAGTCCCCTCATCATCTTTGCTGCCCTCCTCTGGACTGTCTCTAGGAGTTCCTCATCTTTCTTGAACTGGGGAGCCCAGAACTGGACACAGTACTCCAGGTGGGGTCTCACCAGGGCAGAGTAGAGGGGGAGGATCACCTCCCTCGACCTGCTGGCCACACTCCTCTTAATGCACCCCGGGATACCATTGGCCTTCTTGGCAACAAGGGCACACTGCTGGCTCATGGTCAGCTTGTCATCCACCAGGACCCCCAGGTCCCTCTCGGCAGAGCTCATAGATATGAAAGAGAGTGGCTCAGCAATGACATCTGCCAGCTCCCTCAATACTTCTGGGTGCATTCCGTCGGGACCCATGGATTTGTGGGTGTCCAGGTTGCTTAAACAATCCTTAATCTGATCCACCTCAACCAAGTGAAGATTTTCTTTTCTCCAGGCTTGCTCGCTTACCTCCAAGGACTGGGAAGCCTGAGGGCTAGCCTTGGCAGTGAAGACTGAAGCAAAGGCGGCATTCAGTAACTCTGCCTTCTCTGTATCCTCTGTCACCAGGGGACCCTTGTGGGAATGAAATATTATCCAGGTTCACAGCAGTCCTTGGAGATCAGGTAAATCCACTACTGGTTTTGGTTTGCTCAAGTGCTACACAGAAGAGCGTCATGGAAAACATGATATATAAGTAACTTTGTTCTCTCACTGTGCAGTGGCTGATTCTGTTATAGCAATTCCATGTGCACCTTTTAGAATTTAATCACTAATTTTTAAGAACAATTTGGTTGACTATTACAAACTTTCCCCCATATTTTCCCTTATTATATTCCCTTGCAATAATGCAGAATTTGTTTAAGGCAGAGCTTGTTAACAATACCCAAATGCAGTGTGGTACTCGCTGTGTGATGGGTAAATAGTGTTTCTATTCTGAAACATTAATAATATTAAAGCTCTTGTAGTACTTCATAATAAAGAAAAAAAGAAAAAAAAATCCAGAATCTGTAGTTCATAAGTGATTGCAATTTCCCCACCTTGATATGAAGAATAATAATGCGATAATGAAGGTATGAAATGAAACCCATTTCCTGCCTCCTTATCTGCCCAGGAGACTTGCAGTCATGACTTTATGAACTGCTAAGAGTTAAGTCAGCAACTTTCAAGGCTCCCTGGGAGAAACACGGGAGCCTGCAAACAAAGCCAACTCTCCCAGCCTTTGAAGACTTTGAAACCTTGAAGTAAACTCATGGGGCACACTTCCAGAAGGCAAGGGACACAAAATTTCCTACCTTTTTCCCAGGATTTCCAAGAAATCTGACTTGATGAACAGGCTGCCAGGTTGTGAAGCTTCCAGCCAGCCTCACCTTCTAACACAGGGATCCCAAAACACCTGCCATATAGTTTTTCTTTTCAGAAGAACATGTTTTGGATATTTCTTATAAACTTCCTAAAGGAAAGTTAGATTTTTTTAAATTTTTCTTCTGAAGCATTTTTTCTCCAACAGAGTTTCCTGAACAATGGAGACTAAAGCTTTTGGTAAAATTTATTCTTTTGTATTTTGGCAGGAAGCTACCTTTATTCTTAAAACATAAGCTATAGACTCCTTTGGTTTTACTGCTCTTGTGAAATAAGTTAAAGATTGCATCCATTATGTTATGCTAGGCTTTTTCCTATAAAACATTGATATCACTGCATAAATTGTACTTTGGCAGAATTAACAGCATTTATTTTTAGAAAGGTGGATTAACCATACCTTCAGCTGGAAATAAACTGTTCCATTGTTCAGCTCTGTACATGTTTATATATACCCTATGTGTGTCTCTCTATATAAATAATTACAGTCTACATTGTTTCTTACTATTGCCATCCATGTAAAACACTGCAGGCAGCAGTGCACTTCATAGCATATAACTTAAATGTAGCTGCCCAATTGAAGGTTTACGTTTTAGGCACGTTAATAAAATAAGCAAAAACTTCTGCTTCCTGAGTGACTTTCTATATCAGAAATACAAAATATCTAGCAGGGGAAAATACAGGTTTTATCATCGAAATGGTTTAAGGTCACTTATTTTAAAGTTACTAATTTTAAGAAGAAGTTTTGGTTACTCCTACGTCTTGAACAGTGCTTTTAATTTAAGGTATGCCCCTATATTTCTTAAATATTCAGAGCAAATACTTTGTATATTAAAATCAAGAAGCACCTTGCCACTCTTTCTAGTTCTTGCACTGGAATGAGATTACAGAAAATAATCTGGATGATATTCCTGTTCCTTTACATAATTTGACCATTGGTTCAGTCAGCCTTTGCTTTTTATTCCATTATGACGGTTTCGAACATGGTATATACTGTGGAAGTAAACTCACATCAAGCTGATCCCATTAGTCCATCTTACAGTTCTGAAAAAAGAAAGGTATTTCTTAATTTATAGTATTTTTGTTTCAAAATCTGTCTGTCAGGTCCTTAAAGTGTTAGAAAGAAAGTAGCAAGTGTATTACAATTACCAGCCTTCCATCTTTCAAGCAACTAAGATGATTTCTAATTTTCTGGGATTAAGGATGCTGCTTTTAGTAAATTTGTTCTCCAAGTCACTTTACATGCTTCAGATAGAGTAAAGAAGCAGATCTTGCATATTTTTCTGGTGGTCAGAAAGCACTCATATGTACTGGTCTCACAGTGTATAAAACAGCTGCTGTTATATTTCTTTTTAACAGTTGGTAGTGTTTGTCTGGAACAATAACAAGATATGCTCTGACTCTCTTAATGAGGAATGCCTAGAAACACACAGTTTTCATCAGAACCAGATCAAAGGATAATCTTTACAGCAGGGATGAGGTGGAGCTGATATACTGATGCTCATCCATAGATGCAGGTAAACTGCCCATTGGCTGTTTGACATACGTATCGTAGGAATAAGGAACTAGCAGTACTTGAACAAAGTATCTGAAAAAAACAGCTACTGCCAGGCCAAAGATAGTTTTGCTGTAATGTTAAATGTTTTAGAAGGTGAGGTGAAATAACTGATTTGAGCACAGCCTTCAACTTCTCTTTTTTCTGTCTCTTTTTAAATTTGGAGAAGTACCTGCAGAAATCATCTTAAAAAACTTTATCAATGCTGTTTATACAGGTGAGGATGGTAGCTACTTCACATTCAGCACAATGATTTCAACTTTACTCTTTACATTTTTTACACACTCTGATATAACTTTTAAGTTACCCAAGTCTTCCTCCTTTCCTCCGAGGAAGTTGTACTGTAGAAATTTGGGTATCAATAAACTCTTCCTAAATGCTTCTGCAACAATGGGTGGAGTAAGAATTCCAAATTTGGGGGCATAATTTCTTTCCCTATAATGTGTTTTTTTAGTGAATATTTTGACATATATCTGAGGCAATTTTGGAATAACAAGTCATAAAGGGAACCATAAAACATAGCCATTTCTGCCTCCTTCTTACCACATGCATTTCTAATACTTCCACACTCCAAAGACTTTTTTTTTCTTCAGATTGTATAGAAGGGAATTTGTATAATGCAGTTTCATAAAGTAGAGAGAGGAGTTGTAAAATTTCTCCAAACTACGTCCAAAAGTTTTCCTGCTTACTTGTATGTACATTTTCAAACTATAAAGTAGTGTGTCACAAAAAATATCAACATGATTCAGTAGTAGGGTGTTTAGTTGATATTTCTGCTTTCCTCATTTATTCAGTGGATAAGCATCTACAGGGTAAATGTTCTGTTTATCCTCCAGGGGCTTGATCTGCTCATTTATATTTTATTATTACTACTTTTATGCTGAAATCTTACCAATTTCATAGTGGAGACAGAATTTATGCAAGTTTCCCTAATTGTTGCCTAAAGTGCTTCCAAAGGGATATGGAAAGGTCTATGGAGTCTTTACTAAAAGACAGAAATTAAATGATAACTTTTGAAGTGTAGTATATTTTCAATTTTCAACTTTAATCTCAGGTTTGGGGGAAGAACAAAGTTCATTATAGTATGCTTGTGAAGTTAAACACAAAAATGTCTAGTGGTAGGTCACAATAGCAAAGATTTAGTTCTACTTTTTATGCTTAAGCTTCCACTCCTCTTCTGTGAGAATCTGCAAGAAAATAAACCATAGTCTTACACCACAGGCAACAAACGGAGTACCCATTTGGGTAACTAATAACTTCAAGCACACTTTGAGGAAATCTGATGAATCACATATCTTGTATTTACTACCAACATAAACATTTCCTTGAGAGTTAAAGGATTTTTGTATGTGCCATTGTGTGATGGTAACATGTAAATTACTTAAAGGTTTTTTTGATGTTTTGAGGCATTTGTAATACCAGTTCCAAAGCAATGATTTTAATGGTGTTCTGCGCCTCATAGTGAAACAGGTAGAGCTGAATTATTTGTTGTAACTCATTTTGCAATGAAATTCAGTAAACAAATAAACTGATTCTCAAAACTATTTCTCATATTTAATTTATTTGCCATTTTTTCTGCAACTAACACTTGATTAAAAAAAAACTTTACTTGTGTTCTGTTATTTGATTGGGTAACATCTGTTTAGTACATTTGTGATTTTTATATTCAGTTGAGTAGTCTTACTCATAACTTCATTTTAAAGAGCTTTTGTGAGAAGTAGGGCATATGTGCACTGTGTGTATCTGCAGGTGTCTAACTCCATGTCTTTAATTCCTACAAACTATTTTCAAATCCATTATTCAATTTCATTGGTCTGTTATATAGAGCTGTAAAATCAAAGACATGGTGTTCCAAAAATTTCCATGAAAACTCATAGCTGGGTAGAAGAATGAAATATAAATTAGAGACTCAAGACATTTATTAAATATCAGAAAATCTAGAAAACTGTTAAAAATAAATGTAAGTAGTCTCAACTAAAAATTAGTATCATTTATGTAAAATAGATGTTACAAAAAGAGAGGAAAGTTAGTAAGTTAGTAGTTACTTGAATTATTTGACTTCTGCAACTTGTTATGAAAATTGCATAGCATTGTTTCTTTATATTAATTCAGAGAACTCCCTATCATACAGACTTCAAGACTGAAAATTTTAGATTCAGATATTCCTGAGTATTTTAAGGAAGTGAGCTGACTAAAAAAAAACCCACCCAAAACCCAAACCCAAACCAATTGCCTTACATAAAACCAAAATGTAATCTTTAATTACATAATTCTTTCATTTTGAAAGGAACACCATTTGCAATCTTCTACCACAGGTGATATGAAACTACAGGTAAGTGACTCCAAGTGACCCTCAGATTTATTTTTTTTTAAAATATGTTCTCAGATTTGTAAAATAATCGTAAGATGGCAAAATTTGCTTTACAATTTACATTTATTTAGTTACAACTGACATACTGTGAAAGGTTAAACCTTTGTGTCTGAGACACAAAAAGGGTCTGTGAACTTCATAACTCCAGTAATAGAAAAAATAATGAAGTAACAGATAAGAAAATTATTTTTCCTTCTGTATCAGATGTGTGATGGGATATATTTACAAAACGACAAAAAAGAGTCTGGGACACATAAAGTTGCTACTATAAAGATATGAGAACAACAATTAAAAGATTATTGTGGGTGATTTCAGCAAGCCGTTTTGCTTTAAGGTGCAAATCTCATAAAGGACACTAAATGTAAAAATAGACTTAAATGCATTATCAGAATGTCTTACTGTAAAAAAATGCCAGACAAATTAATTCCTTGAATTAATACTCACTAGACAGAAGGAAATATATCTGACAGATCTTGAGGGTAAATAATCACCATTTTTATGAACCTTAGGGAACAACATAAAAGCAAAGCTGAAAATACCATTAAAAATGTAGAATCTGTAGCCCCATCTATTGGCAGGCCTGAGAATGTTTCTTAGCAATATGCAATAACCACATACAGTTAAGACAGAAGAAAATAAGAGAGAAATCTAATATTTGAGTCCTGGTGAATGAGTAATCACACTGGTACTATTGACCCCTTACTGCCTCATTGGAGGGTTCATTGAGAGTTGAGACTCTGCAAGTGGAGAGAAGAAACAAATGATGCTGGTATTGAATGCAGACTAAACTTTCTTGCATAGAGCAGAAGCTAAACCACACAGTCATAATAGCTTTTCCATGCCTATCCTTCTAGTAGGGAAGATAGAAGAAAGAATGAGGATCAGGAATCAACAGAGAAGTTACAGTGATTTGGAAAGTGATTGACATTAATATGGAGCATAAAGCCTAGTGGTAATAACTATATACTTGCAGCCTTCTCCGTTTCACCTAGGTAGAAGTTCCTCTGTCCCAGCAAGAGTGAAATACTGATTTAAAATAAATTAGAATCTATAACTGGTCACTAGAAGTCATAAAACACTGGGAAAAAAGATGGAAATGGAATAAGATGTGACATTCTGTCTTTTCTTGTGTACTACTTTTGACAGTGTGCATGATCCTGGGTTTCCTATTAAGCATTTCTCAAATCATGTGATCATTTGAGGTTTGTTCAGCACCTTATAGAATCAACCCAGGTATGCCAAAGTCTCTTGGGAGGTGTCAGCATTCCGGCACAGATGTTCACTGAGATTAGTATGCTTCAGTGACATTGAGAAAGTAGCCTACAGCTTGTGACCTGCTGTCACTTTTGCTTCTTCTTTTTCAAGACACTGAATTTGATGTTTAAATATGATAGAAAACAAAGCAAAGCAAAACAAAACAAAACAAAGCAAAATCCAAACCCCCAAGCAAGAAAGGCTCTGTCTTTTCAGGGAATGTTAGCTGAGAGGTTAGACACCTGTGTGCAAATTTCTGGTCCAATTAATATGCACTATATACAAAGTAGGATAGTATCCAGAATAGAACAGTGTTACAAAATAGACTGAGTAATTCATCCCAAAATACCACTTAGTATGATGAGCACAGCCCTTTTTTTTTGAGTGGACATAGATGTGGGGTAAATACAGGTCTCCTGTACACGAAGCAGATGTCTTAATCCATGAGCAAAGTAGCCCTTCCACTTGAACATTGTTCTGACTAATGCCTAAACCTGGCCTGTCATTCCCCTTTCCTGTTTACTTTGTTTTCCTGTTTTTACCAAGATGATCTAACTAGAAATAAGGTATTTTATTCAGAATAATTGAAAATTTCACTTGCATCAAGGAGGAGTTCTTAAACCATTTATTCTCTGCGAGAGAAACGGAGAATGATTCGTGAGAGTTTGGACTGAAAGAAACTTCCCTCCACCCCCAAATTTTCAGTTCAGCCCTGATTACTCTCACAGATCATTCAAAGAAGCTGCCTCAAAATCATCTGTGTCATTAAATTTTCTCTACATAGGATGGTCTAGATTAAAAAGGAGTCTGGATGAGGACATTACCTGGCTATGGGGAAATAACAATGCAGCAACAGAGTTCACAAAAATTATGAGTCCTCCAATCAGTAAAGCCATTTGCTGAATATGTTATGAACAGAAGATACTTTTAATACTTTTACCTGTCTGTTATATTACCATCACAAATGGTAATGCTGCCCTACATCCTTTCACATTGTTTCTACTAAAAACTACTGCATCCAAACATTTAATTTGACCTTTCTTCTCCTCCTTACTTGAAGCAGGGCTGCATAAAAATGAAAAGACAAAGACTTGATTAGGGTCCCAACTTGTTCATGTATTGTAATGACATTTACAATTACTATAATATATTTGCCTCTTTTAAGAAAATCTAACATTTTAAAACAGGAAAATCAAACTGACTAGGGCAATGAGAAGAAAAAAATTAAATGGAGCTAAAAAGGAAGTGTACAGTAAAATGTCATGCCTTGCAGGCAAAATCTATTCAGAACCAGAATTTTGTTAGAAAACACAAGAATGGGAAAGTCTAATAGGACAAGGGATAATGGTTTTAAACTAAAACAGGGTAGGTTTAGACTAGATATAAGGAAGAAATTCTTCACAATGAGGGTGGTAAACCACCGGAACGGGTTGCCCAGAGAGGTAGTGGAGGCCCCATCCCTGGCAACATTCAAGGCCAGGTTGGATGGGGCTCTGAGCAACCTGATCTAGTCAGCGGTGTCCCTGCTGACTGCAGGGGGTTTGGACTAGGTGGCCTCTAGGGATCCCTTCCAACCCAAAACATTCTATGATTCTATGAATGTGTGAACTTGTATACTCACAATCAAGAAAAAAAATGCCAGAAGTTGCATAAAGTTAGCAACTGAACACCTATATACACAATGATTCCTATTTCCAGGACTTACCACATAGAATTTGATAATTACACAAGTTCTCAAGACTTCTCAAGACAAATGAAGATACATACAAAGAATAATCATGTGCACACAGTGATTCCAGTGGCTAAAGAACTACATAATGAATTGAAGCATTGCACTTCAAAGAAAAATATCCTGAACATAGTACTTATGCACTGATATACTTTATGCACTGACAAAAACTGACAGAATAAGCTTTATTCCTTAATATATTTAAAGAAATATTATTTAAAATATTATTTTCAGTTATATAGTTTGCAGAACAATCAATTCTCTTTTTTTTCCCCTTATATTTTACCAAAGAAAATTCCAAGTCTTTAGTAGTTTTCTGGAGATAAACTAGTAATAAGTAAGATAAACAAGTATAAAATGACAAATGGATTATTAGCTGAATAAGTAGCAAGTCAGATATCACTAACTCCAATCAATGTCACAATACTATGACATTTTGCACTTTGTTGGAATTAGAAGTCTTGTCCTTAATTTACCCATATTGAAAAAAGTGAGTGGGTGTGGAGTTAGAGGACTGGAGATTTCTCCAGAAAAAAAAAAGGTGGCTGTTTGTTCCACACAAGCAAGATATTATGAAAACACAGCCCAAAGTAGAAAAAACCCCATCATTCACAACTTTTGTATGGTAAGTTTCTGCCAGCTAAAAAAAGCTTTTTATCTCAGATAATCAGTGGACTTAAAAAAAATAGAAAAAATATATTAGAAAAAAAATTATAAAACCCAAACAAAAACATTTATGTCAAAAAAGCTCTCTTCCTATATATAAGTAAAATCAAACCTTCTTTTCAAGACTCATAAAGAACAAAGTTGGTTTGTGTTTTTTTTTTAATTTGACAGAATGAAGCTCACTTGAAGGACTGTTTAATCTGAGTTAAGTGTATGTACTGATTGTAAAAAGAAATAAAAGGTTAAATGGTTTCCCAGCAGCTTGACTTCCAAAGGACTCCTAATCCTCCCAGTTTACCCAGTACTGCCTTCTTCATCATGAATATTTTACCCATGATCCTTTAAGATTCTTCAGTGCAAATGGAAAAAGCTATAGATGTGGAAGACCGCCTCTCTCTAGCATGTTCTTGCAGGTAAATATTCTTCTAAATTTTCATTTGTTATATGAAATGGTGGAGTATTTTGTGACACAGGTATATAAAGAAGGATTCTGGAACAGAACTTAGAATCTGACATCTGTTTTCAAGAGACAAAAAATAAGTTAAGGAAACAGTGGTAAAAATATTTATGAGGGAAGGAATGTGTGTCAAGTTATTGGCACTAATAGCTAGATGCTAATAGCTTCTAGCTCAAAGCAAAATGTTTTCTTAAGCCATTTATGCATACTTTTCTCTGCCCTCCTTGAAGTAATAATAACTGAAGCATTGTGAATATATTAATGCATTTAGGAGTATGCCACAGTCATGGTATTTAATATTTGTAGCAATCAAATCACCTTTGTTACCATCTGTCATTACTACTTGTGATTTTCGTTTGCTATTTCTACAATTTAATTTAGTTTTGTGTTGGGTTTTTTTAGTCTAGATATTTTCTTTCAGTCTGTATGGCTCTGGCCATAGCACAACTTTCCTCAATAAGAACTATTACATATATCTGGCTTGTTTTCAACCTCAGAATAGATATTCCCTTTTTCAAGACTTTTTTTTTTTTTATTTCCTTTAGAGTTACATCTAACTGGCAGAATTTGAGTTCATTATTGTCCAGCAGAATGCTATGTTTTCTGTCAGGGTATATTCAAGAGGATTATATTTTTCTCTGCAAATACTGCATTGTGTTTTCAGATATCTCATTATTGTTGCACCAGAATCCCATTTATGGGTAGTAAGAGAGAAACTATATTCAATATGATGTCTCAGTCACCAGCTGTTGGATTCGTCTATCTGATTCGTTTGTCTATCTATCTGTCTATCTGTAAACCTTGTTTACAGTACAAATATCTACATCTGAGCAAGTTCCTCCAGGCTACCTATAATCTCCCTCTGTCATTAATGTAAACTGAAGAGAGCTTGTAGGGTAATATTCATCTCACCATAAAGCAGAAGTCTAAAATCACATTAACTATTGCTTAAAATGGTTATTTCTCTGTATTTACTATCGAGAACTTTTAACATGAATAGCTTAGAATTACTTTAGGTACTTGAAGTCAGGCAGTTTTTTGATAAAACATCTTTAATATTGACTTTTGAAAAATAGCACACCTCTCCAAACGTTGGACTTGGTTTTGGTTTGTGTTTTCTTCTATGACAGTGAAGTGTTTTATATCACAGCTTTAAAACAATTAATTCAGAAGATTTCTCTGTGGAATCACAATTTTTACTTATTTAATTTTCTCACTTGGCAGATTTGCATGGATTTGTGGTTGGGTAAATCAGCTTGCCTTATTATGACTTGCTTTTCGTCTACCATTTGCAGTATGTTCAGTTGCTGTTCCAGAGCCACATACATTACCCTTGTGCTCTCTTAACCCAGAATTCTCAAAATGTTCCTTTTTCAGCTTTGAGATTCAACTCTGATGCCACGTTACAGATTCACAACCACTGTACAACTGCATTTCTGACTCACAAGTTTCAAACTTGGGACAAAGGCTTCAGTTCTTTGTTCTTTTTGTGTTTGTTTGGGGTTTTTGTGGTTGGTTGGTTGGTCTTTTTAAATGTTAAAACTAACATCTCCCAAAAGCCATAAAATTCTTTACAAGGATAGAAGAGTCTTTCTTCCTGTATTATAAACCTTTTCAAATTTCTTTACTTTGTTTGCTAGGTGGCTTGCTCTTCTTCAGTCATCTAGAAAACAGGAATAATATCTTCAGCTGCTGAACTAGAGGTCTTCAGAACAATGACTTCTTTGAGGAAGCATGAGAAAGACTTAAGAAGAAGCATCTTCTGCCTGGACAGTCTGGTCAGCCTGGCCCTTCCAATGTGTTTTTATTTTAAAGACAGATATATCTCACTGCTCAAGATAGAATAAACATGTATGTGTAATCTAATGTAATCCTTAAATGTTAAGTACTCTTTCAGTAACTCTGAATCCCTAGATCTCATATACCCATGTCTCTAAAAGTGATTTCACTTTCCATTTAGATAATCTTTCCTTATTAATATCACTAAATGTATCTACTTAGGTATTTTTAACTTTTTCCTCCCCTTATTTTTAGACAGAGAACTATTTATAGATTGGTCCTTATTAATGTTTCAAGTGCTGGGAAGCAATATGAGACTTCTCTAGAAAAGCTACATATTGTATAAAAATTTCTGATTTAGGCTGGTTTATCAGAGGTAGAGAGTCGTTTACTATGCCCTGCACTGAAGTTTGGAAGCCAGCCTTAGAAGGCAATACATGAAAAAACTAATAATACTGACATTTCTAACTCTTTTCAGAAACAGTAAAAAAATCCACTTTAAGTGTTCTCTATTGTATATAATACTCCAGACAATTTATTTGCACTTGGGAAAAAAAAAAAAAACAAACCACTGTATTTCTTCCAATGAGAAATGAGCAAAGATTCAAAATACAAGGACAAATACAAGTATCGAAAACTTGCTAATTTTGGTGCTTCTTAATTAGCTGGGAAATCCTCTAGAACAATATTTAATATTGTTATTATCAATCAAACTAAGAAGTATAAGCTCAGTAAATAACAATGTAAGATTAAAGCTTCTTAGAAAGTGAAGCTTCTGTTTAGGAACTTGTTTCCAGAAGATACGAATTACCAAATAATTATTTTCAGGTCAGATGATTTTTATTTTAGATATTCATCACTTCAGCACTTAAGACTTCTGAATTTTTTAATTGAAATTGTGGAATATGTGATTAAATTAAACCAGGATATTTTATTTTCTTTTTTCTTTCTCATTGCTCACTCTATCTTCAGTTTGAGCTTCCCCACTCTCATTGATTAAAACTTTATGACAGCTTGGTGAAAAAGAATGATTTGGATACGTTTATGTCCACCCTAAGAACTTAGAGCTAATGAGTAACAGTTTACATTGACAAAAAAAAAAAGAGTACATAAAAGAGACAGGCATCCTACCAGTTCTTTGACATGTGAGTTACTGATCTCCTTGAACATGGAAGCAAGGCATGTATAAGATCAAAAGAATTTCAAATCTGCATGCTATTTTTTGGTCCACCTCTTAAGAATATGTCTTAGTAAGATTTCAGGTTGTGTATGCCTTGCTCCCCAAAATATGCATTTTTATAAACTGTCTGAATATAACAAAATATAAGCCTGAATAAGATTGTAATATGAATCAAAGTTCTTTTTGAGCACTTTGAATTATTGCCTACTACTTTTTCACAGTAGGTTTTTTTTTTGTTTATTAAACAAATTAAATAACCACACCGTGGAAATTCTGATGAAGGCTTTTACTATGAATCATGCTTGGCTATGACCAGGGATAAAATATTTATGCATGTCTGGAGAGATCATCCAGTATTTCATGACATGCTGTTCTCTCATGTTGTTCTATAAAACTTTTTGAACCATTTTATCCAGTAATTTCTGGATGCATTAATTTATTATACTCTCAAATTGCATTATTTCATGGCTGGTAAGTGCTTTTTATTAGTTATTGCTTGCATGTGTCTAAATTGCACACTTATTCCCTGTCAGGGACATAGTTTTTGGCAATAGAATACTTAAGTAAAAGGAGAACTCCCAAAGGAAAAGCATAGCCATTGAATTAAACCAGTTCATGGAAAGAACTGCTTCACTTTCTTGTTTCAAGAAGCTGAGATTGATATTATTATTATATCTCTAGGTCATCATTTCAAGAGATGTAGTTGCAAAGCTAATGAGCTAGAGTCCCAGATACAAATTAGATTGAGGTAGGCTTTCTTTACTTCTGTCAAAGTTTATGAATGTGACACAAATGACCTATTTTATTATAATAAGAAAAAATATGTCATGCAAATGTGGCATTACAGTGGTCACAATTTGTGAATGCAATTTTAGTTACAACTTTGGGCTGGATCCCAAGCCCCTTCTTTGTTCCATCAGTTATCCAAGATATTCATCCTCTCCAAGCAAACCCACTAAATTTAATTCCAAGTCTCACAGAACCCTAGCTAACATGCTGAGCTGGCTTCTCAGCTCTCAGCCACAGTAATACATGAATTGCTTTTCCAGGAAGCAGTTACCCTGAAAATCCACCACCTCCCATGCACCAAAGTCACTATGACTGCAAAGAAATCCACTGGCAAATACACAAAAAAGAAACTTCTAAATATATGTTCATCAAAGAAGTCCTAAAACACTGTTTCAAGAGAAATAATGCATACATAACATTTTCATCCTTTCCAAAGCTATAACATGTCAAACTTTTCTATTTTAGTCATACAATAATGACAGATTCTGACTAATATTTACATTTGTAAGCATGTGAGTCGATTCTTAACTCGGAGTGAATGTAAAAAAAAAAAAAAGAAAAGCCAAAATATTGAATAAACAATCCAAAGTAGTATCACTTATACTTCAGCTTAATGCCACCCTTACAATCATGATAAACAGTTGGTGGGCAGATACATTGCACAAATTTTTTTGTGGATTTTCTGAATACAAAAATAGGTACTCAACTATGTGACTGACACTAAAAAAAACAGAATATTTGCAACTGATTCTTAGTATACAGTGGTGGTTTGTAATTTTTCCTCCGGTATTCCACACATATCTCTGGAATAGCTTCATGTTCCACTAAAGAAGAAACCCCTGTAAGAGGGGCCAGGTACTCATCTGTTCAACATTCCAAAAGGAATCATGGGTTTCTGTTTACCCAATAAAGAATGGCTAATGGGTGCTCTCCTGAGCTCTTCAAGCTCCAGACATGAATACTGGAATCTTAAAATAGCAGATTGTATTGGGTCAAGCTGCATAGTGCTGTGCTTTCTATTGGTATGTAGAATGGTGTTGATAACACACCAATGTTTTGGCTACTGCTGAGCAGTGCTCGAACAGCATCAAGGTTGTGTCTCCAACATTCCCACTGCCACCACCAGTGGGCTGGAACGGGGCAAGAACTTGGGAGGGGGCATAGCCAAGATGCCTGACCCAAACCAACCAAAGGGATATTCCATACCATATGACATCAGCTCAGATATAAAAACTAAGGGAAAAGGAAGAGGAGGGGGGCATTCATCTTTTATGATGTTTTGTCTTCAGGAGCAACAACTATGCATACTGAAGCCCTACTTCCTGGGAAGTGGCTGGACATCGCCTGCTAATAGGAAGTAGAGAATAAAATCTTGTTTTCCCTTTTGCTACCGCAATGCTTTTTTATTAAACTGCCTTTATCTTGACCCACGAGTTTTCTTTCTTTTCCACCTCATTCTCTCCTCACTTGTCCTTCTGAAGAGGGGAGAGATAGAGTGGCTTGGTGGCACCTGGCATCCAGCCAAGTTCAAACCACCACACAGATTTTGAAATAAATCTCATGCATTGCCTACCAGACTTAAAATAGAATTGTTTCACAGAGTAGCTAGAAGCATCTGCTTCTAGAAAAGACCAAATCTTAGGTCTTGAAAAAGTAACATAAAAAGATATGTACTTTTACACGTACATTTTTAGTGTGTTCTTGTATGTCAAATTTTTATTTTAAACTTCATGACTTCACCTGATGCATTGTTTATACACACAGAATTGCTCCCCAGCTCTGTTTCTTGCATCTGCCATAGCTTAGTTTGTATAATCAGTGTCAATATGTCCCAGCACATTTATAACAACTAATATTAGAGAGAATAAGGGAAGAAATAGACAACTGAAACCCACACTATTACACTATTCATTAGAGCTGCTTTGTGATGAAGTGCTGGTAAAAAACAATTGTGCTATCTCAGGCTACGAAAGCAACATAACCATCTTGCCCAGATTTGTGTGTCTGCTTCTCCACATGGCACTGTGCTTCTCTGTAGGTACATTTGTCGTGCTTTAACCCTGGCCAGCAACTAAGCACAGTTGCTCAGTCACTCAGCCCCTGCCACCGTTGGCCCTGGTGAGATGGGGGAGAGAATTGGAAGAATAAAAGTGAAAAAAACTTGTGGGTTGAGATAAAGACACTTTAATAGGGAAAGCAAAAGCCACGCATGCAAGCAAAGCAAAACAAGGAATTCATTCACTATGTCCCATTGGCAGGCAGGTGCTCAGCCACCTCCAAGAAAGCAGGGCTCCGTTGTGTGTAATGATTACTTGGGAAGACAAATGCCATCACTCCAAACGTCCCCCACTTCCTTCTTCTTCCCCCAGCTTTCTATGCTGAGCATGATGTCATATGGTCTGGAAGATCCCTTTGGTCAGTTGGGGTCAGCTGTCCCAGCTGTGCCCCCTCCCAGCTTCTTGTGCACCCCCAGCCCACTCACTGGTGGGGTGGTGTGAGAAGCAGAAAAGTCCTTGGCTCTGTGTGTGACCTGCCCAGCAGTAACTAAATCGTCCCTCTGTTATCAACACTGTTTCCAGCACAAATCCAAGATATAGCCCCATACAAGCTCTTATGAAGAAAACTAACTCTATCCCAGACAAAACCAGCTCAACATCCTAATATAATACCTTCATTTCTGTGGCGCAGAAATTAGTTTCAAAAAAAAAAAAAAGGAAAGAAAAAGAAAAGTAGGCTTTTTAGATAAACAGATAGCAGCTTTTAAGATCCTGCCAAAAGCCTGAAGTCTATGACATTTCTGAAGCCAGATTATAAAGAAGTGACAGCAGAAGATTTATAAGCTGATTAACACAGGTGTTATTTTTTTTAATTCAGCTGTTTTAACTCTTGTATTTAAAAATAAACAACTACAGCAACAAAACATCGTATTTTCTTTACGGCCCTTGAAAAGTGCTTGGAACTTAGCAATTTAAGGATGGGTCTTCCAATCAGTTTGAATGAATAATTTGAGTTTACGTCTTATTTTGGACAATAGCCAACTCCTACAGAGAAAAAGTGCTCCGGATTTGTTTTTAATGAGACCATATTCCACTAAAGGGCAATGAGAATTGGAAGCCTAACTCTTTTAGATCTTTTGAAATCCCAGCCCAAAAGAACAGGAAGAGATTAAAAAGTAATTCTATGACCTACCACACACCTTCTGGTTAATTTACGAAATGAAATCTGTTTCCTAAAAATATCTCATGGAATACAGAGACAGCTGAATTGTCAATATCTACTCAAGCCAGGCTGTGTGGCCTGGGCTGTCAAGTGCTTATAGGTAAGGATGAGGGGAAAGGCAATGAGGCAGATATCCTGCTGGGAGTCTGTTATAGACCACCCCAACCAGGATGAAGAGGTAGACAAAGCATTCTACAAGTGGCTGGCATAAGCGTCACAATCATTAGCCCTTGTTCTCATGGGGGACTTTAACTTACTGGATGTCTGCTGGAAATACAGAACGGCAGAGAAGAGTCTAGGAGGTTCCTGGAGTATGGAAGACAACTTCCTGACACAACTGGTAAGTGAGCCTTGCTTGACCTGCTGTTTACAAACAAAGAAGGACTGGTGGGAGATGTGGTGGTTAGAGGCCATCTTGGGTTTAGGACTATGAAATTATAGAGTTCTAGATTCTTGGTGAAGTAAGCAGGAAGGTCAACAAAGCCACTATCATGGACTTCCGGAGGGCAGACTTTGGCCTGTTCAGGACACTGGTTGAGAGAGTCCTTTGGGAGGCAGTCCTAAAGGGCAAAGTTGCCCAAGAAGGCTGGTCGCTCTTCAAGAAGGGAATCCTGGAGGTGCAAGAGCAGGCCATTCCCATGTGCCATAAGACGAACCACTGGGGAAGACAACTGGCTTGGCTGAATAGGGAGCTTTTGCTGGGACTCAGGAAAAAAAAAGAGAGTTTACCACTTTTGGAAGAAGGGGCAGGCAACTCAAGAAGAGTACAGGGATCTTGTAAGGTCATGCAGAGAGAAAATTAGAAAGGCAAAAGCCCAGCTAGATCTCAACCTGGCCACTGTTGTAAGAAATAACCAAAAATGTTTTTACAAATACATTAAAAGCAAAAAGAGAGCCAAGGAGAATCTCCAGACTTTACTGAATGCAGGGGGGTGAGGGGGGGTGGGGGGGAACATTGCCACCAAGGATGAGGAAAAAGCTGAGGTACTTAATGCCTTCTTTGCCTCAGTCTTTTGAGTTTTTTTCTTTTTATGGTGAAACCAGCTTTCAGAAGAAACTGAATTATTCTTTTTCCCTTGAAAACACTTCTGCTTTGTTTGCCCATATGATGATGTTGATGTATTGCAGATGTTCAGGGGCATCATCCTATTCCAGTGCAGACTGGACTATTCCATGACAAATGGTAGGCTTGTGCTTCCCCCGTGGTGCAGTCAATCCCTCCACATGAAAGCAAACAGTGTCCTGCACTCAGCTGCCAAAGAAATTGAGAAAAACACATTGACAGTATCAGTTGCAGTATACCACTTGGCTGCCTGCCATATTGGAGCTCTGGCATGTCTAGTATAGAAGGACTCAGCCGCGGCATGACTTTGTTCAGGCCACAGTAGTCCGCTGTTAACCTCCACGCTCCATCAGAATTTTGCACTGGCCATATGGGGCTACTAAAGGGTGAGCAAGTCTTGCTGATCATTTCTTGGCTTTCTAATTTATGAATCAGGAAATGGATGGGAAACGGAGAGTCTTGGTTGGTGTGATGTTGCCACTGGAACTGTTCTTCATCCCACAGAAACCCACAACGGAGGGATCTTTCAAGAGGTCAGAAAAGGTAGACAGCTGTTTAATCTTCTGTGTTTTCATGGTGGCTACACTAAACTGATATACCTTTGAGTTCTTGAAGTACTGTCTCCTGAGGTTATCTATGCCAAGAATACATGGGGCCTCTGGTCTGGTCACAGTAGGTGCTTTTGCCTCTTCTGTTAAGCTCACATCAGCCTCCAATAGAGACAACTGTTGAGATCCCCATGTCACTCTGGAAATCCAGATGGGTACCATGCCCTTATGCCCCAATGGCATTAGGGTATACTGTGCACCAGTGTCCAACAAAGCCCTTTAATTCAGTGGATCTGATACGCCAGGTCATCGAACCCACACAGTTTATTATACCTGTTCATCCCTTTCCTACTGCTGGTCAAAGGAAGAGACCCCCCCTATTCCTGTTCAGTGTATTCACTGCCAAACCCTTACACTGCCAGACCAGATATCCCTTCACTAGAATGAAGGGAGGTTATCTCAGTGATTCTTCTTCTGAGTCTGGTGGATCACCAATTGCCTTTTTACATCTTGAAAGCAATTAAACCAACAACCTTCTTGGATGACCCCTTCTTAGCCGCTGTCTTCCCCCTCAGTTTGTGTAGATGGGCTTCCAGCTTAAAGGCAGGCTTACCATCCCACTTCCTCATGTTGTCTGCCTGGTCATGCAGGAAAAACTAGAGAGTGCCATGCAGTGTGTGCCTGGGGCTCCCTTTCCTTCTCTCCAGGGCTCCACGGGGTGCCCCTGAGAGCCAAGGTGCTGTCCTGGGGGACAAAGAGGGAGACAGACTTTCTTCAAAATGTCAGAGCCAGGAAGTTGCCTTCTCTACAGCTGGTGTATCTGAATCTGGGCAATACATTTTTGTCAAGCTGTTTGGAAGCTGTTGCTGGTGCATTTTGGACCACCTTTCTCCACATGGCCTGTATGCACAGGCTGTCACTGAGATCTTTGGAGAACTTGTCATCTAGGTCACCGTAGACGATTTTCAGCACCGATAATTCTCCCAGATACTGTGAGTATCTCAGTGCTAGTCCACTTCCCTTGGTAATTCACAAGGTCTCACTTGAATGGATATCTTACCTTCATGCTTGACAGGAGCTGCCTCCAGAGAGTGTAAATTGTTGCCTCTTTTCTAATTTCTCTGTCAATTGCCTGGTCCCTAGGGAGGGATCCCAGCTGTTGGGCTTCCTTACATTCTAATTTCTGACTGTTGGCCCCACTATCCCAGCATTTTAGAACAGCCAGGCAGCAAACTGCTCACTTGAAAGGCAGGTGTAATCCTTCCGCATGTCCTGAAGTTCTTTCAAGGTCAGGTACTGGGTAGTTTCCTCCTCTTGGGTAATTTCTCTCATTTCTTCCTCCCCTTTCTTTGCTGAAGGACTGGCTTCCTGATCAGATTCTTCCTCCTCCTTCTCCCTTATTAGTCAATGATATGGACCCATTAACCTCCATGTCCACTGCTTCTTTTTCACTACTGGTGTGATTACTGTAGTTGGGATTTGGGTCCCTGTCTCAACCATCGTGTTCTTAGTTGTAGCTTGGACACCTGTCTCAGTCACGGCATCCTCAGAGGTGGTCTGGGTCCCTGTCTTAACCACAGTGCTCTGATAGTACTGAACTGTGGCTTGATAGGCACAGGCCAAGCCTCAAAACAGTGCTACAAGCAATGGGGTAGGCAAGGAACCCTTCTATCAGGTGGCACATAAGTTCACAAGGGTTATGTGCCTGTTCGGTTACTAGGAAACTTCCCAGCCTGGTCCGACCCTCGGACTACTATCCCTTACTGCTCTTCCACATGGGTGCTGATGAAGTTGCAGTAAGTAGCCCGAGGGTGATTAAAAAATAATTCAAAGCCTTGGGGCAGTTAGTAAAGGAATCTGGAGTGCAGGTTATCTTTTCCTCGCTCCTTCCAGTGGTGGGCAGAGACACTGGGCAATACAGGCAAACTCAATCTATTAACACATGGCTCTGAGACTGGTGTCGCCACCACAACTTTGGATTCTTTGACCATGGGATGGCCTACACGGCACCAGGTTTGCTGGCGTCAAATGGGAGCCAGCTTTCTCAAAGGAGGAAGAGGGTCTTTGTCCAGGAGCTTGCGGGGCTTATTGACAGGGCTTTAAACTAGATGTGAAGGGGGAAGGGGAACCTATTGGGCTTGCCAGCAACAGACTAGGGGATGATACACAATGGTTAGAGGGACAGGTGGCTAGTATGAGCCCTCAACCTGTTGTCCAGCAGCGTGCCAGGGGCGCTGCAGCAAAGTTGAAGTCTGGCGGAGGTGAACCGGAGACTCCTGAGGTAGTAGGAGCCAACAAGGAAAAGCCTGTGAAACACCTCAAGGGAAACAAGGGATGTTCTGCTATGAAGGTGATGAGGCCGACAGCTCAGATGAAATGCCTCTATACAAACGCACGCAGCATGGGAAACAAACAGGAGGAGTTAGAAGCTATCGTGCTGCTAGAAAGCTACAACCTGATTGCCATGACAGAAACTTGGTGGGATGAATCCCACGACTGGAATGTAGCTATTCATGGCTACAGGCTGTTCAGAAGGGACAGGCGAGGAAGGAGGGGCGGAGGTGTTGCCCTCTACATCAAGAAATTATCTTTAAAGTGTGAAGAGCTGACCCTGAAGAATAGCCACGAGCAGGTCAAAAGCTTATGGGTAAGAATCAGAGAGAGAGGCAACAAAGGGAACCTGGTGGTTGGTGTCTACTACAGGCTGCCAGATCAAGAGGAGCCAACTGACGAAGCGTTCTTCCTCC
>JAKFQP010000147.1:2283413-2303914 GCA_023375905.1 Nycticorax nycticorax | reverse complement strand
AGAAGGCTGCAGGGAGACCTGATTGCGGCCTTTCAGTACCTAAAGGGGGCCTATAGGAAAGATGGGGAAAATCTTTTTAGTAGGGCCAGCTGTGTCAGGACAAGGGGTAATGGTTTTAAACTGAAGCAGGGTAGGTTTAGACTGGATCTAAGGAAGAAATCCTTTGCAATGAGGGTGGTCAAACACTGGAACAGGTTGCCCAGAGAGGTGGTGGAGGCCCCACCCCTGGCAACATTCAAGGCCAGGTTGGATGGGGCTCTGAGCAACCTGATCTAGTTAGCAGTGTCCCTGCTGACTGCAGGGGGGTTGGACTAGATGACCTCTAGGGGTCCCTTCTAACAAGCAAAGGTTACTCACAGAAGCAAAACAAAGCAACAAGATTAAATCTCTACTTCTCGTGATTTCTTTACTGGTGATGTTCAGACACTTCCTGGGAAGCAGGGCCCCAATACATGTAGTGGTTACTTCAGAAGACAATCACCTTAATAACAAATGCTCCCTTCCCCCCTTTTCTCTTAGCTTCTTTTTCTGAGCTCAACACCATGTGATATGGAATATCCCTTTGGTCAGCTTGGGTCAGCTGACCTGGCTACATCCCCTCCCAGTCTTTTGCCCACCCCCAGCCTACTGGCCTTCACAGAGGTTGAAGAGACAGAACTGATGCTGTGTGAGCACTAATTTCTTCCAGTTTGATTGTTTTACTAGCTTTTCTAAATCCAGTGTCTTTTTCAACAGCTATTATACCTAATTTCACAAGTCATTACAGTAAATAATTAGAAAAACATTGGCTTTCAGTTCTATTCCTACGTACCTAGTCTTTACTTTTTTTTGTCTACCCAAGTGTGCCTGCTGTTTAACCTTGCCAAATACATAAATGATTCACCAGCCTTTAGGATAAAAGTTGGCTGGCAGTTATCCTGGTCAACTTGCATGTTCTGGATGGTAATATAGCATTAATTTTCACCTAGACTTCACACATTTCCTCAGTGTTCCAGGATTAGAGAAATTTAATCATAGACTTTGTCAGCCATCTCTTTCAAAGGCCATTTATTCAGATTTTCTGTTTGTAGACAATGCTTAACATCCTTCCTATTTAACAAAAATCTCCAAATTACTTTTTAATCCTCACAACAGTATGGTTAATTCCAGATATAGGACATAATTTTTCAATTTTATCATCTTTACCAAAAACATGTGTATGCCAGTGGTATGATTAATTTTTTACGACAGTATAACTTCAAATAACCTTAATAGCAACATAGCAGCAACTACAGTCAACTATTCTCCGATATCTTCACAATAGCTTATGAGATTTTTCAACAGCATGACTTTTACAACATCATTATATATATATTGCTTTTTTTTCAGTTAGTTACATATACTTTTTCTGACTTCAGGAAAATTATGAGTGAAACAGAGTGGGGTTTTAGACATATTTCTTCCTCCTTATTCTTTGTTGAATCATGCCTACCTGTTCATGCAAAAAATTGAAGATTTCCCAGTTGTCATCTGTAATTTTCTGCTTTTCTTTCACTACTGACAAATCCTACTCATGTTTTAATGTAATTTTATTAATTCTTTATTTGAATTAGTTCCTGTGTAATATCAAATATGTGTTTTCCTTTGTGTATACGTACAGCTTCACTCATTCTTTTCCTATTTTGAATATAAAGGTATCAAGATTCCTGATCTCTAAGCAACAAGCAACTTCCAGTTCGGTGAGAAAGTAATCTTCCTGCATTGAGAAAATTGTTAATTTACTATTGCATACAGTAAGTTCTTGTCAGATACAATGTAGAAACTTTTAGCATCTTTGGTAATTATTTCCAATTACCTACATGAAGCATATTTCTCTTTAAGCTGAACTTTTTTTGTAACAATAATGTTCTCTTAGCATGTTAAAGAGCAGGTCTGGAGTGAAATTGTCCATCAATGATCTAATTGGCAGAATGCTTTAAATGAAGCACTTGACATTGCTGGCACTCACTTGAGCACACACATATTCAAGATTATTTGATGCTAAAATTATCAACACAATTAAAAAAAATGAGTTTCTAACATAACTTCATTACTACTGCCTGCAGTCACTTTACACTATCCAAATAGAGATATGAGCAGGTATTATAATATATAAGTGAGATTTAATCAATTTTTAAAAGTGTCAATTATACCACATTTTTTCTCAATGATGAGAACACCCAATGCCTCTTGCTCACTTACTGAGGCACCAAGCATTGGACAGAAACAAGAAAATAAGTTCTGTTAAACCACATTAGCTTCATGGGCTTGCAACACTGTAAGCATGTACAACAGTTAAAGCTTACACTTATGTGTATGTATATAGAGACTTCTATATACACAAACATAAGCACATCTGCATAAAACGTGTTGTTGATTGAATTACCTCTTTAATGATAGTGTTAAATTCCTTCCTTCCTTCACCTGTGAGCATGCCAATTCTCATATCACAATGAATTCCAATGTTCTGTAAAACCAAATTCTCAGTGTGACTCAAGCTATACCATCAATTGTTCCCCATATTTACTGCTTTCTTATTTTTGCTGACAAAAATATCTGTGATAAAATCATCTAGACTTTTGACTTCCTTTATGCTGTTCTAAATAAATTTTTTAAAACATCCCATAATGTGTGTATTTAATAGTGTGTAGTGTGACCAGTGAAAATTTCCCAGACAGCTAGAGAGAGTTTTATGTTCTTAGTGTGAGGACACAAACACCTTTATTTTTGTGAGTGTACATTGGCAGATTCTCTAGACATTTTTTTCTGATTGTACAGTGACTACTGACATTTAGTTATCTTATTAACATGGCTGAAGAAAAGAAACAGTCAACAAAACAATTTGCAATTAATATTATACATATTTACTTGTTGGCACTAATACCTACACTTAATTAAAAAGAATAAAAGCACTGAAACGACAGTAATCATTTCTCCAAAGTATATGTTTTGTATATATTTTAATAATGGAGGAAAAGGAAAGGCTTCAGGCAGATCCTGGTCTGTCAATTCAAAGCCTTGTCAATTCAAAATACTATTTAAGGGAGAGAGATAGGAACTACTATTCACCTCTTAATGACTTCCAATACTAGCATGTCAGTAGTAGCAGTAGTAATACTTGCAGTTATAATAGCAGAACCAAGTCAAAAGCACATTGTGATACAGATTGGAACACAGTGTCACTCTTATTCTTACCATAGTCCATTATGACAGGAATACCACTGAGCAAAATCACACAAGTCTGCTTTTTCCTGCCTTTTGAAATTAAGATAGTTCCAAAAAGAAAAAAAGAAAATAAATCCACAAAAAAACCCAGAAAAACAAAATGAAAAAACCCAAACAAAAAAACACTAAAAAAATCAACTGTTCCCCCTCCCAAACAAACGCCCCCAAAAAAACCACCCCAAACCCCCCCCCTCAACCTGTATTATTTTAAAGTATGAAGTCATTCAGGAGTATGGATTTTTCTGGATAAATGCTACATGTAAGTGTTGAAGCAGTCTGTATATGAATTTTCACAGGAGGCAGTAAGTAGATCAGCTAAGGAGGATTTGGGATAGGTGCTGGTAGTGTTATAAGGTTTTTGAGAAAGAGGCTGCTGAAAGTCAATAGTGTTGCAGGACTGAAACTAACACTTCAGCTCTGTCACTTCTTGCTTTATTACTTACTGATTTTAAATCTAAAGCCTGACAAAATCAGCTCTTAATCAAATTATTGAGACAAATGTTACTCCTGATCTAGACTTTACAGATCCTTCATCTTAATATATTGCTTCAAAAATTCAATACTATATCATTGTTTTAGCAAAGGCCACACACTGTAAAATCCTGATTTCCGCCATGATTTGTCTTTCACAATCCAATCACTGCCCAGGTTAAATAATAATAATAATAATAATAATAATAATAATAATAATAATAGTAGCAACAATAACAATAATAATAATAATAACAATAATATCATGGAACTAAGACATTAAAAAATGAGAAGGTTTCTTGACAAGATAAATTTGACATAGTTATAGACAACTTTCCCCCACTTTGAAATACAACCTAATGCTCAGTTAATGTATTCTAGGCAGCACACTTGTTCTGTTAAGGTAAACTGATTACTTTTAATACAGAGGCTGTAATACAAGCAGAAAATAATAGAAAACCATAAAATACATTTGTGACCTTGTTCTGTCAAAAAATTAATGAAAAAATAAATGAACATAATAAAATATTACATTTGCTTCCAAACATAATTATGGAATAATTGTAAAATTCATGATGGTTATGTCAAAACCTGCACCTGTTTATTCTGATAAACACTAATTAGCTATAGAAGAAGTCTCCTCCTTAATAAGCAGAATTACATACTTTTGTGAAAGCATTGTCATCTTTTTCCATTTATTTTTGCTTTTATAAGTACATGAGACATGAATAATAGTTAGATTACCCACTGCTGAAGCAGGCAGTATTTCCATGAGGACAGCGAATGTCCTATGTTTAATACATATTTATTTCCTTCCTGCAATATGCTTTATTGGTAACTTGAATAGTAAATCTCAGTTTAATTTTCAAGCTGTTGAAGGTTTTCTTTTTAGACTTTCTTTTGCTCTTCTCCATAAATGCAAATGCCTAAGGGACAATGTGAAGTATCATTCTATAGCTGGAGCAAAGGATTGATCCTTCTGCTATTATTTCAGTAGCAAAGCTGAAACAAAAAATAGGGGAGAGCGGGTTTGAGTCTACTAGTAAGTATTGTTTCACTTGAAATAATGTAGTGGGTTACCAAGCTATATACCTAATGTTTTTATTGCTTGAGACTTTAAAGAGTTAATCCTACTCTTGAAAATTACTCTCTGAAAACAACCCCACTCTGGATCATTATTTTCAGTTAGGTAGAAGAAACAGAATTATGGAATCTTAGAATCATAGGATTGTTTAGGTTGGAAAAGACCTTCAGGCTCATTGAGTCCAACCATTAACCTAACACTGCCAAGTCCACCACTAAGTCATGTCCCTAAGCACCACATCTACATGTCCTATCATCAGAAAGCTAAGAAGAGAGGGTTGGTGAAAAATTACCCTTTTTATTTATATTGTGGGGTCTGGGCAATATAGTCTGACACTTCATATAAACAATTTCCTTTCTGGGAAAAAAAAAAACAAACCAAAAAACAAACAGAAAACCAATGGAAACTCTCTGCAAACACCAGATCAGACCTTGCCACTATTAGCAATAATAAGCAGCATAATATGCTGGTGAGGGTCTGGAGCACAAGTCCTGTGAGGAGCAGCTGAGTGAACTGGGTTTGTTCAGCCTGGAGAATAGGAGGCTGAGGGGAGACCTTATCACCCTCTACAACTACCTGAAAAGAGGTTGTAGTGAGGTGGGTGTCAGTCTCTTCTCCCAAGTAACAAGAGATAGGATGAGAGGAAATGGCCTCAATATATTGGGTATTACGAAAAATTTCTTCACCAAAATTGTTGTCAAGTATTGAAATGGGCCACCCAGGGAAGTGGTTGAGTCCCCATCCCTGGAGGTATTCAAAGAACACGTACGCGTGGTGTTTAAGGACATGGTTTAGTGGTGGAATAGCAGTGTTAGGTTAACAGTTGGACTTGATGATCTTAAAGGTCTTTTCCAAATTAAATGATTCTATGATTCTATGACTAATTTTGTAAGGATCCTCATTTGAACCTATTGTCAGAGTTAAGTTACTACTCAATGTGACTAAGGAACCCTCTAGTGATTTAGCCCACATTTCTCCCTCACCGCATTTTGCTCCTTATCAGACATGCCGTTGCTATTTAGTTTGTAAGGGGGAGGGGTGTATATGTGTATCTTCAGCTTGACTAAATAGGTCTTTATATCTGTGCTTTTTTAAAACTGGTTAATAGATGAAGTGGCCAAAAATAAATCTTATAATAATTTAAATAGTATATGCTAGATCTGGGATTTTAGGATGAATGAAGTTGATTTACCGCATGACATTTTTTTACTGTTACTTCATAATAACAAGTCACAAAATTATATCCCCATTTTTCTGGCCCTTCCCTTCATCATTTTTCACAATGAAGAAATGAAAAGTGTTTTGCAATATTTCACAAGCAGCACACTGCTGTTTGAAGGTGGTGATTTGAGATTGAACTTTATATTGATTGTAGTAACAGATTAATAAAGAAAGCTAATCTGATTTATAATAATGAAAACTCCACCTTGTAGTATCCATAGGTAATAGAATTTCAGGATCATAAAAATGCTCCTTGGGGCTTTTGGATGTCATCTGGTCCAATATCCCACCTGAAGGAGAGTAACAGCCAAGTAACAGATCAATTAAACTATGGTTTTGTTGAAATGAGTCTTTGTAACTTCCAATGAGAGACAGCCTACAGCTTCTCTGGGTTACCTGGTCCAGCACTGCACTTCCCCTAATATGATGTTGTCCATAAATTTTCTGGGAGTTTCTTCTGACTTATGATCCAGGTCATTATTGAATATATTGAACAGGTTGTACTGTGGACCTCTGAGGTGCTCCCACTTGCAACTGGCTGCCAACCACTTAAGTGATTACTGAGCCGATAATGACCCTTTGAACCCAGTGGGCCAACTACATTTCAGCCTACCAACAGTCCATTCCTCCAGCTTCTACTCCTAAGTTTTCAAATGAGAATGCTGTGGAAGATGGTATCAAAAGCCTGACTAAAGTTATGTTACATTTACTGTCCTCCTGCCTGTGTAACCAGTCACAGAAGACAATCAGACTGGTCACATATGGTCTTCTTAAAGTCTTGTTGACTGTTCCTGATTATGCGGTTGTCCTTTGCGTGTCTGAAAAAGAATTACAAAAGAGTGTACGCTGTGATCGTCCTGTGGTCTGAATTACAAGCTCACAGCCTCCAGGTGCTTGATTCCTGCTTTGGTTGCCTGCCATTTTCTTAATTGTGTTCAAAGTTATTTTTCTAAATAGAAGTCTGAAGACAATGGCATTTTAAAAGCAGATTACAGTGACATTAACAGAAGATGTTGAATCAGTGTATAAGGGAAAGGAAGATGATTTGCAGGGAGCATTTGAGATTCACCCGCAAGAGAGCAAGCAACAGGCACAAAGATCGCAGTCTATTAACATAATGGCATATTACCAAAGACTAATGAGCTTGCCACTGACTACAATCTGTATTTATTGACTACTCTAGTAGTTACCATTTCTCATTATACCCTTGCAAGATTGTCAAATAGAATTAATAAAATCTGTCTCTTAATTTTAAGAGTCTTCCTCTTATAAGTTCAGGCTGACAACTAGACAGAGTAAACTTCTGAAGTTACAGGAAGAAGCTAAGACACTAGTGTTGTGGTTGTTTTTCAGAGTACAGAAAGATAGAGAAAAATAAAAGTACATTTAATTTCAGGGAAATTGTCATACATTGAAATTCATTATTGACTTCAGTTGTTTATAATAATAAACAACTGTAATCTCCTTATTACTTTGCGGGAATTTTTTCTTCTATGGTCCTCCAAGTTCACCTGAATGATGGCATCACCTTAACATTGTCGAGTTCTGACCCATGATAACTGAATTGCACCCACAAAAATATTGGAACAAAATCTTGAAGTAAAAGATGGGAAATATGAAAATTCTTTGTCTTAAATGTTCATTTGAGACATTTTGCATTCTTTAAGCACTGAACTTACTGAAAATCATCCTGAGAGGGTTGTAAAACATTACAGCAATTTTATAGAAGGCAGTTATGAAAAGGAAACTATCACAGGTTGGAAAACTAGTAGAACTGGAAAAAAAAAACCAGAATGCTTTCTCACTAGCAAAACTGCAAACTTTTATACAGTTGTTAAAATAAAGTCCCTTCATAGTTAAAAATATTGAACAAAAACTTGTCTGCTTAAAAATGATCAAAGGAAAGCATCTTCAAGCATTTCTCATATCAAATTCATGCCTTTCTAGAATTTATTCATAATAAAAATAATTTTTAGGCTATAGAGGTTGATTTGTCCTGATCACTCATATTACAAAAAAATCTTTAAGGATTTTTGTTATTTAAATTAAAAACATTGAAATTATGTCAACTGAGAAAAAATGTTTATGAGTGCAAATACTGACTCCAACATTCATTTTAATATTCAGACAGCACTCAGTGGGTAAAAAGATTTTGAAAAGAAATCTTTGACCACCTTACAGCAAATTATTCTGAAGCTCTTTTGTACAAAGTAGCTGAGTCATTGCTTTTTAGTATGTCACTCCACAGACTAGAAAAAAAATCAATAATCTTCTTAACACCACTAAAAAAAAAAAATCAGATTACTATGTAGAAAGCTGTCATGTAATTAAATCTTGATACACACAAACAGAAGAGAATACTAAGTACAACTGTTGTGGTTTAACCCCGGCTGGCAACTCAGCACCACACAGCCACTCGCTCACTTCCCTGTCGTGAGATGGGGGAGAGAATTGGAAGAATAAAAGTGAGAAAACTTGTGGGTTGAGATAAAGACACTTTAATAGGAAGAGCAAAAGCTGCCCATGCAAGCAAAGCAAAACAAGAAATTCATTCACTATGTCCCATGGGCAGGCAGGTGCTCAGCCATCTACAGGACAGCAGGGCTCCATCACACATAATGGTTACTTGGGAAGACAAATGCCATCACTCCAAACGTCCCCCACTTCCTTCTTCTTCCCCCAGCTTTCTATGCTGAGCATGATGTCATATGGTCTGGAAGATCCCTTTGGTCAGTTGGGGTCAGCTGTCCCAGCTGTGCCCCCTCCCAGCTTCTTGTGCACCCCCAGCCCACTCACTGGTGGGGTGGTGTGAGAAGCAGAAAAGTCCTTGGCTCTGTGTAAGACCTGCCCAGCAGTAACTAAATCGTCCCTCTGTTATCAACACTGTTTCCAGCACAAATCCAAGATATAGCCCCATACAAGCTCTTATGAAGAAAACTAACTCTATCCCAGACAAAACCAGTTTTTTTTTAATTTCAGAAAACCCTAACATTTTAAATAACTCTAATTAGCAAACAAAGACAAAAGGCAGATGGCAAAGACAACACAAAACTTTTCATTTGGTATCATTGAACCTTGAAGATTTTCTATGAGTTCATACATGAATTTGAATGATGTCATTTCATAGTCCATAGTGAGATCTAACAATAGATGACTTGGGGTGGAAGAGAAGTTTTTACATAATAATATAAGTCTGTCTCATCGTAATAAGCAAAATGTGAGAAACAACAGGATTTTAAAAAAATCCAATCCCTCTATCATCTAAGTCTCTCCTAAATGTTTATTTCCTGATTAAGAAAGAAATAGTTTGGAGGGATCAGCAAAATAGAAACCCCACTTTTTACTATTTTGTCATATTAATATACATTTACCTACAATGTTTTAAAAACAAATAAAAGTGGGGTTTTTTTTAAACTATATCCAGTTTCCTCCAGAACACCACAACAGCTGAAGATCCTGATAATTAACTGAACTTTGAGGCATTTCTAAATCAAAAGTAGAGTCACAGTGTGCTCAAAGTTTTTTTCCAGAGGCCTTAAAAACTTCAACTAAAAATGATACAAACACAAGATTAAAGTATGTAATTTTGTAGAACATATTGTACAAATATATTATTTGGAGACAGGACAACATGTTACTGTTAATTAAGAGAAGTAATGAGAGCACCAGGATGCGGTCTTCATCTTTGAGAGAACACTCATAACTAAAGTAGGTCTTGTGGAGATGAAGTTTATCACGGTTATGAGATTAATTACACAAGCTATTCAAATATTTCTCAGAAATGTCTGAAATACCAGATGAAGATTTACAAAGTTAAACTGAAAAAAAAAATCAACCCCCCAAATATTTCAAGAAACAAATCAAATGATGAAAAACAAGGAACAAAGGTTTTGGAATTGGCAAGGTGCTTATATTAACTGTCCTTTAGTCCAAATTGTCCACCACTTGTCTTTATTGTGCCAGTTCAGGTAAAAGGCAATTAACATTCCACGCTCTCCAACAGGCTTTCCCATATTTCTGAATTAAAATTGGGGTACCTGGAGTGCCCCAAAGTTCTCCAGGCTTGCAGCATTAGGAGAAGATGAGTTTACATTGCACAGGAATTTAATACTTGCCTGAGGACCAAAAGCAGTCAGCTCAACAGGTGATGCTTCTGTGAAGAAGTAAAAGAAAAAGAACTTTTATGCATGAAGTTATGCCAGAAATGGCATGGGAGGCAATGGAAGAAAGCTTAATGGAATATCGTCATTCCTAATGGACAACAGCTGTTTTTCTCTGCATGTAGTAGTGAACATGCAGCTCAGAAGAGCTCAATCAACTAAAAGATATATCTTTTCATCTTAAGATTTTCTCATGAATGACCATAAAGGAAAACAGAATATTAGTATTGTTTCTGTAAAGAAATATAATTGGAAAAAATCAATCTTAAGTACCATTCTCCACCTTCAAAAAATACACAGGACAAGAAAATGTTCAGAGGACAACAAGGGTGATTAAATTAGTTAGGCAACTTCTATATGAAAAGCTTTAAACAAGCTAAGACACTTCAGCCCCCCCAAAAAAGGCAACTAAGGGGAATATGTCTGGCACAAAGGTAATATGGAATGATTGTTCTTTGATTCTTCTGATACAAGATAGAACGACATTAAATTAAGCTCACAGATAAAAGATTCAAAACAAATTTTAAAAGTCACACAATACATAGTTCAGCTGAAAAAGGGTTTGCTACAGGAAACTATGGGAGTAAAAATTTTACATTGGTTCTAGTAAAATAAAGTAAAAAATTCAAGGACTTCAAAGAGTTCTTGAGTCAAAAATCACTGGAGACTGGGAGAGTGGTAATTAGCACTGGCCTCCATTCCATCCATCTTTGTGACTCATGAAGTTTGACAGAAATACTTTTCATTTTTGCACAAAATTCTAGAATCTGACTTTTTTCCAAAAGTTTTTGTTCTGTTTCAAAAACTTTTGTGTATAACTTAACTAACTTCAATGGACCTACAGTATTTGATTCTAACTTCCATTTTAGTCACAAATACCGCATGCTATAAGAAATCTTAACTTGCATTCCCTATCACTTTTGACAAATCTTAAGAAACTTTTATTATTAAGTCAAAATTTAGTTTCAAACTGTTCTCCAGTTTTATGCTACTTTGTTAATGACATCAGTATTGTATTTTGGTTTATATTGCTCAGCTATATTCCAGCAGTCACAGGATCAGTCCCCTATCTGTAAAACCTAACCTGCTGTTTCCAAGTTCACTAACTTGTATTTTGTAATGTTTCAAAATGAAGACAGTGTCAGATCTCTGCAAGCTTCTGTAGTCACCTGGTTCTTCCACCTTCCTATTCGCGTTTTGAAGAAAAAAACCCCTCAAACCAGCATTATGATCTCACTTTCATTTTGCCCTGTACTGGTGAGGCCACACTGTACAGTGTTCAGTTTTAGGTCCCTCACTACAAGAAAGACATAGGGGTGCTGGAGCGTGTCCAGAGAAGAGCAACAAAGCTGGTGAAGGGTCTAGATAACACGTCCTGTGAGGACCGGCTGAGGAAACTGGGGTTGTTCAGCCTGGAGAAGAGAAGGCTCTTATCGCCCTCTACCTGACAGGAGGTTGTAATGAGGTCTCTTTTCAAGTAACAAGTGATAGGATGAGAGGAAATGGCCTCAAGTTGCATCAAGGGAGGTTTAGACTGGATATTAGGGAAAATTTCTTCACTGAAAGGGTTGTCAAGCATTGGAACAGGCTGCCCAGAGAAGCATGGTTGATTCACCATCCCCGGAGGTATTTAAAAGATGTGTAGATGTGGCACTTAGGGACATGGGTTAGTGGTGGACTTGGTACTGTTAGGTTAAGAGTTGGGCTTGCTGACGTTAAAGCTCTTTTCCAACCTAATTCTACTAAGCACTTGCCAGGCTGCACATGGAGTACTGTGTCCAGTTCTGGTCCTCATGGTTCAAAAATGATGTGAGCAGACTGGAGAGGGTCCAAAGGAGGGACACAAAGATGGTCAAAGAGCTGCAGAACCTGCCCTGTGAGGAAAGACTAAAGCAGTTACATCTCTTCTCTGAAGAAGAGAAGGCTCAGGGGGACCTCATCACAGTATTCCAGTACTTAAACGGCAGCTACAAAGAGGACAGAGGATCTCTCTTCACAAGGAGCCACATGGAGAGGACAAGGGGCAATGAGTACACGTTGCACTGGGAGAGGTTTCTTCTTGATATAAGAAAGATTTTTTTACAGTGAGAACAATAAATCACTGGAACAACCTCCCCAGAGACATGGTGAAGTCCCCATTGCTGGAGATTTTCAAGATGCAGTTAGACAGGGTGGTAGGTAATCTCATGTAGTATTCCTTTCCCACAAAAGCCTGGACTGGAAGATCTTTTGAGGTCCCTTCCCACCTGGGATGATCTGTCATTCTATGAACCAATATCAGAAAGTACATTATTAGACTTCCAGATCTGAATTAATTGCCATTATCTTTTTTTTTTTCTTTTTTGAACTGACAAGGAGTTGAAAACATGCATTCCACAGTCAAAAACAATGGGTAATTGTTCCATACTTCATGACACAGGTTTCTATGTAAACTCTCATAAATTATTTTTAACATCAGACTGAATTTGGGAAATAATAACAGAGTATAAGAATTAATAACAATGCAAAAGTAAAAGCAAACTCAAAGGAACCTAATGTACATATCAAGCAATTAGTATAATGAGAATTAATCCCAGAATGTGTTAAGCAACCCAAGAAACAAGACTTGAAAGAAAACAAATTTTTAACCTTGTAAATATTCTTTTCAAAATAAATGGTTATCTATTCTTCAAGTCACATGTTTTGCTTATTACCCAACACAAATACTTTACTATTTGATGATGCATACAAATGAAGGCAAACAATTCTATCAAAACATTCCATGGTTGCAATTTTTGAACAAGTTGATTAGAAGTGAATTGCAACCAGCCTGAGTCAAAATGTCTCTATTGTGTCAATGAATTAAAGGGTAAGGTTCCAGGCTTGACTGAACTCCAGTTTCCTTATCAGTAGTCTTACTTCATGATTGTGTTTCATTTTAAACATGACAGTGAGCAGCTCAAGCTTGACATGGATATGACAAGTTTCCCCGTTTTCTGTGAAAAAATGATAACGTTAGGCATAAGGTAACTGCAAACAGATTAATTCTATGGTGAGAGCCAAGTTCCAAGCAATACATCACCATCCATATTATTTTTCTTCTTTCCGTGTGCTTAATTTGGATCTTCAAATTTTGATTGGAGGTAGCAAATATTTAATAACAATAGGGTCAATAATAAAATAATTAGCCTAGTCTCTTTGAACTCAAGGATGGCATCTGAAATCTTGGCCAAACTCCACCTTTATCTGTCACCTACTAAAACTGAGTACAAAATTGTTGAGTACTCATGTCTAAAAGAAAAAAAGTTATTTATCTTCATTATCTCTGTCACCTACTAAGGAAAAATAAGTAAATGCACATAAAAAGATATATATTGCTCCATAAACTATAGATTATATTCTTATGTAGCATATCTTGATGTATGACCTATTTCGTGATACATGCGTTGTCCCTTAAAAACTAGAGCTGTTGCTGGAAAAAAAGAACTCAGGAATTGATTGGAGACATACCAGTTGCTTTAATAAACTGTAATAAAATTTAAGGGAGGTTACAGTATTCTTATTAATAACATGGCCAGTGTTTAACTTTCCTAAAATTTCTTTTGCTTCATTGCTGAATTTGAAACCTAACAGGAATAATTTTCTTTGAACATTACATTATTTTACTTTCTGTTCTACTATCACTTCATATTTTTTCCTCTCATTTTATCTGCACATTCACAAACTAATCAACTTTCCCTCAACTTTCTACAACTGTTTTTATTCATGTCATTCTAACATGCTTTCTGGGTTTCTGATAGATGATTGCAGGAACCAGGAAAGAATTTTTGCACCTCCCAGAGAAACCTTCTCCATTTCATGAATGGGTAAAGGTATTTTCCTGTATAGTCAGAATAGCAGAATGAATAATTTTCCTTCCTTGTCATTTGCCAATCACATATATGAAAATGTTTAATATTGAGAACTCCTTCCTGATGTAAAAAATACTGTGTTTCTCAGAGCGGTAATGATGTGGGTGTTTATAAGGGTAACGGTTACTGGGAAGCATACAAAGTTTAAAATAGAATAGAGTAAACTTCTCAAATATATTCTGCATGAAACCACTCCACAGCAATTATAAACACATTCAGTTTCAAAAAGGTAGCAAAACAAAAATTTCTAAACTGTGCTACTCTAATTATGAGTAAAAAATTGGGGGGATTAATAACAGGTAGTTTCACTAAATAATAATAGTTTTTACTTTCCATAGATTTATGTTTTTGTAAGAAGTAGCAATATATGATGGTTTGACCTGGCCTGGACACCAGGTGCCACCAAGCTGCTCTATCACTCCCCTCTTCAGCAGGACAGGCGGGGAGAAAATGAGATTAAAAGGAAAAAACGCCCATGGGTCAAGATCAAGGCAGTTTAATGAAAAGCAAAAGCAAAGGCTGCGTGTGGTAGCAAAAGGAAAACAAGATTTTATTTTCTACTTCCCAATAGCAGATGTCCAGCCAATTCCCAGGAAGCAGGGCTTCAGTATGCATAGCCGTTGCTCCATAAGATAAAAAGTTATAAAAGACGAATCGTAAAATTATAGAATCATAGAATCATTTGTTTGGAAAAGACCTTTAAGATCATCGAGTCCATCTGTACCTGTCCACTATTAAACCATGTCTCTAAGCATCCCATCTACCCATCTTTTAAATACCTCCAGGGATGAGGACTCGACCATGTCCCTGTGTAGACCATTCCAGATAACCCCTTCAGTGAAGAAATTTTTCCTAATATCCAATCTAAACCTCCCCTGGTGCAACTTGAGACTATTTCCTCTCGTCCTATCACTTGTTACCTGGGAGAAGACATCAACACCCACCTCACTACAGCACTTGTGACTGGCTTCCAACTGGATTTAGTTCCATTCACCACAACTCTTTGAGCTCAGCCATCCAGCCAGTTTTTCACCCAGCCAAGATTATGCTGCTCTAGGCCATGGGCAGCCAATTTCTCAAGCAGAATGCTGTGGGAAATGGTGTCAAAGGCTTTACTAAAGCCCAGGTGCACTACATCCACAGCCTTTCCCTTGTCCACTAAGTGGGTCACCTTGTCATAGAAGGAGATCAGGTTAGTCAAGCAGGATCTGCCTTTCATAAACCCATGCTGAGTGGGCCTGATCTTCTGGTTGTCATTGACATGCTGTGTGATGGCACTCAATACGATCTGCTCCATGACCTTCCCAGGCACTGAGGTCAGACTGACAGGCCTATAGTTCTGCTCAACATCCCTACCTTCTGGATCAGGGGCATGGGTACCTGGAGAACAGATGATCTTACTGTTGAAGACTGAAGCAAAGAAGGCATTAAGTACCTCAGCCTTATCCTCATCCTTTGTCACTATAGTTCCCTCTGCATCCAGTAAAGGATGAAGATTCTCCTTGGCTCTCCTTTTGTTGTTAATATATTTATAGAAACATTTATTATCTTTCATAGAATTGGCCAATTTAAGTTCTAGTTGGGCTTCAGCCCTTCTGATTTTCTCTCTGCATGACCTCACAACATCCTTGTAGTCCTCCTGAGATGCCTGCCCCTTCTTCCAAAGCTCATAGACTTTCCTCTTCTTTCTGAGACCCAGCCAAAGCTCTCTATTCAGCCAGGCCAGTTTTCTTCCCTGCCAGCTCATCTTTTGACACATGGGGAAGGCCTGCTCTTGTGCCTCCAGGATTTCCTTCTTGAGGAGCCTCCAGACTTCTTGGGCTACTTTTCCCTTTAGGACTTTCTGTCTCCCCTTTAAGTGCTCCCCCTTCCTCCTCCTTCCCCTTAGCTTTTACATGTAAGCCAACATCATATGATATGGAATAACCCTTTGGTTGGGTTGGGTCAGGTGTCTTGGCTGTGTCCCCTCCCAAGATCTTTCCCTCTCCCAGCCCACTGATTTGAATTTTATTATTTTATTTACAACACTGATATAAAGTATTATTTTATATATAATATGCCAGTATATATTTATGATACTTAACCGTATTAGTACCACAAACAGAATTCTTTTAATTACTTGAATTAATAACTTTCTCACATTGCTTAATTTCAGAATTAGTTTCAGATCTATATGAAGATATATATTACATTCTAACTTAGAAAAATATATGAGATTTATTCCAGGAAAATTTCGTAGTGCATTCATTACCACTTACATGGTGTTTGTGGAGATCAAGATAATCATGCCTCCTTTTCTGCTAAACTTAGGCTTTTCCAGGATTCACACTCAGACAAAGGGAGTTCAATAACTGCTTCTTTGCCATTTTTTTTAATTGATACGCAGAATCCACACAGACAAAATTACTCAGAAGTTGTAATGTTTCAGGCGGAGTTCATTGTATTCTGTGAAAATGTCTTAATCCATTTCATTGGGGTTTGGATCAAGTTTTATTTACTTGTCATCGTTAAACAGTCACCTGCATCTGCCTTATGTCAAGAGAACACTGATGATTAATTTTGTCCACTACTCACTAGTCTTTGATCAGTGTGGCACAGTACATTAGCAGCTAGAAAGTGATCTAGAGTCTTTTTCACATAAAACTAGTGAACTACAAGTTACCCCTGCCAAATTTAAGCAAATAAAAGAGTTTCCTTCTACATCCAGATCGCTAACTTCATAATGCATGATGCTAGCGGGAAGTAAGTAAGTAAGTAAATAAAGGCAGAAAATCAAATACAGGCTTTTTTTTATTTATTGTTTTGATGAGATACAGAATTATGTGTCTAAGAATTTTTTGAGAAAACTAATGAAATAAAAATTGACAGTCAGTATTGCCCCTTGCTGCTTTGTATCAGCCATGTCAAAATGCAATGAGACCTTGTCTAATATGGATTTTGTCACCTTTTCTAAAATGCCAGCACCATTTGCTGTGCATTGTGGTAATTTGCCTGAGAACTGTTGTTCCCTCCATCAGCCATTTATGTATTTGCCAATGCACATTTATATTTTCACTTTTTTATGGAAAAAGATGCTTGCAATTGATGCAAGCTGACCAAAGATGTCAGATTACATGGGGCAGCTGTGTTTTGACACAACAGCTTTGTGAGCTTTTAAACTGCAAAATTGCTTTTCATAATTCCTTTTTACATAATACAAACTCAAAGCAGAATAAGCTGAGGGAAACAATGTCTCCAGGCAGACAAGACATTATGGTGTTTATTAGGGCAAATCTCATGAGAGATTGTATTACATTCTAATGGTGGCTCAAATTAAGCTAGTCTCATCATCGGTTTTTACAAAGAAGATAAAATAAGTTAACAGTTACACCCATATTCTAACTGCCCTCCTTACTTCCCTTTCATTCTCCTTGAGTCCCAAATACACATTGATACATAAATATTTGTGTCTCACACTTTTGTTTTGTACATCTTTGACCAAAAAAAATATCTGAGCTTCTCTCTACAAACAAATGTTCTGAACAGGAAGATCTATGTCAGCTCAAATTTCCAAGTCAACAGATTTAACATTTCAGCATGGTCTCATGTGTACACAAAGCATAATAAAATCAAATTATTTCATTTCTGTTTTTTAGAAATCTCCTCTCAAAAAACTGCAGGCATGAGGTTTCTAGAGAATAATCGGTACTTAACACACAGCTGTGAAAGTTACCACCACTGCATGTACACAGCCAGGTCCTTACCAGGCATCTTGAATGACCAGTACAGTTTGATAACTGAAGTCCAGCTACCCCAAGTTTGGTACCCACAGATTCTGAAGCATTTTGTTGTGTTCGATACCCTACCCTAAACCAATCTTCGCACTCATTTTGCTCTGCATGAACTCTCTAGGGACGTTAAGAGTCCAGGGACTGTTGATCAGCCTATGGAGCATAGCACTGTACACAAAAGGGAGAAAATGCAAATAAAAAAAAAAAAAAAAAGGAGATATATCAGAAAGTATCTTGAAATGATGCATTAATTTGTTCTTGATAAATATTCACACTTGTTTTTTTTCTGGGGGAGGAGAAATAGAAAGATGTTGTTACCTTTCAGTCTTTTTGTTTTGTAATGTCAATAAAATATCAGAAGAGCTTGCTAGAGTATTTTCTTGGCATATATTTCATCAATAAAATTTTTAATTAGTTCCAGTTGCACATTTCTTAGCAGAAGACAGGAAACATAGCATCTTAGATAAATGGTCATAGGCAGATATTTTGATTATTTAGACACAGTTGATATTCAATATACAGTATGCTTTGAAATAATAAATATGAAGTACTCTTACTCTGTGCTATTCTTATGCAATGACTTTCAGAGCAGTACTTGCACTTTAAATAATAAGGTTTGTGTGCATAAATCCTGAATTTCTTTGAAATGTGCCTCGAAGGAACCATCGGCCTTTTCCATGTAGCTCTACAACTGTAAAAGACTAGAGTCAGCCTCAGGGCCTCTCTGAATAAACAGCTTTTATTCAGCCTCCGGGATCGTGGAATGGAATAGGTGTTTTACTGAAATGCAAACAGCAGTGGCCCACTTCTCTTTACTTCAGTTTGCAAACACTAATGTATTTGAACCAATTGGTGTTGGGACTCTTGATGTGGTTCACTTAATATGTTTTTCTGTTAAGCTTCTTATGATGGGAGCATTCAACCTGTTTCCTCCAAGAAGATAAATACGGCCTGATTAATCAGAACACAGATATCACCAGGGCTCTTTATTCACTGAGCAGCTGAGATGTCTGCACAGCTCCGTGACTTAATTCTGAGACCCATTCCTTTTTCCCTTCTCTGCTCAAGCCTTTCCATACCTATATGTACTGGACTGCTTTACAATTGCACCCTTACCCAGCAATGTACCTCAGCCCCAGGGAAATCACATAGTACTAGAAGGAGAATTCATATGTTCTTTTTCCATTGTACTCATTAAAGTTTTCATATCTACCCTCATTATTATGATCACTGGCATTAAGCAACACAAACTGCACTCTATGAAGCTATTTTCACTTTTTGTATTTTTATTTTTTCTTACATTAACATTGGAGTTTTCATGTCTGCTATGAACCTAATGAAACTCAGCTATCTCTGGTCTGGTGAGTAAACTGTGCTGTGTTAATTTGTGTTTTGCTAGATCAATAGCACTGTGGAGAACTGATCAGTTCACAACATTTTTCTCATTATTATTGTAATGTACCTTACAGTCTCACACTGAAACAATGGGGATTTCTTCTGCCTGTTCTGCAGTCTGAGGAAAAGCCCTTTTTTCCTTACCAGAAAGAAGAATGTCCAGAAAAGACTGGGCCACGTTTCAGGAGATTAAGCAAAGATTCTGAATTAATGTGTTACATCTATTGAAAATATTATGTTCTCTTCCCTTATACAAAAAGTTAAATCACAATAAATGGACTGGGATATGCTAGATTTTCTCTTAGGAAGTTCTACTTCTTAACTGACCCTGAAAATACAAGCAGTTCCTTTCCTTCCTATCTCTTTAAAACAGAATGTGTAAAAATACATACAGCTGTGTTATATTTTGAGTCAAGTCTTTGCCAATTTTTTTTATGAGTTTCTGGCTTGTATGAATGGACAACAAGACTACAGGGCAGAATGCAGGCTGTTTGGCTCTTTATGAAACTCAGTTTATATCTTATATTGATGACCAACATATAAAATTCTCCAATTGCTTGAGTTATTTTTGGAAAGGAGAACCTCATACTCAAAGCAGTTTTGCAAGTTCACAATAAGGGATGGTATATGTGCACTAGAAATTTCTGCACAACTATTGAGGTTTCATCAGAGCTTCCTTTCCTTCTCTCCGAAGCACAATCTTTCAAGTAAACTTCCAGAATTAACTACTCTGGGCTAACAACTGAGTTTCCTAACTCACTATAAACAGGAAAGGGGACTCAGTTAATTCTAGCCACTTCACAAGAACAAATTAAGTGGAAAGCTTTACAGAATAACAAAGAGGCCAAGGTTTGAGCTTGCTGCATTTTCACTTCTACTGCTGATACAACTGAAGGTTTGTTAATGCCATGAATGGATGTTCTCAACACTCTAGCTTGTGTTATGCAACTTTTGACAAGAAAATTTCAGCCTCTGCAGGTTGATGGTATAGTGCAGGTATCAAGTATGGTGAAAAACAATCAAATAACATATATGCAGTGGCAAACTGAGCCTTAGATACTACCTTTATGATTAAACTAGCCTCAGTTTGGCATCCACAAAGATATGCCATGCAGACTTTAGGTACCTTATCTTGAAGAAGACAACACATTATTTTACCCAAATGGTAGCTATCTCTCCTTAAGAGAAAAGAAAAGAAAAAAGGGAAGGGAAGGGAAGGGAAGGGAAGGGAAGGGAAGGGAAGGGAAGGGAAGGGAAGGGAAGGGAA
>JAKFQP010000147.1:2211640-2282029 GCA_023375905.1 Nycticorax nycticorax | reverse complement strand
TTTTTTTTTTTTTTTTTTTTTTTTTTAAATTACTAGTTTTCATTGCCAATTATGTTAGGATAAATGCTTGGGAGACGATTACTTGCAGAGCAAAGAGTATGGCCAAATATCAAGGTTAGTTTTTCAGCTTAGTTTAATTGCACTCCAGGATTTTAATTTGTCTTTAACTTGCTGATGCTGCAGTAGTAGTTATGGGGGGAAAGAAAATTAGTTCATTGCACTCTTCGGTGTGTACGGCTTCAAATGACATTTTGCACCAAGATCCATTTACCTTTACCTGTTGTTTAGGCAGCATTTGAAGAGACTGCATCTCACCTGTTGTTCAGGCAGCATTTGAAGAGACTGCATCTCTTCTTAACAAACTCAGAAAACACTTCCAGTGGTCTGATTTCTTTCAGATTTCTGTTCAAAGCCAAAGAAATCTTCTTACAACCAAATTTATTTAGACATACACACTTTAATCCATTCCTTTCAGAATATTTTAGTCTATCTAAAGAATACGAGATACATCACAAGCAACTAACATACTTGAGATTCACCAGAATAGATCTGTGTAAGGCCCATCATCAGAAATATTATTTTATTTAAGTAAGTGTCATAATTGAAAACCTTTGAATGAAGATCTTGTGACATGTTCACTTACCTTGCACAAAGCAGTCTCCTTTCCCATGCCATCAGAGAGTTCAGCATGAGCAAAGATGAAACTACTATGGGCATTACCCTTTTTTATTTTCTTGGATAAAACTGTCCCATGTAGTTACATGCACATGAGTATGTGAAAATGAATGTGCTCTTCTCAGGTTCAACTTATGAAAATTTTACTCACCTTAGTAATAACGTTGTAGAAGTTAGGACGTAATATATTTGTAATCACTATGTAGCTACTATGCTACAGCATGGTAGTCTAGATAAGTTGTTCAAGAGGGTTGGTTGATTTTGGGCGGACCTGTTTAGATAGATTGGCTGACATCACAACCGTTTTGCAGTAGATTTTGTAAAGGACTTCATTAAAAAGCATGTTAGACCATCTCCCAGTAGACTGTCATGAATAATGTAGTTCATAGTGCTTATAGCTCTACAGACATATATGACAGTGCTGAGATTAACATTATATTTGCCTAAATACCATGAGGATTTACAGTGATATTCACCCTAAGACAACCAAAAAAAAGAATTTTCAGTGGTTACAGTGGTGGCACTGAGGGGGGAGGAGATATTTTTCTAGAACTAACTCTGCCATTCAGGCTTTTTTTTTTCCTTCCCCATGGTGTGTTTTTCACAGAATCACAGAATCACAAGGGTTGGAAGGGACCTCGGGAGATCATCCAGTCCAATGCCCCTGCTAAAGCAGGTTCTCCTAGAGCATGTTACACAGGACTTTGTCCAGGCAGCCTTTGAATATCTCCAGGGAAGGAGACTCCACAACCCCCCTGGGCAGCCTGTTCCAATGCTCTGTCACCCTCAAAGTAAAGAAGTTTTTCCTCATATTCAACTCAAAACTCTTATGTCTCAGTTTGTGCCCATTGTCTCTTGTCCTGTCGCTGGGCACCACTGAGAAGAGTCTGGCTCCGTCCTCGTGACTTCCACCCTTAAGATATTTGTATGTGTTGATGACGTCCCCTCTCAGTCTTCTCTTCTTCACGCTGAACAAGCCCAACTCTCTCAGCCTTTCCTCATAGGGGAGATGCCCCAGTCCCTTTATCATCCTAGTTGCTCTCCTCTGGACTCTTTCTAGGAGTTCCTCATCTTTCTTGAACCAGGAAGCCCAGAGGTGGACCCAGTACTCCAGGTGGGGTCTCACCAGGGCAGAGTAGAGGGGGAGGATCACCTCCCTCGACCTGCTGGCCACACTCCTCTTAATGCACTCCAATTTTTGGCCTATTCCTTTCTGGTAATTGATACTTTGAAGAAGTAATGTTATTTAAAATTATGTATTTAATTGTCATTGTATTGGGTTTGTGTGGCAAGTTTTTGGTAGCTGGGGGGGGCTACAGGAGTGGCTTCGGTAAGAAGCTGCCAGAAGCTTTCCCTATGTCCAATAGAGCCAATGCCACCAGCTCCAAGACATACTCACCACTGGCCAAGGCCAAGCCAATCAGTGACGGTGGTAGTGCCTCTCTAATAAAGTATTTAAGAAGGAGAAAAACCCCTGCTGCAGAACAGTAGCCGGAGAGAGAGAAGTGAGAGGATGTGAGAGAAAACAGCCCTTCAGACACCCAGGTCTGTGTAGAAGGAGCGGGAGGAGGTGTTCCAGGTGCCGGAGCAGATTCCCCTGCAGCCTGTGGATGACCGCACAACAGAGGAGGTTGTGACCCCGTGGGAAGCCCACGCTGGAGCAGGCTTCTGGCAGGACCTGTGGACCTATGGACAGAGGAGCCCAGGCTGAAGCAGGTTTGCTGCCCAGGCTGTGACCCCGTGGGGGACCCACGCTGGAACAGTCTGTTCCTGAAGGACTGCACCCTGTGGGACGGATGGACCCACGCTGGAACAGTTCGTGAAGAACTGTAGCCCATGGGAAGGACTCATGTTGGAGAAGTTCATGGAGGACTGTCTGCCGTGGGAGGGACCCCATGCTGGAGCAGGCGCAGAGTGTGAGGAGCCCTCCCCCTGAGGAGGAAGGAGTGGCAGAGACAGCGTGTGATGGACTGACCCCAACCCCATTCCCCATCCCCCTGCACTGCTCAGGGGGAGGAGGGAGAGAAAATGGGGAGTAAAGTTAAGCCCAGGAAGAAGTGAGGGTTGGGGGGAAGGTGTTTTAAGATTCAGTTTGGGGTTTTTTTATCTTCTCCTACTCTGATTTGATTGGTAATAAATTAAACTGATTTCCCCAAGTTGAGTGTGTTTTGCCTGTGATGGTAACTGCCAAAATGATCTCTCCCTGTCCTTATCTCAATCCACAAGCCTTTCATTGCATTTTCTTGCCCCTGTCCTGTTGAAGAGGGGAGTGAGAGTGTCTTTGGTGGGTACCTGGTGTCCAGCCAGCATCAACCCATCTCAGTCATATAATTTATTCAGACACGACAGAAACATGCTGTGCTTTCTATTCAATTGTTCTGACTGCACAAAATATTTACTTCCTTATAACATTTGTGGTGGCCAGAAAAAAATGATAAACAAGGACAAAGACTAAAGCCGGAATACTGAGTGTTACAGATTTGATTGAAACAGCTTAATCCCCTTGCAGAGCATTAATGGAGATGTTAAATAAACCCGGATGCAGAAAGCTGTTTCAATCAAATCTGTAGATGGTTCTAAACTGAACAGACTTCTTAATATCAAGGAGAAAAAAAAAAACAAACCAAAACAAAACAACAACCCACCCATAAAGAAATTAGCAGAAAGGAAAACCACAAGCAGAAGCACAGAGAAGTGTTAGGATATAAAAGGAAAGACAGCTTTCTGGGCCACAAAAATCAGACCCCTGATATGGAATTGATACATATAATGTACTTAATAAATGTCATCCATTATCTTGTTACACTAGCACACTGTCGAAGGTTGTTTCAGCTTTTTATACATCACATTATTTTATTCTGAATTCTTATACCTGGTAGTCAATAAGATGGCCATGGGAAAGGATTCTCTGAACGTAGTTTGTAGGCAGAAAATTAGAGACATTTTTGTAGAAACATTAAACCAAAGGAGCTCAACGTAACTTAGCCCCTAAGTTAATATTCCATACAGTTCTCTTTCAATAAGTCATTGCCACTGTTTAACCTGCTGTATTAATGTGAGAATCTGAATGGTTTGGTGCAAGAAGCTACTGCCAAATTGAAAGGAGTGAAGACAAGAGCTATAGGTATGAGAAAAGCTATTTTTTAAAATATTTAAGATACTAATCTCTCAGCATGAATGCAGAGTGACAACACAGGTAACCAGTTAGTTTGGGAGTGAACTGAAATTTAGTTCAAGGATGAACAGTCACAGCAATAAGAAGACTGCACACAAAACCCAACCATGACAAATATTGCTACTAAGATATCATTCAGGAATTAAAATATGCACAAACTTAAATTGCAAGTTCAATTTCAACTTAGTTTCTTGAGTATATCTATAGAACCTATAACATACACTGCAATAAATTTTGTAATTGAGCTTTTTTTTTAAAATTCTGACTATCTGTAAATGCTTTTCTTGAACTCAAACAAATATATTGGTTAAATTTAAGTCAATCAGAAATACATACCAGAATTCTTGTTGGGCTTGTTTGGTTAATGAGCTGAAAACTTAGTTATTTAGAAAGCTCCAAGAAACTTCTTCAGTCAATCTACCTAACCAAAGAATTGCTTTTAGTTTGACACAATGCAGTTTTCTACAGTCAAGCAGCTCTCCATTCACCGTGTGTGATGAGAACTTAGATTTCTTCTACAAAAACTAGAAATACAGCTACCTTCAGTATTTTTAATCCCAAGAATTTTTTTCTACATCTGCTTTTTCATCCACAAGCACAATGTATCTGTACAACTCTGTTTTAAAAAGTGCTGCATATTTAAGTTCCTAAGGCAGAAACAGCTGTGTTCCCCAAAGCGGTAAAACTAGAAGTATTTCTGCAAGAATAACTTCAGCTTGTGGTCCAAGGATTGTTTTTTCAGGTTGCAAAGCCCACCAGTTCAGCCATTCCTGTATGTCTTGAAGATATGAATCTCAAGATATAAAGTGCTTCTTAAAATAAATAGAAACATTTTCCTAAAAATAATATGAGAGATTTTCTTTCACATGTGGGATTTTGAGCAAATCAAGCCTGGTAGATTTCACAGCTTTGGTTACTCTGTAGTATCACTTACTTATGAATAAGGGTATAGAAATTTACGTAGGTGTGTGGTTTCCTGGTTTTTACCTACACGTTATTTTTTAATCAGTTACTTCCCATCTTACCACAAAAACTAAGAAAGAGGCAGACTTCTGAGAAAGATTATATACCAAAAATCCCAGAAGCTAGGAGATCTGCCAGTATTATCCCTTGAAGTCAGCTCTCCAAAAAACTGTGGCAGAGTTTTGCTGCTCCCAGCCCATGCAAAGCAAGACATGAAGAAAGACAAATTTGGCTGTGCCTGCAACCCAGGCAACACAAGGGAACTCCAAACAGCTGGCTGGCAATGAGTTGTAGATTACAAGGCCCGAAAAATGTGCCTCCTCACTCTCAGTGCCGAGGAAAGCTTTTTTCTCCCCATCAAGGTAGGGCCTGGCTGTGTGCCACCCCTGCCTCCAGGGCTGACAGGGCCCCATGGGGATGGGGATCGGATGGTGGACTGCAGGTTGTGGTGCCCAGGCTGACCCATGTCCTGGCAAACAGAAAATTGAGGACGTGCTAGGGCCCAGATGGCGTTATCTCATTGCTGCTTGCAGGCCTGCAGCATCCACAGCATCACACACTGTGTGGTTGGCAATCCCTGTTCACCTCTGTCTGGCAGAAACAACTTAAGCCTGGATTTCAAAGAGCCTCTACTCCTGTATCAAAACCAAAAAAATTTGTTCAGACTTGTAAAAGAAATTATTTGCTGGACAGTATTAGATGAACATTGGTTAGTTCAATGATGAAGCCAAAGCTGGAGTCTTTGGAAAGCTTAGTAATCCACTACTGCACTGTTATTGCTTTTTTTTTTTTTTTTTTTTTTTTGTATTATAACAGCAAGTTGTATTGTATTTTGCTCTCTTTTTTCTTTTTCAAAAAGCTTTGCAAAATTTCTAACACAAGCTCTTCTGTCAGTTTGGCAGTTGTCTTTTTTGAAAATGAATCACCCTTTGATTTATTTAATATTAATCTAAACTTGTGTTGTAGCCAGAAATTGTGTAAACCTTCAATGGATTTATTCATAATATATGCTCAGACACATTTTACCATCCCTTCAGACTAAATATTAATGTTTTAAATAATACCAAGATATAAAACTGTTGGAAACCAAACATAAGGAAAGCACTGACAAGGATTTGCTAAGACAGGAGTGTGTTAAATAAATAAAGAGCAAAGTGTGTGAGAGAAGAATTATGTGTCACAATACCAGCTGGGAAAGAACAGAAAACTAATTCAGTGCTGATACAAGTAAAGGACAAGAACTGATTGTATATGCAATGATAAATATAAGGACACAGCTAGTCTTCACCGGATGAAAGCTGGTGGGGTCTCAAGTGAGTTGTGGGGGACATGGGAGGAGACTGCCTCCATTACTCTTCTGATCACATAGTGAGCTAAAATAACCAGCCCAACAGAGAATGTTTCATTTTCTTTCTTGCTTGCCAAGTTAGTTTTCTGCTCTTCTGGGCAGCTGAATCAAATAATCATGTGATCAGATAAGTGCCAGAGAGAGAAAGGGTAAAGTAAGGCAGGCAGGTAGGAGCAAAGGAAAGAGGTCATGCATCTTTCAGTGGACCACTTGCTGCAGATTCAGCGCTTGATCTTGCAGAATCCCAATCTAGCAAATCCACACAGATCAAAGCAATGCCATGTCAGATCAGATCTAGAATCAGGAAATGCACATTAACTCAAGAATTACATCTGAACTAATAATCCCCAAGTCTCAACAGGGCTCCAGAACTGTAGCGTCTCTGCACCATGTCTAGACTTAACCTAGATTACACCTGACAGCTCAGTGCTTCTCCTTTTTGTTGCCATGTACTTTCCAGAGTAGGGTTGGGACAGATGAAGTCCATGCCCCACACAAAACCTCACTGACATCGTTTGTCAGTAAATCTTTCTCCTGTATCCTAGGTTAGAGGACTTGTAATGAACTAGCATAGATCCTAGATTTAAAATCAAAAAAAGAAAAAAAATCCCTCTTTACCTGTCTTGTAGCCAAACTGCAATTTACTTGTTTCTGCTTGGTTAAGCTTAATCTCTTCTTTTCTCATCCCTTGCCTGTGTATCTCCTTTAATGACTATCCGAGTAACAAATAGCTCACCAAAATGAATATGCACACAGAAGCAGGCATCACGTACATCAAAATAGAACTGGTATTCCCCTGGCTGTCATCACACAAATTTACCATTGTCATCATGATGCCTTCTTGTTGATCAAGTTAATCCACATGGTAAAGAGCCCTCATTTTTTAAGGTACCAGAGGCATTTTTTCCATTTTCCCCCTTTCTCACTGACGGAAGCTGATGCAAACGTCAGTCATGACAGAAGGACACAAACTACTCATGTAACAGAATGTGTCACTCATTTGAAAAACAGCATCATGTTGGCCTCCTAAGGCAACAGCATTCCTTGTGGATACTGGTACGTACAGACTTGCCAGTTGTGGCTGTACAGGCCAAGCAATTCTCAGTAAGCTGAAGCTCAACTGCATTTTGAGAGCCCAATCTCTCTGTTAACACTGTGAATGAATGCACTTTTGTATTTATATTTTACTACTTGTACTGCTGGAAGCAACAGTTTACAATGTACAGTTTTCTTCTGGCACTTCTCTTTCATGCTGCACAATTTTATTTTCTCACAGACCACTGAAAGAAACAAAGCATTCATTTCAGATGCTGAGTTAGTTCAATAACATTGATCAAAGAATTTTCAGTTAAACTTAGTTTTGGCAGCAAATTAACTCGGGCACAAGTTTCCTCTAGAACACTTTTGGCATCTAATTTGATGCAAACCAGTGACACTCTGACTGCAATGTCTGAGATACATTTCTGATATCTGACACAGTTTCCTAGAGCTGCAAAGACTTTGAGATGGCAAAGGGTTCCTCAATACATTGGTATTGCAACATTATGATTAAATACCTTCAAATACTTAATACAGCATAAATATGTGAGAAGACAGCATTCACCATCCTCCTTTTTCTCTCCCCCCTTGGAGCTAACTGTCCTATCTGTAACCCTGCATCTTGCATTGGTTGCTACTTGAAGTCTAGGAGCTATATGACCCTGTTTGTTTGGTCAGAATGATTTTTTTATGCCTCATACATTTCTGTCATTTACCATGTGAAAAGCTCTTGCAGAATGTTGTATATTTTATTTTCCTGTACCACTGTAGCTCAGTAGTAATTCAGAGAATATAGCCCATTTTCTGTGGGATTTTGTATCTATCAGATAAATGTAGCCTGCAAGTCCAACATGATTTATGGAAAATTGTGTTTATAATGAATACTCCTGCTACAGAAAAATAGATTAAATTGTGCCCTAAGTTACACAAAAAACTATCAGTTTATCTCTGTGGTCCTCAGTGCTACTCCAAGTATAATTTAGGATAATTTGGGGCATGATACTTTGTATAATTCAATATCTCTGAACTGATCTCAAGTCGCTGTTTACAAATGCTCATTACATTAAAATATACTTCAGATAAAGGAAAATTACCATATAAATAACTTCCAGTCCTCATTCCCCTTCTTGTTTCCTACCCACCTAGCCTTTTTCTTATATTTTCATACAAGAAATCATATGAAACTTAAATACATTTTGTTATTATTTTTATGTGAACTGATGTTTTCTTTGAAAAGAATAGATCTAGGTAATGAAATAAGCTGGTAAGGATGTTCTCACTGAACAGTCAAGTCTGCCTTCATTTCCACCTGAACACTGCAGTGTTTTCATATGGTAGTTTAAAGAGTGTACAATAGCATCATACAATTTTGGCAATTGTTGTGCTTGCTTATGGGACAAAAGAATTCGACTTGTGTGCCAGAATTTTCTCTACCTACTATTAATGTTGAAACTGTAGTGTCTTCAGTGGATAAAAAGAGGCTAGGTGCTGTAATTAAATAATTAAATTAATTAAAATAATTAAATTAATTAAAAAATGTGGCATAGGTTAATTTGTATTGACAAAACATATTGGTATTCTGCCATGTTCATTTCCTTTGGGTTGCACCATTTGAACCACAGTCACACTGCAACCTTCAGAATTTGGGATGCTAGGGAACAGGCTGATTCCTGGGTAGAGAAACAAGCAATAGGTAGTTTCCAAAGGATGCCTGTCATTTTTCTCCTTTCTCCCACCTCCTTCCTTACCTTCCTGGTAAGGTGGCTGCAGCACACACTGTGTCTCAGCTGCACCCCAGGACTAAGCTGAGCTATACCTTTGGGCAGCAACACAAATGTCACATTTCCCTCTCTACGGACCTTGGAAACTTCACATCATGGAGCCCCTTGCCTTATGTCAGATTTGGCTGATGATGGCCAAGCGTTCAAAAAGTGAGACATGGTGGCAGCTAAACACAATTTCATAGGCCTTGTTTCCTCAGGGGACTAGGCAGGAAACCAAATGGAAAGCATAAAGTTCAACTAAAATAAAATAACCTGTGAAATCATAGAATCTGTATGTGAAAGTTGATTCAGTGGAGGCAGACTTCAAACAGTGGATGAAGAATATGAACAACGTGTTTTTCTCTCAAGGTTTCAATAAAAACAGTAAAAACTATACACACTTAAACCTATACAGATTATCCTGTCATTTAGAGGGCCAGACCTGTATTTTTCTGAATTACTGTTAGTTGTTTTTTAATCTATGGCTTTTTAAGCAGAGATTTAACACATGGTTTGCATTTTATCTCAGCTGTCATGGCTGGCTGCTACACTGAAAGCAACCCAAAACCTGAAATAAACACATCTGGATTAAAAACATGAAACATGAAGTAAAATAATCTGAATTAATGCCGGTTCTGCTTAGTTTGCTGAAAAGTGTAAAAATAAGGGGAATGAAGGCCATTTGATTCCAAAGTCAGGACCAGCTACCTGATTCACTGTGACAACATCTGGAAGCCAGGCTTCTCTTTCATATTCCCTCAACCTCCCTATGCCACATCTCCTCCCCGCCTGGCATATAGCATATCATCTAGTGCATTAAGAGAGATGTTCAGAGCTCTCGATAGGATGACTAGCCTCTTTTTATTAATTTAAAGGCACTGTGCTTGGTCCTAAAACACGACAGATACAATGCCATTGCTTTTACTTTATTCCTGCTAAATATTAAATTCCAGAATTATATGTTTTAGGTTGTATTAAGATGCAGAAAAGCAGTATTCTTCACTGAAATACACTTACTAATAAATAAGAAAGGAAAACAAATTCTCTTTCTATCCCTTAACATTATTTTAAACCCCATGGTATCGTTATGAGGTTCATCGACTATTTTAACAGCAAGAACCGAAAACAGCTCACTTCCAACATTCTGGTTCAGTCTCCTTGTAAGTGGATGAAGTTGTACTTTGCCCTGGCCTGAAAGCACTAGAACATTGGGCAAAATTGAATTTAGGTGCAGTGTTCCAACGCCTTGCCATAGGGAATAGTTGCATTCTGTAGATACTTGAACTTTGGGATGAACATTACTCCAGGAGATGTAGTGACTAAACAGAATCCAAAGAAACAAAACTGGGCTGAAAATATACTATGACCAGTGTTCAGTGGCCAAAATGCTGCAGTCATATTATATATTGCCAGCTAAGCTTCTGAATGCTGACTTTCAAAATAAATGACATAACCACTAGCAGAGCTAAAATTGGGGTGCAGAAGTTCCTAGCTCCCAAGAATAGTTAACACTCTATCTGGGAAAAACGTCTACTGCAATAACTATAGAATTAGAAGTCAATAAGAACTCTTTCCAAAGCGTACTTGTAAACTGATAGAAATGGTGTGTATTGGGATGAATCATTCATCCTGTTAGCAAGTCTGATGGCTATTACATAGTGATCCAGGTAATTTATTTCTTAAAGCATTTTGCCAATAACCTCTTCTGAAGCTTCTGTACTCAGGGAGAAAAAAAGCGTTTTAAACACTTTCATTTTGGTGGAATAGACCATTTCATAAAGAAGACATCAAAATGGATGTGGTGAACATTTTTTTTTAAATAAGAAAGAAAAAGTTTATGTACTATAAATATGGTAGTTGTGAACTGCAAGGGATCTTTTTGACAGTTCAGATCCCAAAAGGGAGACTACTTGATGCACGCTCCTTTTCCTATTTGCAACTTCAAAATGGCTAAGCAATTTTTAACATGAAAAGAAATATTAAGCAAGTATTCTACATTGCTTAAGCTATCTTAAAATGCAGTTCAGCAGCTGAAATCCAGGAAGCATGCCAGCATCTTATAATAAGATAACATTGCACAAACCACCAGAAAATACTCTATGGATCACTTATTTGAGATGATATTTCAAAAACAGTACACTGTCTGAAAACACAGGCTGGTTTTCGTGCTCTCACACCATAGCAACTGTCTTTGCCTCTTTTCTTATTGCAGTGATAATACAAAGTATCTTGGCTGCAGACTGACATGACAGATTTTATTATAGCTCCATTGTACACTTACTGCAAAGTCACCAACACACTATGCTTTCAATTTTTTTCTCTGTAGAGGTATATGATTTTGCAGTTCTATTAATAATCTGCTAGAGAAATTAAGGGCTCAAAGCCAAAGAAAAGATAACCATTGTTATTATACCAAAAGATTTATGTAAGAACATAATGGGTTTTTAACATGAAATACACACTTTTTAACAGAAAGATCATGATGTCCTAGGTTAGTGGAGTACTGCATTTAAGAAATACCTTGCAACTGCACACAATACAATTTCAGTATTAATGGCACTGTCAGACTGCTTAAAAACACTTAAAAACAAAAAAGAGAGAAAAGAAAAACACCCCTTAAACAATCTGTAAGGTATGCATTTGACTGAGACAAGAGGTGCATGAGCCTCTTAGAGCTCTTTGTTAACAGCTTTGTTAACAGGCTTACAGGTAGTCAGTATGGATTCTTGTCTGAAGTAGTCTTCTTACCTACTTTATTCAGTATAGGTACGAGATGTTTTGGTATCCACTGTCATCAAAATATCACTGACATTCAGATCAATGAAGCCATTGTGATTACAATCATTTTGCTTCCTATAGCCAGCAACAAAAATACGTATCTGGGATTTATGTTGTTGAGAATTGCTAAAGGCACTTGTAACAATTTGGTAAAATAGAACATGCTTGTCCTCCACCATCAAGATGGTGCATTATTTGGGGCTCTAGTGCAGTGACTCCTGCTTCCAAATCTCCCAGTGACTGTGGAGATGTAATGGATCCAAAAAAGCAAATGTTCTTTTCTTTCATGTTCAGCCTAGACATGGTTTTCTAGCTGTGCATTATTGCCAGGATATGTTAGTTTTAAAAAAGGCAAAATCAGGTGGTGACTCTGAGAGTCTTCCAGAGACAAAAAGAGATTCACAAGATAGCCAACATTCATCCAAGTGGGCAAACAGACAAGAACTCATTTCTACATAGGTTGTAAATTACATTCCCAACCTGATTTATATGCCCAAATGTGTAGTAGGTATACTACATGCTGCAGCTAGTATGTAGCTGCTATCTTGACAGAACTGAGCAAAATGCATTCTTGATTAAAAGCTTTTCACTCGATAAAGTTCAGCAATAACCCAGGGCTCACATTTTATTACTTTGGAGACATTTTTTACCCAACAGGACTTGGAAAAATAAAAGGCATTTCCTTACAAGGAACTGATTAGATAGAATCAAAGATACTGGAGGAAAATAACTATTTTCTTGGCAGATAATTTGTAAATATGCAAAAATTCCTGATTCTCACAGTAAAGTGAATTTGCAAAATAACTGATAGCAACAATTACTTTACTGACAGCAACAAGTACTTTATACTTGTCAAGACCTACAACAGAGAAGGTTCTTGATATTTTAATCCACAATCCAATATGACTTAGTAAAACTAATCTTGATTAATGTACTTATGTTCTATGTACCATTAAGTTATTTTGATGGTAGACCAACAACAGCAGGAATTTGTTCTTATTTACATCAAGGGCCTGATACTCAACAAACCAGAGTATGGGGTTCTGCCAAATTTAAACTCTTATCTGTAACCCCAAAAGTATATAGTTGTACTGGTTTTGCATGGCAAGATTTTGGTAACAGAGGGGGCTGCAGGGGAAGCTTCTGTGAGAAGCTGCTAGAAGCTTTCCCTATATCCAATAGAGACAGTGGCAGTCGGTTCCAAGATGGACACACCACTGGCCAAGGCTGAGCCTATCAGCAGCAGTGGCTACCCCTCTGTGATAACATATTTAAGAAAAGGGAAAAAAAGAAGAAAAAAACCCTGTGAATTTGCAGCTGGAGAGAGAAGTGAGAACACATGAGAGGAGCAGCCCTGCAGCCCCCCAGGCCAGTGCAGCAGGAGGGCAGGAGGAGCTCCAGGCGCCGGAGCAGAGATTCCCCTGCAGCCCTTGGTGCAGCCCATGGTGGGGCAGGCTGTGCCCCTGCAGCCCAGGGAGGTCCACGGTGGAGCAGATATGTACCTGCAGCTGTGGAGGACCCCAAGCCAGAGCAGGTGGATGCACACAAAGCAGTCTGTGACCCTGTGGGAAGCCCATGCTGAAGCAGGCTCCTGGCAGGACCTGTGGCCCCACGGGGAGAGGAGCCCAGGCTGGAGCAGGTTTGTTGGCAGGATTTGTGACCCCATGGGGGACCCACACTGAAACAGTCTGCTCCTGAAGGACTGCACCCTGTGGAAGGGACCCACACTGGAGCAGTCCATGAAAAACTGCAGCCCATGGGAAAGACCTGTGCTGGAGAGGCTCATGGAGGACTGTCTGCCATGGGAGGGACCCCAGGGTGGAGCAGGGGCAGAGTGTGAAGAGTCCTCCCCTGAGGAGGAAGCAGTGGCAGAGACTGCAGGTGATGAACTGACCCCAACCCCCATTCCCCATCCCCCTGCACCGCTCGGCGGAAGGAGATAGAGAAATAAATTGGGAGTAAAATTAAACCTGGGAAGAAGTGAGGGGTGGGGCGAAGGTGTTTTAAGAGTCAGTTTTTATTTCTCATTATCTTACTCTGATTTGATTGGTAATAAATTCAACTGATTAACCCAAGTTGAGTCTGTTTTGCCTGTGACAGTAATTGGTGAGTGATGTTTCCCTGTCCTTATCTCGACCCACAAGCTTTTTGACATATTTTTCTCTCCCCTGTCCAGCTGAGGCAGGGGGAGTGATAGAGTGGCTTTGGTGGGCACCTGGCATCCAGCCAAGGTCAACCCACCATAATGGTTTCTAGAAGATGGTACATATAGAGTGACATGCTACTTAATGGTGCTATATTCCTGGCAGGCTTTTGTGTACATTTGGAACAGCTGAAGTCAAATTACTTTTACAGCTGTGGTAAAATATTGAGCACTTTTTAAAGAATAAATTAAAGGAACATTCAATGGTATAAATACAACAGAGCTAAAGCCAGAAGGGTTTTTCTTCAGCCCAGTATTTCCATGTCCTCCTTTTATATCTAGGTACCTGAGATTCAGAGTTTATCTTATTTAAACGTCTATAATTAAGAGAGATGGAGTCAGTACTTCCTGAATAGCGATCTCCTGTGTTGCAGGATGGTTTAAAATGCTGTTGGGGTTTTTTTGCAGGTTAAGAAAGTTGTACTGATCAGTGCAACTGATTGTTATTCTTCTGATACTCCTTTCTCTCATTTGGCATGTAAAAATACAGTTTTATATTACAAGAATAATAAATCAGAAGAATAATAAAACCTGGCATCTAGCTGTCATTGTAGGAAAGCTGAGTATGAGAAAGCAATTAGTACTGATTTATTTCCAAACAATAATGGCACAGCCATCTTCATAAATACAATTCAATATCTTTTGCCTTCAGTATATATGTAGCCCTACCAAGTTGAAATCAGCAGCCTAGTTCTCATATGGTATATACATTATGAAATCAGATGTGTATATTTAGGACCAGTACCAAACTAAATTGAGCAATAATTATAAAGTTAGTAAAAGAACCCAAGCCTGTAAACAAAGACTGGGGTCTCAAAAGAAATAAATGTGATGGTGCCATCAGGTTTTTTTTCTGGTGAAACTGACATCCAAGAAAAGTTCTGTTTGTGCAGTCTTGCTTTCCTCTCCTGACTCTTCATTAGCATTCTAAATGAAATGTATTAATTTAATTACTTTTCCCACTTGGCCATACATCAGTGCTGCCTAAGGCGGTCTTCCTATTCTGTTCCTGGATGCTGTTACTGCTCTTCCATTTAGTTTCTTCTATGTGCACACTCGTGTGTATGGAGTCAAAGCCTTTACATCGACAGAATTTGAAGCTATGAACATTTTCATATTTGGTTTCATATTAGACTTATTTTTTTCTTTTGGATCTGCTCTTTATGAAGGCCATTAGCAAACTGACCCACTCAACAAAGTTACCCCAAACTAAAACAAAACTCACGCTTTACTTAGTGAATGCTTACTGACAGCACTGAGCCTTCATAGTTATCACTTAGAGTATTTATTTCAGTAAGGGAAGTTGGAACAAGGGAAGCAGAGACGTAACAATTATTTGCATGTATTCTTTGAGACTCCCATATTCTGGACAGTCAGCCCGTTTTACTGTCAGGTGGTTATAATACCCAGCTCATTACAGGTATGTATGATACATATGCTTTATGAGTAGACCTATCTTCATCAGGAGAGCTGACTGCTGTGACATAAATAAGGACCATGTTACAAAAATGTAGCCAAAATTTATTGCACTAGACTGTTTAGTATAAAAGTCTGCCTCCTGAGAGAATGTGTTGCTGGGCAGGAAATTCTGTGAAATATCTTTTTCTTTCAAAAATATTTGTTTTATACAAAGTGAAGCTGTCTCAAAGATCTCCCATCTGCTAAGAAACAAACAACTCCCTGCTGCCTGGTCACTTTTCTCAGAAGGCAAGGAAAAAAGTCAAAACCAGGTTTTCTACATCCTGGCCATAGCCATAGAAGTTGTGCATTTTCTTTGCAAGAAATATTCTCTGTCTAGTTCTTACACGAAACTGACTCTATTTTCAGGAAAATGTTCAGCCATTGGCAAGACATTCCTTCCACCAGTATATTGGCACCTGCAGTGCCCACCCTTGGAAGATAGTCTGGGTAACACCACCTTACATGTTAAGAGAAGAATGCAAGCGTAAAGAGTGTGTATGTGGATTGAAAACACAAACTGAACATATTAAATGGAAGAATAACCATGAGCTGAATTAAACAGTAAGGAAGGATTTGGAGACTTTAGACATGAAGAAGGAAACTGCCTGAAAAGAAGTGTAAGGGAAGCAAGAAGATACCTAACCACAGGGAGAGACCTTGGAGTGGAAACAGCAACAATCAAAACTCCGTATGTACCTGGAGTTCATACACTGTCACCCCTATATAAGGCATGCTCCTGAGTGGAGTATTTCTTTTAGATTGTACCTCATTGTGTATTCTGGTGTCTGTGGTCCCATTCTGAAACAGTCACCTTCTATATCCTGAATTCATCCATGAAGATATACATTATTTCTCAGACTCAATCAAGGAGGATTCTTTCTATGTCTGTGGAAGACCCTAGTTACTACATATGTCATTTTCAATAATGTCCTCATATTTATAATTCTGAAATACCATTAAATAATTTGCCTTTGTCTACAGCTTTGTTTCTCCCAAATGATTTATGGGTTTCCCTGAGGTTCTCGGATTCCTGTATATGAGACTTAGGAAAACATGCTCTGGACAAACTGGATGTGAATTTAGAGGCACAGGAAACTTTTGTATATGGAATATGAGGTATATTTGTGTATTTGAACTTCTATTCACCTCTGATAATTAAAATGCTATTTAAGACAAATCCTTTCTGTATGCAACATTACTAGCTAACAGAAAGTTATACTTTCTGGACTGATTCTTTATTTTGAAAGTGCATGAAACTACGATGCTTGGAAACACATTCAGTCTCCAGTTTTAGTCTAGATGCTGCAGGAATTATGTTAAAGTTGTGTTTAATTGTTAAGGGCACAATATTTGTCCATATAGAGACTCTCTGCTTTACTCTCTTTTTTTTTTTCTTTTTTTTTCTTTTTTTCTTTCTTCTTTTATACTTTTAATAACATCAGAACATTCTGTGAATATCTGGTCAGAACCACCCACAGCAGCAGATGAATCACTCCACTGCAGGAGATGAATGAGTACTACTGATGCGCCTGTAGTAACACCTGTGAGGCAGGTACTCCAAAGGGTCATTCCTTACAAAGACTAAGAAGAAAACTAGTGCACTTGCAGTGGATTTAATCCAGGTGTTTTGCAGTTACTTATTCTTTTGGGAAGATAAAAATCAATGATAGTTGTAATGAAGGATCAAGAAACAATGCTAGTACTTTGGGACCCAGCTGCCATTGTTCTCCTGGGGTTTTTGAAGGCTCAGGGGAGACCTTTGGACACAGTTTAGAAACTAGGGCTGTGAGAGACTGAGGGGGGGGGAAAGGGGGAGGGATCTTCCAAGGAACATTAGTCTACTTCAGCAGACACTATTCTCTCTGTTGGATCCTAAGGCACTCAGAAAAATAGGGGCCTGTTACCATAGCTATTCACCAGTATATAATAGCACAGGCTTCCAAGCAGCAGCACACAGATCTGGGGAGAAAAAAAAAAATTAAGTAAAGGCTAGTCAAGCAAATAAGTTGTCAGCCCTTGTGCTTGCTTTAAAGGATGTTACAGTACTTACATGAGACTAGCATTTTGCCATTTACAGCGAAAGTAAATTTTGTTTATGTGTTCAAAAAAATAATTTTCATATTTATTTCATTTGCCAGTTACAACATTTCAGCAGTGCTAAAAAATGCCTCTTTCTGAGTGGTTTGCTTATGTCATTAGCTCACTAACCACATTCCTCCAAAACGCATCCTTATTCAAGAAATAACTACTACGGATTCCAAGGAGTAAATGTCCAGCAATTCAGTGCTTCACAGTTATACCGAGATTCTCAGTTCTAACAGATATTGAGCATATTCTGTCTTCAGATGATGATGATTTATATGCAAGCACTCTCTGAGGAGCACTTCTTTCTGGAACTGCAGTCTTGTGAAGGCTCAGAAAACACCCTTAGCATCATTTCTTGAATGGTTATTGGAAATGGACAAAAAAAAAATCATTATATATTCTAAAGAAAAGTCATCTTAAATTTTGTACTTTACAACATTATTGGTTCATTAATATTGCCTGAGGAATACTCCTTACTACAGTATGTATCATGTCTAATACTTGATTCCAATATTTGTTGTCATTCCATTCTTCAGCAAGATATTAAACAAAATAGATTGCCCTTGGCAGGATGACAACCAAGATAAATGTCAAAACTGCTTCATTCAAAACTTAAAGTATCTAAACATGCAAGTTCTATGCCTGCAGTCTTTGTGGCTCTAAATAAAAAATTATATAAAATTTTCAAACATTTGAATTGTATTTTTGTGCAACTTCTACTCCAGCACAAATTATGGTCATATAAATATACATCTATATAAAAAAGATTAAATACCAGCGTAACAAAACATGGCATGATGCTTTCTGGGTGGTCAGCTCTTAATGGGGAAGTATATGATTCAAAATAGTTGAGAAAATAAATCTTATTTTGGTTTTAAAAGAAAATTAAATAAAAAATGGATACATGCAAAAAAGAACCTGAGATCTCATGAATACCTAAATAAAAATAATAGGCAAGAATTTTTGTGTATTAAGCTAGTTGGTCCAAGTGTTCTTTGTACCTGAGAAATTAAGATTTCAGCAAAATAGAACAATTTCAATATATTTGTACCAGAGAATTAAAGGAGATTTCAGATATCGTGGCAAAGAGTAGTTTAAAAAATCATAATATTTAAATCCATAATAGGTAAAATTTCAAAACTAGTAATAATTTTAAAAAAAACCCTCCCTTTGGTAAAGTGATTGTTTCTATGAAGGCAAAGTAGTACATGAACACACATCAGGAGAACAGCAGGTGATGTCTATAGTCTTTATCCTTCTACATCTATGCAATAAGTACACTTTTATCAAAGACATAAGTCCAGAGGGAACAAGAACAGAATGTATTACCTCTGCAGTTCATTCATTCAGAAATCCCTATGTTCTTTATGTTTCTGCCTGGAGCCCAAATCTTTCTGTCCTTAGAGACATCATTAAATTGCATTTCCTGTTCCAATCAAAATTAAAATATCATCCCTCAAGGATTATACCAATGCCCATTTCATACTAATGGAGCTCTGAAAAGATTTTGAAGGCATCTTTTCACTTAGAAATGTTCACACTTAAATTACATATTCTCAGTAAATATATCTGTCCATGTCTCTGCTTTGTCAATATGATCTCCCCAAAAGAAAAATATACCAGTTGCTAGGATAGGTTCTAGAAAGAAGACCTATTAAATATTAATGCAGGCAAGTAGACATGACAACCTAGTAATATTTGTTGGAATCTAATGAATATGAGCAGCTATGAAGTTTTTCTCTTCTATTAATCTGTGCAAAGTAGACTTTTTCTTCTTAGCATCAGTGTGGTTTCTGATTACGGGAAATATGACTAGACCATGACAATTCATTAATTTTTCCACTATGTCTTCCAAAAGTCCTGGTCAAAGCCAGCTTATCTGTGCCCTTTACTGTTTATGCTCAATGAATCTGGCTGTAAATTACTAAAGTATTTTTAAACATGATCATGAATCATTGGTCAAAACTTATTTCAGCAATCTTCTTGAATAAGGAAGGATTCATATTACATAGAATCATAGAATCATTTAGGTTGGAAAAGACCTTTAAGATCATCAAGTCCAACTGTTAACCTAATACTGCCATCCCGCCACTAAACCATGTCCCTAAGCACCTCGTCTACCCATCTTTTAAATTCCTCCAGGATGGGGACTCAAACACTTCCCCAGGCAGCCTGTTCCAATGCTTGACAACCCTTTCATTGAAAATTTTTTTCCTAATGTCTAACCTAAACCTGCCCTGGTGCAACTTCAGATCATTTCCCCTTGTCCTATTGCCCATTACCAGGGAGAAGAGACCGAAACCCACCTTGCTACAATCTCCTTTCAGGTAGACATAAAGAGCAATAAGGCCTTGTTCCCTCAGCGTCTTCTATTCTAAGCTAAACAACCCCAGTTCCCTCAGATGCTCCTAAGACTTGTGCTCCAGACCCCTCACCAGCTTTGTTGCTCTCCTCTGGACATGTTCCAGCAATGCAACGTCTTTCTTGTAGCGAGGGGCCCAAAACTGAACACAGGATTCAAGGTGCAGCCTCACGAGTGCCGAGTACAGGGGCATGATCACTTCCCTACTCCTGCTAGCCACACTATTCCTGATACAAACCAGGATGCCATTGGCCTTCTTGGCCACCTGGGCATACTGCTGGCTCATATTCAGCCAACTGTCGACCAGTACTTCCAGGTCTTTTTCCATCATGCAGCTTTGCAGCCACTCTTCACCAAGCCTGTAGTGTTACATGGGGTTGTGACCCAAGTGCAGGACCCAGAACTTGGCCTTGTTGAACCACATTCAGTTGGCCTCAGCCCATTGATCCAGCCTGTCCAGGTCCCTCTGAAGAGCCTCCCTACCCTTGAGCAGATCAACACTCCCACCCAGTTTGGTGTTGTCTGCAAACTTGCTGAGGGTGCACTCAATGCCCTCATCCAGATCATTGGTAAAGATATTAAACAAGACTGGTCCTAGAACTGAGCCCTGGGGAACACTGCTTGTGACCAGCCACCAACTGGATTTAACTGTGTTGACCACAACTCTCTGGGCTTGGCCATCCAGCCAGTTTTTTACCCAGCAAAGAGTACACCTGTCTAAGCCATGAGCCGCCAGCTGCACTAGGAGAATGTTGTGGGAAACTGTGTCAAGGGCTTTGCTGAAGTCCAGGTAAAGAATATCCACAGCCTTTCCTTCATCCACTAGGTGGGTCACCTGGTCATAGAAGGAAATCAGGTTGGTCAGGCAGGACCTGCCTTTCATGAACCCATGCTGGCTGGGCCTGATCCCCTGATTGTCCTCCATGTGCCTGATGAACACACTCAAGATGAAACGCTCTATAACCTTCCCCGGTACCGAGGTCAGGCTGACAGGTCTGTAGTTCCCCAGATCCTCCTTCTGGCCCTTCTTGTAGATAGGCATCACATTTGCCAACCTCCAGTCATCTGGGACCTCCCCTGTTATCCAGGACTACTGATAAATGATAGAGAGTGGCTTGGCAAGCTCCTCTGCCAGCTCCTTCAGCACTCTTGGGTGGATCCCACTCGGCCCCATAGACTTGTGGATGTCCAGGTGGCATAGCAGGTCGAAAACTGCTTCCTCATGGATTATGTGGGGTTTATTCTGCTCACCAGGCTGAGTACCCTGGGGATAACTCGTTGGGCCACTAAAGACTGAGGCAAAGAAGGTGTTAAGTATCTCAGCCTTTTCCTCATCCTTAGTGGCAATGTTCCCCCTTGCATCCAATAGAGGATGGAGGTTCTCCCTGGCTCTCTTTTTGCTGTTAATGTATTTGTAAAAGCTTTTTTTATTATCTCTTACAACAGTGGCCAGGTTGAGTTCAAGCTGGGCTTTTGCCTTTCTAATTTCATCTCTACATGACCTGATGAGATCCCTATACTCTTCTTGGGTTGCTTCGGTTAACTCAAGGTTAAGTGTCTAATCTAAATCAGCTTCCCATCTGCTCATGCTTCATGCCAGTGGAAGGATGTATATCCAGAAGATAATTCTAATTCTCACATAATACATCTCAAATAATGAGAAAGAAACATTTGTTCCCAGCCCTTTTCCCACTCACATCTCACTGAGATTCTCCCAGGAACCAATGACCCTGGTTCGTTTTTAATTCAGGTGCTACCCTACAAGTAGCCAAACAGACATTAAGTACTCAATTCACTGTCGACTAGGATAAAGCAATAGTGGTGAGGAGAGGTCTTATTTTCATTTAAGTAAATTGTTTTGCATTATGCTGTCAACAGAAAGTAGAATTAAAGTAAGAACAAATTATCTTTATACCTGTGGCAGGACATACATATTTTCACCCTGCCAGGCATCCAGATTAAGTGAAAGTGATAACTGAGTCCCAAGCACTTTAATTTTTTTCTGCCCTTCATGATGATTTTTTCCACACAGATAATCATCTACTTTCATATGCATATGGGCTGAGCACAAATGAATTAAAAGCAAATTCAGATAATGTGTTCAAAGGGGTTCTCTGCTTGACTGCATGACAGACTATTTTGGCCTCAGATCTTCATTCAGCAGAACAGGCAGTACTTGATGTTTGCAAATATCACATTCTTTTAAGCTTTTATACACTGTGTTGACTATAACTTCTATATATTTTTAAAATCTGACAGCCAAATATTTTCTGCTTAAGTCATCCTGCTTGTCAGGTATCCTCTTTGATAGTATTCATTTGTGCCATAGTGAGCATGACACAGCTCTCTGAAACCCTGACAAGTACATCAAAAGTGTAACTTTCACGTTTACTCTTGGGCTCTCACCCACCTTCTTTTCCCAAGTTACTTGCTCCTAGTTGATTACTACCTTAGTAATATTCAAATTCCCAGCCTCATATCCCATTTGACAGCTTCTCTCCCACTTATAGAAAGGTCATCTAGGTCACTCTCCTGTCTTTGTGTTTGAACAACCATGCATAAATCTTTCTTGTCAGATTACTGTATGATTCAAGACCTCTAAAGATGAAGACTGAGAGACATATTCCAATGCTTTTCTGTCCTAAGCTTTCTCCTCATATCTGGCTTGAACAGGTCTTCATGCCATTTTGCAATTACTTCTTGTCCTCTTCAGTTCCACAGGGCTGCTGCTTCTAGTAGCCTGAAATGGTTGTCTTCACAAAGTACACGTTTAAAGACTGCTGAGGGAAGGCAGTCAGAAAAGAAGAAGCAGAGGAGACGTGTATTATGTAAATCCTTGACTGAGCAGGCACCTGCTGGGAAACCAAGGAGGTGTCTGTGGAGATTCTCCAGATCCAGGTCAAGGAGGATGCAACACTGATGATGTGTTGGAGGTCTGTTACAGCCCACCTGACTAAGATGATGTCTCTGAGGCTGTCTACAGACAATTAGCAGGCTGATCACAGCCATTGGTCCATATAGAGGATTTGGACCATCTGGACATTTGCTGAACAGGCAACACCATTCTTATAGTCACCCTAGAAGTGTCTAGAGGTCACTGATTATGATTACCTAATGCAAATGCTAAAGGACCCAACCAGGAAACACTCTATTCGACCTGCTGCTCAGTGAGGAATAAATGGTTGTGAATGTGATCACAGACAGCAGTTTGGGTTGCAGTGACCAGGAGAAAACTGAGATCAAGATTTGGAGAAGGGCTGAGAAAGCAAGCCATGGACTTGGACTCTAGACTTCAGGACAGCAGATTTTGGCTTATTTAGAATATTGCTGGGGTAATCCCCTTGGCATCTTCTACAAGGGGCACCCAGAATAGCTAGCTGACTTTTAAAGGAAATTTATTTGGAGCTCAGGAGCAAACCACCTCTTCATGCAGGAACACCAGGAGTTTAAACCAATGGCTATGCAGAGAACTTCTTAATGAAATGTAATAAGAAATGATACAGGAAGTGAATACAAGGACAAGAAACAAAGGAATTGCTTATGTTGTTAAGGATAAAAATCACAAAGACCAAAACCTGATTACAGCTAAAACTAGTTAGGGACATAAAAGGTAACAAGTATCAGAAGGAAGTTCACAGAAAATAAATGCTGCTGAATCAGAGAGACAATTGACTGACAGATGATATGGAAAAAGCTGAATTATTTAATGCCTTTTTCACTTCAGTCTTTTCAGGCAAAGTCTACTTTTTAACTTCTGCATGTACCAGCCTGGTTTTGGAAGGGGCAGACAGGAGATTAACAAGTTAGGGACAACATAAAGAAGTTGGACTTACTCAAGTACAGGATACCAGATCAAATTCACCTGAAGATGTTGAAGGAGCTGGCTGAAGTGAGAATAAGGCTACTATCATCTATTAAAAACACAGTAATCAGGAAAGGTCCTCAACAACTGAAAAAAGGCAAACATTATGTTCATCTTTAGAAGGAAGGGAGATCAGGTGAACTCTATACCGGGCAGCCTCACCTTAGACACTGGAAAGATCACAGATGGCATTCATTTGGAATTAATTTACAAACACATGGAAGACAAGGCAGTAGCCAGGAACAATATACACAGATTTACCAATGGCAAATCATGCTCCATCAGCCTTAATGACTTCCATGGTGAGTCACTGGATCAGTTTTGGTGTCCCCTCATCAGTGACCTGGATAATGACACAGAATGCAAACTCAACAAATTTCTGGATGATGTTTTCTTAAGAGGAGTGACTGATATAATGAATGACAAAAATTCAAGCCAGCAGGATCTTGGGAAATTTATGGATTGCGCCGAGAGAAGCCTCATGAAGTTTAACAGGCAGAAGGATCAATCTTTGCACCTGGGGTGGAATACCCTGTGGCTGATGCGGACTGACTAGCTGAGCAGCAGCTAGGCTAAAAGGACTTGAGGGTGATGGTTGACCACAACGCCAACAACATGCTCTTGCCCTGAGCTAGATGAACTCTGCAGAATACTCAGCAGAGGACTACAAGGGGCCTAAAGCACATGACTGACATGGAGAGGTTGGGTGAGATGAGTTGTTTTTAGTCTAACAAAGTTAAAGCTGAGGGCCATATTTGAAGTACAGTTGCAAAAATAGCAGAGTTAAACTCTTTGCAGCAGTGGCAGACAATATAGAAGGGTCTACACAAGGGATAGTGGCCTTGAAGTGTGAGCTGAGCAGATCAGGTTGTATATATAGAAAAATTTCTTCACAATGCAGCACTACACCAGGATATCCATAGAAAGTGTAGACACACTATCAGAGAAGGTTATGAAGACAAAGCATTTGTTGATCAACTCCAAAGGGAAACTGGAACAGATTATATCCATAAATCCCTTCTAACCGGCATTTTTATCATTCCTTGGATTCTCTGTGGACACAGCTACCCTAACTGCAAAAGTTTGGAAGTTTGAAGGCAGAGTCTTATATGCTTTATATTTTACCATTTATTAACTCACATTTTGCAGGCCTCATTTCCAGGAACCTAATATTCATTGTGACCTGTTCTTTTTAGCTATGGATCTTACAACGTATTTCAGTTCATTTGTGACTGTATCTTTCCAAAACAAATGGAATTTTCCTAATTTTTTCTTTTCTTTTTACTTTTATAAAGATCTCCCTTTTGCCACTATACATGTTATCATCCTTTGTTTACTCTCTTCTCTGCATACAATAAAAAAAGATGAAAAAAATCTAAAACTTAATTAGAGCCTTGTTTTAATGTGAGCTAAGATCCTCTACACTGTCAGAAAAGTAAAAATTTTGCAACCTAGAAACAGATTAGTTATATAGTGGTGATTTCATTCAGTTCAACTCATTCCAGGGCAAACATCACATTGTTAGTTCAAATGGAACAAAGCCATAACCAGGTATATGGAAACACTTCTCATCCATTCCCAAGATATTCTAAATTAGCTTTTTCTTAGAAACATCTGTTTAAACAGCCTACAGCAAAGATGGTGGCTTTAGTTATGTTTTCCACACAAGTACTGAGTATTTACTTTTCCATAAGAGAAAATCAGTCCAAGCTATATTAAACTTAGTCTGTTAATACAAAAACCAAAACGCAATATCTGGTTCTCAGAGAAAAGGACGGGGCATGTAATTAGCAGGCAACAAATTCCCAACAGATGAATTGTTAGTTTTATAATGTCACAGATGACAACTGTAGTTTGAAAACAGAGGAATGAACAAACCAAAGGCCTCTGTTAGCAATGTGAGTAAGTAATGTGTAAGGCAGATAGCCTTACAGAGGAAGTAGAAAAAAAGAAAGTGTTTGTTCTAAGAACAGATAGATGAAAAAGTTTCAAACCCAGATGTATTGTCTTATTTCAGCTATAGCACCACAACTGTAACAGTGATACACAGAAGAATAGTCAATAGTGCACTTACTGAACTGTAATCAATAGAAATTATTTACTGACCTTCCCAGCTACATTTAAAAAATATTTTATTTATGAAAAAAATTTTATTATACAATTATTTTTGCACACCTTATTCATTGCTATTGCAAAATCTCTTTAAATGGAAAAAAATAAGACGCTAAATCAAATAAATTCTTTTAGATTCCACGTTACTTATAGATTTTTGTTCATTTTAGACTCTTATTTGGTCTAGCCATTCAAAACTAATTTTGAAAGCTTTAAATTCCGTTGACTGGGTCTTCTGGTAAGATTAATTTTAATTGTGAATAACTCTAATAGAATAAAGTGCCTAAGTACATTTTTCACTATAAATAATAGGTTTGTCACATGCCCAGCTGCTGTCTGTGTGTTGTAAGTGTATAAAAACTCTCTAGTTATTCAAATACATGTAGTTCAAAGGGAGTTTGTCCAGTCACCATAGGTCTCAGAAGTAAATGATAAGCTCCTCATTCTGATTATTCAGGTGGTTTCCATTCACAATTTACAATGCAACTGCATTTATCAGTAGAATATATTTATTCCAGTGATAAAATTAAGGAAATAAATAACACACACATTTACTTTAAACAAATATATAATCAGCACTAATCAATAGATTGTAAATTATGTTAATAAGGAAACATTTTACTTTCTGAAGTCTCTCTGCTTGGCTTTATTCTTAATTACTACACATGCCTATTTAAACCTCAGTACTTAAACATCAATGCAACACACTAATGTACTAATACATACGTGAATTTTTAATCATGACATAACTTTCAGAACACCATCCCTTACCTGTCTTAAGACTTTTTTGTTGTGCTTTCCATACAAATGCTCTTGGATAGTTTTGTCAATTTGTTTGGAGAAGTAACAGTGCCTCTATAAAGTACACAGTAAACATTACAAAACCAGAGTTTTCTGGCCAAGGGTTTCAGCTTATGTAAATGGCATAGCTGAGCCACAAAAGCAGCTGACAGTGATCAAAAACATGCATGAGGAATTTCATCTTCATGATACCCTCCCTGACACCAATGGGTCATGTTTGAGCTAAAAATGGGATCATTTCATTTAGTAGCTCTCAATGACTAGTTTCACTTTGCTTCTCACAGCCTTTGCTGAGTCCCATAAACTCTCAGCATATGCACTGTGTTGAGTGAAAGAGTTCCAGTTTCCCCCCTCATTGCTTAAATGACCACTTTTTTGTTGTTTTTAAGCTTGCAAACAGCTAGATTTTTTTTATGTCGCCTACCACTGCACACTTCATGCCACTCATGATTTTATCACGCTCTATTGTACTTCCCTTTCACACCTCTCTTGAGAAGAATCATTGCCTGCTGTCACTCCTCAGACAGAATCTAATCCTACCATTTGACTACCTTTGTCATTCATTCTCTGAGGCTTTTTCAGTTTGCTTACAACCTTTTTTTTTTTTTCCCAGATGAGAATCAGACTTACACATAGTATTTTAAAAGTTAAATATTTAAAAAGTTAAATATCATGGCCCACCATACACCTATTGACTGATACAATGATATTGACTTATTTTCTCTGTTGCTTTCCTAATAATTCTTAACTGCATACTAGCATTTTGTGACCTCCTAAGCACAGGACTGACATTTTCATAGAAATATTTAACCGCTAAGTATCAAGCTCAGTGAAATATGTGAAATAAAAATTGGGTTTCATACATACCATTTTATGTTTATCTTCACTGAATTTCATCTGCCATTTTAATAACGAGTCATTCAGGCCGCTCATATTTAAAATCTTTAATAACTTAGTATGATCAGCAAATTTACCAAATAACTGTTCACTACTTTTCCAACATATTTACATCTTCACATATATTTTGAGAAGCATGGATCCCAGTACATGTCCAATGGAACCTCACCCATGGCCAATTTCCACTGTGAACACTGACCATAAAAAAATCACCTTTTTCTCCCATATTTTAACATTCTTTTATGCATACAGGAACTTTCCTCTTAGCCAGCTGCACTGTTTACTCTTGTGTTTCCCCTTGCCCAGCTGCGCTGCTTCCTGCAGTGTTTGGTGACATGGTTTAGTGTTTTAGGGACATGGTTTAGTGGTGGGATGGCAGGGCTAGGTTAAGGGTTGAACTTGATGATCTTAAAGGTCTTTTCCAACCAAAGAGATTCTATGATTCTATGATTCTATGGTGACAATGACACTGTTAAATACCTTCTAGTTCTTTAAAAAAAAATTGCTATAGTTTCAAGTGATTTGCCCAGTACTGACTTGATGGTCTATACTCTTTTTTCAATCTCCCTTATATTTACTTTAAAATTGGCAACACATTTGCAGCTTCACCTCTCAAAGCTATCAAAACAGTTTTAAACACTGAATTTCACAACATAGTTACCATTTTGACTATTTCACTTTTGAGTAAAAGTCTTAGGTGTATGCCATCTGGTCTTGATATTTTCTTCATTTTGTTTTATACCACCTCATACTGACAAAATATGACTTCAGATGAGTTCCTCATAGAGAAAAACTCATGTGTGAGAATCTACCAAAACACTTCTACAGCAAAAGCAGAATTAAAATGTTAAGACAATTTTGTTCCTATAATTTCCTCTAAGTGCTCTGTTTTCCTTGATTATCATTTGGCACTACAGGCTCTCTGCCAGACTTCCTGCTGTTGCTATCGTAGAAATAGAATTTCTTAACTCTTACATTTCTTACTGCTATTTTGGTTAACAAATCTCCTATTATCTTCCAATTGTTTTGATTTGCTTTTCTGTGGATTTTTTTTTAATTTATATTTAATCTTAAGAACTTTACAGACCTTACATTTTCTTTAAAAATCTTCAGCTATCTGAAGGATATCTTCTTACTCTCAGCAGTCTCTGATACCTTGCTGCTTAGCCATGCACAGGCTCCCTTTTGCCCTTTTTCAAGCCTTTCTTGCTAAGCAGGATGTATTTGCTCTCTGCTTTCAATATAATATCTTAAATAGTCCCTGTGCCACCTGCCATGACCTAACTCTCTCAGTGATGCCTTTCAGATTCTTCCTTGCATGAATCCTTGTTTATAATTGTCCTTTCTGAAGTTCAGCACAATTGTTTAGAGATTTCTTGGCTTCTGCAGTCATGCAAGGATACTGAATCTAGAGAGAGCTTCAGCTGAAGTATTTTTAACCACATCCACCTGGCTTTTGTTTCTTCTCTCATGGGATCTTCATCTATCCAGTCCATGAAAATCAGTAATATAGTCATAGCAGAACTCTAAGGAAATTAACTATATGTATGTGTCTGTCTGTTCAATCTAATTTTCTCTGTAAGACTCAGTCTTGTCTTTCCAACTCATTCCTACAGTTTTCCCCTGGTAAGTGTGTCATCTCAAACCACATGCTTGACTCTACCTATTGCCTTTTCCCTACTCTTTAGCTAGACTTACTTGTGATATCAATTTAAGCGTCAACCCTTCTTTACACTCTCCTGTATTCACAAGGTCTCCGTGGCTCCTCTTATGGATGAACATTCTCCCTACAACATTTTTACAGTTATACATTAAAATATTCCCTTTCAGTCACTCCTTAACTCAGGGAACATAACTGCAGATCCTGGCCTGCTGCGCCAGTGCTGTTGAACCCCTGCTGTGAACACTTGTCTAACAAATCACTCTTGAACCCATGAAAGGATAATGATACTGAAAAGCAGTCAACATAAACTGACCTTTCACTCCCAGCAAGTCCATAATTTATCCCAGAATCATAGAATAGCTTGGGTTGGAAGGAATCCTTAAAGATCATCTAGTCCACGCCCTCCCCTGCAATGAGCAGGGACATGTTCAACTAGGTCAGGTTGCTCAGAGCCCAGTCCAACCTGACATTGAATGTTTCCAGGGATGGGACATCTACCACCTCTCTGGGCAACCTGTTCCAGTGCCTCACCACCCTCATCTTGAAAAATTTATTCCTTACATCTAATCTAAAACCATCCAAGGGAGGCAGAATCACCTCCCTTGACCTGCTGGCCACCCTTCTTTTGAAGCAGCCCAGGATGCAGTTGGCATTCTGGGCTGTGAGTGCATAGAATCATAGAATCATAGAATGTTTTGGGTTAGAAGGGAGCCCTAGAGGTCATCTAGTCCAACCCCCCTGCAGTCAGCAGGGACACTGCTAACTAGATCAGGTTGCTCAGAGCCCCATCCAACCTGGTCTTGAGTGTTGCCAGGGATGGGGCCTCCACTACTTCTCTGGGCAACCTGTTCCAGTGTTTTACCACCCTCATTGTAAAGGATTTCTTCCTTAGATCCAGTCTAAACCTACCCTGCTTCAGTTTAAAACCATTACCCCTTGTCCTGACACAGCTGGCCCTACTAAAAAGACCTTCCCCATCTTTCCTATAGGCCCCCTTTAGGTACTGAAAGGCCGCAATCAGGTCTCCCCGCAGCCTTCTCTTCTCCAGGCTGAACAACCCCAACTCTCTCAGCCTGTCCTCATGGGAGAGGTGCTCCAGCCCTTGGATCATTTTAGTAGCCCTCCTCTGGACCCGCTCCAACAGTTCCATGTCCTTGTGCTGAGGGCTCCAGAGCTGGATGCAGTACTCCAGGTGAGGTCCCACCAGAGCAGAGTAGAGGGGCAGAATCCCCTCCCTCGACCTGCTGGCCACGCTTCTCCTGATGCAGCCCAGGGTACGGTTGGCCTTCTGGGCTGCCAGCGCACATTGCCGGCTCATGTCCAGCTTTTCATCCACCAGTATCCCCAAGTCCCTCTCAGCAGGGCTGCTTGCAACCCTTTCTTCCCCCAGCCTGTATTGATACTGGGGGTTACCCTGACCCAGGTGCATGAGCTTGCACTTGGCCTTGTTGAACTGCATCAGGTTCACATAGGCCCACTTCTCATGCTTGTCCAGGTCCCTGTGGAACGCATCACATTCTTCTAGTGTGTCAAATGCACCATTCAGCTTGGTGTCATCTGCAAACTTGCTGCAGGTGCACTTGATCTCACTATGTCATTACCAAAGATATTGAAAAGTACTCATCCCAACATGGACCACTGAGGGACACCACTGGTCACTGATCTCCATCTCGAAATTTAGCTGTTGACCACTACCCTCTGGAAGCAACCATCCAAGCAATTCCTCACCCACCAAACAGTCCATCCATCAAATCCATATCTCTCCAATTTAGAGAGAAGGATGTTGTAGGGAACCATGTCAAAGGCCTTACAGAAATCCAGATAGATGACATTTGTAGCTCGCCCCTTGTCCACTGATGTAGTTACTCCATCATAGAAGGCCACTAGATTGGTGTAGGCAAGACTTGCCCTTGGTGAAGCCATGTCTTGAATCACCTCCCTGGCCTCCATGTGCCTTAACATATCCATGATCTTCCCAGTCACAGAGGTGATGCTCACAGGTTGGTAGTTTCCAGGGTCTTTCCAGGATTTAGATCATGTTAAGCCTACAGACTCTTTTCCAACATCCTTTGAATTTTGCCCTATAAGCTCCTGTCTCCTTCTGCCACAGACAACCATGTCCCCTGGCTCCTCCTCACTGTTGGCTAGCAGATTGCCCTGATACAGGACAATATGGGCTACCTCAGAGTCGGCAGGCATGTTCCTGGGCAGCTGTCCCACGATGGGTCCTGGTTCTGCCAGACACCTAAGTAACAGCCTTCTAACTTCAGCAGGAGACCCAGGGCAGAGTCATGGATGCCCTCCTCCCACCACTCCTCAGGCAATACCCTCCCACACCAAAATTGGCATGGTTATCTTGTGAACAGGTTTTATTTACAATGTCATTGGAGAGCCTTGCTATGGACCGTGCACATATCCCATCAGCGAAAAAAATGCGTCCCTTGGGGATATTCATGGCATGTGACATTTGGGGCGATTGTTTGTATCAGGAGACGGACACTTTTATAACATCGTTGTTATCACCAGATTTTTGCCATCTTTTGCTTCCACTTTACAAAATAGCTATTTTAACATATCCCTATTTTTCTCATGAATTATGTTGGTCCTTGTCTTAAAAAAAAATCAAGTGCTGAAAGTATGCCTCATAAACACATTTAGAACTGTCAGCTTTTTGTTTTGCACACCTCATCATTTCAAGCATATTGGTTGCTTCAGATAGCTTTTCAGATGCCAGATAATGAAACACTGCACTATTCTAGAACCACTTCTGCAGGCACTTCTTATATACACAACAACTATAAACCTACAAAAGGACCAATCAGTCACCATAATGTCACCTTAGCTGAAAAAGTTCTGCTGGTCTTGTCAAAATGTTTAGCCTAAGATAAAGATAAAATTTGTTGTTGTTTAATGAGATAATCTAATTGTCTTCTCTGGTTTTAAACTTCATGAAAAAATATTTAGTGCTAATTAGTTGCCAAAAATTTCAGAAATTCCAGTAGAGTTTTATTACCCTCTGTTGAAGTTTTATGTCAGGGGAGTATCTGCATAGTATAGAGACATCAGATCAATTTATATCACAATATTGAATACTTACCTAAAGATTTAATTATTTAAATCTACAAAAAATCAAGAAATCTGAATTTACCCCAGTGTCACTGGTAGTGGAATAAGACATTACACATGTCAGTGCATGTGTGTGCACACGCGCTGAAATTTACTTTCCAGCATGAAACCCTAGTTAATGCAGAGCTGTAAACAACAGCATGTGATTGATAAGAACCATGATTTGCAGTGTCCTCTTCCAACTACATTCGTCACTTAAATTAGGCCTACATGTTGGCGTATGTTTATTATTTTTCATTACACACATTGTGTAAAACCACTCCTGGGACCAGGTCATTATTTTTTATATCTACTGTATTTTTCTGAAGAAAATTGTGCATTTTTTCTGGTGGTTTTTGTACAATAGAAATTTCACACACAAGCTGTCTAGAACTCAGCATAGCAGAAAAGTATTTGCAAGTAGTAAGGAATTATTTCACTAGATTTTTATTGGGCTATTTTCAAATATAGATGAATGCATTCTGATCACAAAAATATTATTATTAGATAATAAAGGAAGTGCTCAAGTTATCATTCTGGAATTTTCTTATTGTTTCCATAATGTTGTCCCTTCTTTAAACAACTCTGAATATTAGTCTCAAAGAGTCAGCTCTCCAATTTTAAAACACAGGTTATCCAAGAGGCAGCAAAACCAAGACCATGCAAGTTGTGTGCCCAGATATGTTATTCTAATGACACAGAAACAAAATCACAGTTAAAAGACTGTAAGCCAACCATAAGCTAAAATGTGGGGGAAAAAAACAGTCATCATTCTTTAACAAATACAAAGGTTTCATTTACCCATTGTACCAATGGAAATTGACCACTAACTTTCTTTTAAAAAAGAGAGAAACCATTATATGACCCCAAGTTTTCCCAAATGAGGGAGGCTAAAATTCACTTAATTATTTAATTTTGTGATTTCCTGACAGACTGTAAAAGCTATTTATGGCTTCAGATTCACAAGCAAAGACAGAGCTCAGGTCTTTCTCCAAAAAATACAATAACATGAGTATATTTTGTAGTAACAGAACTTGTGGCACTTACTTCAGCGGAGCTGGCATTTCATTCATCAGCAGGTAAGAGTGCGCATGCGTGCACACACACACAAACACACACGCATACATTAGTTAGCGCTTTAGAGCAGAGCAACACATTTTTAAGATATCTGCCCTTTACAAAGTTAACCCACAGATTAGAAAAGGCTTGAATTTTCCTTTTTTTGTTGTTGAAAGATCATTTTTCTGTTAGTGAGCACTTAATATGTTCCATAAAGCAGTGAAAAGAAAAACCTATTCAGCTTTATAAATCAGATATATATGACAGACTTGAGATGGATGTTTTAAGCGAACTGGGAATCAGGTGCTTATTTTTCTCTTAAAATTACACACAGGCTAATGGATTAAGAAAAAAGGAAAAAATATATTTTTATTCAAAACAGTTCTAGCATTGAAATGTTCAATAACTCGATAACAAAACACTGCAGTAGATGGGTAACAATGACTGTTCTTAACTGTAAACTGTAGATCGTTCTAAGGAATAATCTCTTATTCTGTAGCTTCCCAAAATGTGATCAAATAGTATCATCTTCATGGCCTTGTCAGTATGCTAAAACAAATGAAAACCAAAAAGTCCTAACACACACACACACACACACACACACAAAAACCCCTAAACCCCCCAAAAAACTAAAGCAGTTTTTGAATAAAATGAGACAGCTGACAATAGGTATTGGTATAATTTTGGAAACCACCATTATTAGACTACATTCCTTTCATTCTTAAACATCCAAATCTCCACTTGCTAAAACTCACTGATAATAAAAAATCTATCCCATTATATATTTAGGTTTCTTCATGTGGATATTAAAATAAACTATGTTCTGAAATTAAGAGTTAAAATACCTCCTCTTGTTTTCCATACATATTTGCCTGTATAAATATACTTCATCATTTTACAAATTACAGTATTTATATTAAAGCTTTCGGTCAGCAAATCATTACAGCTTAACACAAACAAACAATTCCCCTGTTTTGGTTCTGTCTTTAAATCATTTTTGGAGATAATGAAAACCAGCCAAAATGAGTGACTGCAAATAATATAAACAACACATTTATTTAGAAAAATAAACTGAAAATGCTGCTTGTCTGTTAGATTTCTCCATGAAGTATAGACAAATGTCTAGAAAAATTTTATGTCAAGTACATATTACAAATGACTTCTTTAACAGTAACTGGGACTATAATGTCAATGTTCAATAGGAATGTTTTGGATGTATAATTCAATAGACTAAATTTCTTGGCTACTAATATGATAAAAAATGGATGCTATTAAAAAAGATTATATCCCCTTTTTAAATACACCTTATCATGTTGATGCTTTTTCATATATATACATATATATATATGTATGTATATGTATGTATTTATTTAAACCTAGGAAAGGACCACAGTCCTTTCTGTGAAGAGATCCCCATAGTGAAAGAGAGCACAAATGTTTTTCTTCAGTTCTAACTTTTTAATTCCTTTTGGAGCCCCGGCAAAATATAGCTTGTTGTGGTCAAAAATCTCCTGGGGCCATCTGTGCAAATGGTGGTGCACATCATTACCCTGAATGGAAGTGACAGTGCAAATACTAGAAGTGCATTGAGATGCAATCTCTAACAGCTGAACTTCTTCAAAGTTGGGTGGAGGACAGGAGACAGCATCCTTTTAAGCAATTTAATATCACTGATGCCCTGTTCCTGTATGGCTTTGAATATGTACAAGGGATGACAGAGGTTTTCTTTCCCCACAGACAGTAACATTCCTGTGTTACAGTAAATGCATTCATTTTCTGCTATCACCTAAGTGCTTCATTTCTCCTTTTGGCTACATATTGAAATATTTTTGGATGCTGGCTGGACCCATGAAAAACTTATTGTTTGTTACTCTGGTTGCTCAGCACAGAACTCAAGTGTCAGGCTTGGAGAGAGCAGTTTCTGTAACGGGGCAAGACATTTAGTCCTCTTTATTCTTCATTCCCACTAACAGGAATTTAAGGCTGTGGCTTTTGCCAGGACTCAGCTTGTAGCTGTCAGATCTGAGAAAGACGATTCAATGCAGTTTACGCTCATGATCAGTTGTGCTCTGACTTGAAGGACTTTTCAATTCTCCACGGAGTGTCAGGTTCCTGGTTACTTCTCAGATCTGGCCTGCAAGAAGTCACAATGACGAATCTGATATGCAAGAAATTTAACTGATGTGCCTCCAGATATAGATATTCCTTCAAGCCTGAAGGTGCTGTTAAAAACAGAAGACAAGGACAAAGTTAATTTAAATAGACAAAGTTAAAAGTAAACAAAACAGAACTCTGAATGATTGTTCCATTTTTCATGTAAGCAAGAGTTCAAGGAATTATGGTATTTTGAAACTTGACCCGTTATAGTTGTATTTTATTATTAATACAAGCCTTTGTTCTCTGCTGGGGTAAATGGGTTTAACTTCAATGGTGTCTTTGGAATCACATTATATTACACCACCTGAGATACTGATCATTACTATTTCAGGTGTCAGAGTATATGGGGATCCTGAAATTATGATTTTTTAATCATTTTTATATTTTTCTTCTTAAGAAGGTTGCCCTTCTTAACCTACTTAACATAACAATTCAGCTTAACAATATGCCTCAGGGCACAAAATGAAAAAAAGAACTCCTGAGATCTTAAAAATAAAGAGCTACACATTAAGCAATTGAAAAAAACCTCTAAGATTTCAGGTCTAATTTAACCTGAGAATCTGGATTCTAATCCCTGATCTCAATTTAAATAGAAACTGAATTCAGCAGAATTTTCTCACCTGACAGGTAAGTTTCCTAATCACTAAAATACTATATAAATTTTAAGTCTTTCACATTCCTTTTTGTGAAACTGCTTTAATTTGTATAAAACACTAAAATAGTCCTAGAGTAAGTGAAAGAGAATAATGCTCCAATCAAGTGCTGAGCTGCACTGACTCATAGAATTTCCTTTATTTATTAGACAAGATAAAGCAGCATCAAAAAGAGAGACCTTGGGATACTTACCTGTTAGTAGCTAGTGCACTAATTTGGGTTAAATGAGTAAATTCACACCTCCTGTGGAAAAGAATGAGAACTTCCTCTTCTAGTGCTGGTGATTTACACCCAGAGCTACATACTGCAAGGGGGAGGAAAATTACTTCTTTGCCATTAGTTTTATGAATCTTGCCCTTCATTCACATTTCCTCTTACTTTTTATTGACTGGAATGCTTCAATTTGATAAAGATTGTCAAGAGGTAGGACAGAATTTCACTTTGGCAGGGAAAAAAAAAGAATCTGAAGTTGGCATGCTGTGAACCGTTTTTAATTTTTACACCACAACTAAACCAAAGTATCAATTATTCAGGGAAACTGAATTAACTTTCAGGATTGTAACAGTGGCCTGATGTAACCCAACAGTCTAGTAAACATGATATAATAAATTTATGATAATGTTGGCCTGGGAGGAAATTTTTTTCCTGATCAACTATGTACAGTTTGGCTCACATTCTTAATGAAAAGGAAGAGTATTCTAAACATCTGTTAGCAGCTTATTATTTAACTGAGGACAGTCTTCATATCACTATAAACACATAACCCTTTTTCAGCTGTCACAGTTTCTGGCTTGAATTACATTTGGGCTAACGATTTGTGTATGTTAATACATCATAAAAATCACCAAAAAAAGATGGTATTGCCCTTGAACTCAGCTTAATGCTCATGAAAAAGAATGAATATGGTAAAACAAACATATATGTAAAAGTAATAATAACAATAATAAAAAAGAAATAGTACAAAAACTATTTGGTCCCTGTCAGAAAACAGTTGTTCCTCAAAGTTATTCTGAATATAGTACAATACAATGCTGAGCAGCTGAAGGCATGAAAAACAACATAATGTTTTTCTTTTCCTCTGAGTTGCAATCCATGAACATAGTCAATACCATGCCCACAAAACCAGTAAGTGGTATATCAAGTATGCCTGGATTCCTCTAGCATCTTTCTAATTCAGTCATCAAACCACACAATTTGATTCATTCCCAGTCATGAAACCACATGACATCCACCTTCCTTTCATCAACATTCTACCAAAGAAGAAAAGCCCACCTTTTGGTTCTTTATGATATTTCTGCTAAAAAGCACAAATTGCACCACTGTGAAAAATGTGATGCACCTCTCCACATTAATAAAGAATTTGCTCAGATTTTGGTTAAACTTGCTCAGTGAAAAATTCAGGTGACAAATGCCTGCATTAAAAACAGACGAAGCAGTTCCTCCTGCCACCTCCAAAAAAAAATCTGTAATTACAAATCATTATTGCACATATGAAGAACTGAGGCACAGAGAGGCCAGTCATTGAAAAACCCATGTCTCCTAATTACAGATTCCTATAATGAACTGTCTAGTTCTTAATTCCATAGTTTTTACTGTTCTGACAGTGAGGCTATACATAAAAATCACTAAATTTAATTCTTCATTACAAAATCCCTTCATTACACCATACCTTGTCAACATCCTCATGGTGAAAAAAAGTGACCTTACTAGGAAGCTAGAGTTCAGACAATTTACAGGAGACAGTTTTGTTCACTCATCATCAGGTCATTCTCTTCCTTATACAGCATCAGTATTTTGTTCCAAAAACCAGACACTCAGAGAAACCAATGTCATTGTTTTTCCCTTTCAAAATGAGATAACAACCCTTCTATAATAAAATTTTACTTCTCTGCCAGTATTACCTGAAAAACACCTACTCCTTTCTTTTACCTTCAGTTTGTCACAATTTTCTTAAAAACTGAAAGTGAGTCCAGTCCAATCTACCATTACATCCTCCTCCTCCTCATGGTCATGACCATAGTGTCTCTGCACAGAGTGCTATGCAGAACATCATGAATGGAAAATATTAAGGGAAAATGCTACTAAAGGAACCACTCTTTCACATCAGACCACTTCAGATGGCTATGCATACACTGGTTAGCATAAATTGAACAGTGATTCACAGATTTGGTAAAAACAGGGAAGTGATAGGAAGGGACATTTGTCCAAGCTTAGCTGAATCAGCAATACATTTTGGTTTAAAGATATTCAGATACAGAGATCATAGAATCATAGAATCATAGAATGTTTTGGGTTGCAAGGGACGCCCAGAGGTCATCTAGTCCAACCCCCCTGCAGTCAGCAGGGATACTGCTAACCAGATCAGGTTGCTCAGAGCCCCATCCAACCTGGCCTTGAATGCTGCCAGGGATGGGGCCTCCACTACTTCTCTGGGCAACCTGTTCCACTGTTTTACCACCCTCATTGTAAAGAATTTCTTCCGTATATCTAGTCTAAACCTACCCTGTTTTAGTTTAAAACCATTACCCCTTGTCCTGACACAGCTGGCCGTACTGAAAAGACCTTCCCCATCTTTCCTATAGGCCCCCTTTAGGTACTGAAAGGCCGCAATCAGGTCTCCCCGCAGCCTTCTCTTCAGGTTCAACTCACAGTATTTAAAGAATAATAAATGGAGTTTGATTCTATAGTGGCATGATAGGAAGACATCAAGCAAATTATATACAAGACATTTATTGACTTTGAACTGATGACCGCAGTGGTGACTGCCAATAATCACAGAAAAGGATGTAACTTTAAATGCAACTTTCTACGCTGGGTCTAGTGCCTTTTATCATGAAAAAGGAGAAAACAACTAGGAAATGCACTTCCCATTCAATTGAGAAAGATAGGTTTACTTGATTAATACTAAGCTATATAATTTCCACATCGTTTTAAGAGTCTGATAAAAGCACTTGAAAGACTAGCCTAATTAAAATCTTCATTATTTGGGTTATTTTAGCACAGACAGCAAAATTTGGACACAGGTTGTTGCCTGTCATAAGCACACTAGCAGTCAGAGCACTCACACATTTAAGAGTATAAAAAAGTTCCTAAGGAAAAAAAAATAAATCACATAGTAATAAATCCTCCTAAACATAGTGCACATATTTTCTAGATATTGTTTAAATAGTAATGACATCTATTTCAGTTACTCAGTTATACCCGAAATATAGAAATATTTAGATTCAGATATAGACTATTTTGTCTGTATTACCGTAGGTTTTTTTCTCATTTCAGATAAGATGCACTACTATGCTAATTCCTTCAATAGAAAAAAAAATTATTGAAAGGAAAGGGAATGCTTCTGTAGAGGTTTTTTTTTTTGCTTATTGCTATTGTCAAAGAAAACTTCATCATGACCCCTGGTGTATTTTTTTAGATATAAATTTAAGTAACAGAGTTCAGAAGGCACACAGCTTCAGTCAGAAGTCAGAACATTTCAGATAAAACTGAAAACAGTTTTAAGATTAAAGGAATTCTGCTGAATGCAAACCCAATGTTGCTACCAAGCATTTTATTTCTCCATCAACATTTCAACTGCACAAGCCAATGTTAGCTTTTTTGTGTTCTGTAGTATAGCACTGTTGAGACATCTTTCTCTTTAAAAACTAAAACAACCAAATCTAAACAACTCAGAATGTTAACAAATCCACCACCACACTTCTTTGCAATTCTTCCCATTTTTTTCATCAGAAGCTTCAGAATACTTATTTATGTGTGATTGCCTCATCCTACTGTTTGTTTGTAAATAATTTATTTGCCAATGAGCAAACAAGAATTTGCAATTGCTTACTGGAAGTTTTTCTTTCAAAGCTTTGAAAGAGATTGTAAATGGCATGAACAAACAAAACATCTAAATTTATACATTTTCATTTTTTTCCTTTACAGACTATGTCATTTATAAGTTTACAGCATGAATTAGCTTCTACAATATTATTCTTATCATCTTGCTAACTTCTAACAACACTTCCCTAATGTGATTATCAAGTCCTGTGGTTCCAGCTTTGATATCTCTAGAGCTTTCTCTAAAAACAGGTCTATATAGATTTCTAAAGATAATCCTAAATAGAAACCTGTAAATGATGTCAGAGAGTGTATGATGAAAGCATTTCTTAAATACACTTTTCAAGCTGAATGCACACTGCTTCAATAATGTATTTGTAAAAGCTCACTGTCTGTTTGCACAACAAAATGAAGACAGTCAGAATATTGGCTCTGAGAGCTACCCTAGAATAACTTTTTTACAATGAAAATTTAATGGTAACAGAAACATGCAACAAATGCCAGAGGCATCATGCTTGTCAATGTATGAAAACTCATAACATTTCCTGTTCGTTACTTGTGAACTGCTGGCCAAATTATCGTGGTGCTTGTCTCAATAATGTCCCAAACAGTTCAGATTTGAGAGAAGCAATTTGTGGGATTGACAACATGAAATTAAGCCTATTTTATTGATACCACTAGTTCCCAACACAGCTGAAATCTAGGCAACCAAAGTTACCAGGTGATATCTTGATACCATGGAATTCAATAGCCTACGTTTGGGATTGCCATGATGAATGCCAAAAATATCAAAACGCTGACTAAATAATGCTAAAAGGGGGAAGAATGACACTGAAAAAAGTCCTGATGACGTATCCTGGGAAACTCTGGCAGTCTTGTTCACTGGTCAGAAACACCTTGTCTGGTACGAGAAATATACACAAATTGAACTACAGGAGACAGACCTTACTTCCTTGGCATGTACAGAAAGGATATATAAATAAGCATTTTTAAAATTCTTCAGATATATTTTTGGCTGAGACAATACATTTCTGTTCACCATTTTCAATCTTTAGAAACATTTTTATCTGGTCATTTTTCTTGACATGACTTACTTTCTTTTCATTTGCCTTTTTGGTCACTCATCCACTTAGATATTGGAAAACTGTTTTGTCAATATCTTACAACATGTCTTAAGATAGAATTGGTTATGCCAAGCGTGAATACATTCCTAGGAAGCCTATTTCTTTTTTCATTAGTTTTTGGATATGTTATGATACATCTTTCATGAGACAAGTACTTACAAAATATTTCTGGGAGACTGTTTTTTCTTCATTTTGTCTCTGGGATACACGTTTACTAGCTCCCAGAAAAGCTATTTTCTTGAAATTTTGGGCTATATTTTATCTTGTACTTGACTAAGATGCACAATAAAAGCAAGAAATTATCAAGAAGAGGAAATCATCTTTTTTGTACTAGAGTATGACATAAAATTTGAGTTTGTTCATTTCAAAGGAACAAAGCATGTATCTTTCTAATTTTAATCTACAGTTAGGCTTCTGATGTAGACTTGTTTAAAAAGCAAGACCGAGTACACTTAAATGCTTGCTTATCAATGGCTGTATTAGAATATATATACATATATGTAAATATATATATATGCACATTATTTATATATCCTATGTCTGTCTATACATATGATGTACATATATATAAATTCTCTCTTTCTTCTACTGAGCTGGGTTAGCTACAGGACAGATCTTGGACAATATCCACAAGGCTGCAACCAGTTATACTGCAGTTTGCAAGGTGACATCCAAAGCCACAGTTCAAGTGGCCACTGCAGTTCTACCAACAGCAGTAGCTGAGCAACCAAGGTGAAAACTAGACTGGGTCTGTCACAGAAGTAGTCACACTTCAGGTTAGTTTCATCCCTAGATGATATATGCCAATACTAATATGGAAATGAATTTGATATACTGACAGCCACTCTAATGTCTGGTGATGGTTCTTGAACAGTAGATATCAATTGTTTAGCTATAAGGTCTTTCAATACAGAAAGTATTTTAGTATCACTTATGAGGGACTACTGAAATAATTTATACCAAGTGTTCAGTAGACAATAATTAAACCATAAAGCTAGCCTTGCATATGACGCACTTAACTATATAAAAGGAAATTTGGGTCCACTTTCTGATTTGTCTGCAGATTCCCTTTGAGATCCAAGACATACTTTTAATCTACATATTACAAGTTAACAGCATTTTATTTGACTCTGTTCTTTTCACTCTCTACAGATTTATGCTTCACCTTTTCAGAATGTAACACTGAACCTACACTAAAACAAGAGAGTTTTGATGCTGGTTGAGGCTTTTCTATACTCTTGAAACAACAGAAACATATAAACCCTACATTGCTAGTGGTAAACAAAAACTTGTTTCTTGCAACATCCTTCTGCTGAATATCTGAGGGGTGGGGATGCATGGCTAGGTAACCCTGAGACCTACTGATGCTTTCCTGAATTGAGGCTCTGTATTTGAGATGTGCAAACAGAATCCTTTATAGTGATACGGAAGACAACATGGTCCAGGGAACCCATCTATTCATTCTTACTGCAATTTTTTAGTTTGAAAAATAGGCTTTGAAACATAAGAAATAGATAATATGTAATACTATTTTAATCTTTTTGCCTTTATTTTTGCTTTCCTTTTCATGCTGCATCAAAGCAAATTCAATTGATTACCCTCATGCATACCTCTGTCAAATGAAGATTAGGAAAAGAAAGAGATGCAAAAGAGAGCTAAATCCCTAGCAGAAGTAACTTTCTATTTCTAATGATTAGTGAAAAATTAGTTAGTAACACATTTGGGGAGTTGGTTACAAATTTTATCTATCTAGTTTAACACAGGCAATGTCATAGCAAACAAATAAACAAAAATATTAAGTATGAAGCAGCTGTGCATTTGCAACGAGTTGCCAAAGAATGTCACACTCAGTATCTAGTGCTGGGAAGTTTCCTATCAATGCTGTACCTTGTTACTAAATCTAAGGACCTTGCCATCATTGCCTTCTTACATGCTAGTTGTTGGCAAAAACTAAAAGAGATGGATGGTCTGACAGGTTAGAAAATACACTACCACTCCATACCCCGTATGTGTCGCTGCTTTTTCTGTAAAAATTCAGATTTCTTGTGGTTTACTTTTAGATCAGTGAATTCCTGAAACTGACTATATAACAGAAAATAGGATGATAATACAAATCCCTGTGAACCTACACTCACTGACTAAAAATAATTTCTTTGAGTATATGGCATAATCTACATGCCAATAGAAAATAACTTTTATCAGTCAGTGAAAGGGACGTTAATCCCAGGACAAGTGAAAGTTCACACAGAATACTTAAATGCTTTTAAGGACTTTCATCTGCTATTATTTAAAGATTTTGAGTTCTATGTTTCAATTTTTAGAGTTTAGAGGTTTTTGTATAATTGCATGTCTTAAAGTGACATGCAAATGGTTTGAAAATCATTCTCCCCAGAGTACATCTTCCAGTTGACAGGTGTAACCTTTTCTCATTCAGCCTGGAGCTAGGAAGGATGGATGATAAGTGAGCTGGCAGCGCTCCACTTGCTTATTTAAAAAAAAAAAAAAAAAGTATATGAGTGAAAAGAGACATGTAGGAGGCAATGTTAACTATCAATAATCCCACTTTTTTTGACATTTTCTGATCTTCCATCTACTTCAAATTACTGAAGAAATCCAGCAGCCTTGTAGGATTAGGCCTACTTTGCAAGCCAAAAGGACTTAGAAGACATCAGAAAATATCTGTAAATACTTTGGTGCAGCCTTTTTTGCAGGTTTGCCCATTGAAGGATGAAATAATTTATGATTCTAGCTGACAACATGCAGTTTTTTAACAAGTGATTTACAGGATTTACTTTTTTCCTTTATCATTTGGCACAAATATTTTGCCCCATAAGAAAAATTTCACTGCCAGTAGAGATATGGAGATTACTGAAACTACATTATCCTGTTCTCCCTAAACATAACAATGTGACTAAAGGCTCACAATGATTCATTTCTGTTCTGCTTAGTCAACATACTCAATTTTTTTCTTTACAAAAGAAAAGGGTTTTCTGTGATGCTTCTGGACACTGGGAGGTTCTGTCTTTGTATCTAGGAATTTTTAGCTGCTAGAAATTATTGAGTATCTCATAGCTGAATTTTGGGCAGAAGCCTATGGATACAAGAGATTCTCTGAGGCCATGCAGCAATGGGATAGTTTACTACCAGTCTCCACGCTTCAGCAGCCTACTGGAAGACTTCCTGACCATGAACTGCAACCTTTTTCTATCACAAGGCACAATAGAAAGGGTTGAATCTACGGCTTGAGACTTCATGCATTGTGAAAGAAAAATACAGGACCTTCTACACATTCATTGACCAAGACTTAACCAGCTACTTTACTTGAGCTCCCAAGGAAATCATGGTATCAGTAAGAAATTGAATGGGAACAGCAAAAGATATTCTAAAAATATAATAGAATATATTCTTAGATTGGAAGGTAAAAAAACACCCATAGCTAACCATCAGAAAATTACTTAGCATGTTCATATGCTTTGTACTTTCAGCAACAATATGCATGAAAGAGATCAACCTGACACAACATTTACATTGAAGATGTGTGAAAGAATCTCCTTATGGAAAGCACTATGTATTCTCTGGGAATGTTCAAATGCAAATAACATAAATCTTTGTAAAGAGCTTTGATTTGTGAAGTGGTACACACTCTACTAGAATATCCTGGCTTTCTAGACTATAAAAATAGACACAGGAAGCTAAAACTTATACGGACATACAACGGTACAATGCAAACAATCATTTTAAGTGCTGTCAGCTCCTGTTTGAACAGCTTCTTCAGATACCTGTATATAAACCAAGAGATGCTCCTATGCATCCTCTCTTGAAACCTAATTAGCTGTCTTATTCCCACTTATCCACCACTCCAGATATAGCAAACCATATGCAACTGATGTTTAAAAGGCAGAAATATACATTTATCAGAAATATAAGTATTACTCTTATTACTATTCTTACACATTTAGTATGACACCTTTTAACTTATTTTGAGCAATCCTAAAAATAAGCTTCCAGAATTCTGTTATATTGGTGTGACATAACACTATATTTGAAACAAACACATAATTTTGGGATATCTCTGGAAAAAGGCAAAGAAAATAAAGATCAACATTTCAGCTTCTTATTTTGCAGATCTGCCATGGGTCACTTTACTTCTATAGCCTGTTTAACCATTTTAAGCTGACTGCCCAGAAGTCTGGATTTGAATGAAACAGTATTTTTTTGACAAATTTAGTGATCACTGCTTTTCTCCATCCAGCTCTAATGATGTTAGATACAATTGGATGGGACAGTCAAACACAGGCTCAGCAACAAATCTTACCTCCACTTAGCCTTTAAGAAAATTAATTTCAATTATTAGCATAGACATCCTTATCAAAATGTACACATGTGAAAAATGCAGTGAACAACTACTTCAAGTGCATAGGTAGCAGCATGTGGTGAGCTCCAGCAGGAAAAGTGGATGACTACACAGGCAACAATCTATCCCAGTTTCAGATCTCTTTCCTTATTATAGGAAAAATTGAAAGCCATAAAGCAGCTCTGCCTTAGGCCCTTCATAATGCTCATCAAATATGCTTAAAGGCTTGACTCACAATGAACATAAAATCCTTTTTTTTTTGGTTGGTTGGTTGGTGGTTTTGGGTTTCTTTTCAATATCAACATTTGCAAACCTCAAGACCTTTGCCAGTGCAGACTGCCTCGCAGACTGAAAATTGCTGGCCATCCCTGCTTCAACACAAGTACCCATGCTCATCTGGCCTTGGAGTGATTTGCTTAACAAAGAAGAAATTTGGGCCAACAAAAGCAGCTCAGAATTCAAATACAGCCCATTAAACTGTCCTGCTAATGCTCTTCAGGAAAAGGTTACTAGCAAAATGTGCAATCCAGTGCTTTGCACATTAAGCACAGGCCTCAAATACAGCATCTGTCTGGCCAATAAAATACCACAAACTATTAGGACAGCAGTTCTGTGTACTGTTCATGATAAAGGTTAGTCATGGACTGCCTTGAAGTTGAAAACAAGAATAAAACTTCTGGGTCTATTTATCAAAACCAGTCAGATATATAAAAAAGCTTGCTGCAAAATTGTGATTCCAGTCAGAGCAGTGGTACATACTCTGGGCTATGTGAATTGGAATTGTGTTTCAAGCACTGAATCTACTGTGTGCTCCCTGAGTTGGCTAAGGTCATCTCCAATGTTGTTTTCCAACCCACAGTTCAAACTAAGAGAGTTTGCAGCTCTTCAGATAAGTCACAGATGGTCCTCTGCATATTTGAAACATCTCTTCAAGCATGTCCTCCTCTGCACAGATAGGAGGCCAAAATCACTGTTAATTATTTTTCAAGTAGAATGGACTTTCTATCTGTCGTGATATACAGCAAAGACACTTGGCTTTGTTTTCCATAATCGCTGTATTCAGAAATGGTTTGCTCTTGCTGAACTAGACAAAATTATTAGAAGAAAGTACTTAATCTTGAACAAAAAAATCTGAAATCTTACAAAGTCTGTGTTTACAGTTAAAGTTATATGCCCAGATTTCACATTTTCTGAATTTACTCTGTTTTGTACACCATTGTTCTTTAAATCCTACCTTGTAATCTCTTAACTTTCCGTTTCTGGTGTTTTAAACCAAGTAAATTCTCACACATCATCTCAATGCCTAAGACAAACCTATGTTTGCTGCTGTGACCTTGCATGGGAAGGTGATATCTTCTCTTGAAGTTGTGGGAAATCACCACTATTTTGAAACTTGTCCAGATGCTCTGAGAGGTGTCTGCCTGCATGTCCCCAGTGACATCTCAAGTGTCCCTCTTTCCTCTCCATGGAACAGAAAGTGTAACAATGAGTAATAATACAAGAAATAAAACTGAAAAACAGAAGATCCATGGGCCATCTCTGTCAGAACCTGGAAGAATCTGGAAGACAATAAACTGCCACCTACCTACCAGGAAGATTAAAAAAAATAATAGCCCCAAGAAGATCATCTTTGATTTCTCATAATTATACTCCTTTCCCGTGTTCCTTCTTTCCTTTTAGTACTAAAACATCCATAAAGAAGGTCTAGTGTTAGTTTAGACAGACAATAGTGCTCATTTAAGGCACTGACCACATATCAGCAGTTCAAAAGACCAACGTACTTAAGGTGGGGCAACTTTCAGGAAAAGGAGAATTGCCCAACACATATGACACTGCTGTATCAAATATGACAATGGGACAAATTAATTGTATTTGGTGAAAAGCAGCAATTTTATCTCTACAACAACGCTAGATAAAAATTTTACACAGTGGGTTCTCAGTTGCCCTGGTGGTGCAGAAAGCCAGATATAAGAAAACAAAATACAATACCATAAAATTTAAGTAAATTATCAAGTGAGCAGAGCCTGGTAAAGACAGAATGCACCTTGTGTTAAGCATTGTATGACAAAGCAATGCATCCAGAAGAAAAAGAGGAAGGAAAGCTTGCTGAATCCATAATTTGGATACTTCCCTTGCATATAGTTGAAAATCAACTCTTCTCTAGTCATAATATACCCTGTTTTGGTTTGGTGGGTTTTGGGTTTGGTTGGTGTTTTTTTTTTTTGGTGTAAAGAATTGTGCTTTGGACAGCACAATGCAGAGGTGAAGTACTTACTGGGAATTCTTAGGTGATTAAAATAACAATGAAAAATAAAATGGCTTTGTATTTCCCTTGCAAACCTAACAAGAGAAGCTGGAACTTTGGCCTGATTAAACTTTTTTATACTGATAATATTGAAAAATGTATTAATCCTTAATATCACATCTCCTTTTAAAAGTTATCTAAGAGCCTATTAACTCTCAATGTCTAAAAGAGCCTCTAACCAAGAGCAGCACAAACAATTTTAAGTGAAGAAAACCAGAACAGCTTGCTTTTATTTCCAATACTTATGTTTTATACCCACAAATGTGTCCCGGGACAATAAACTGGGATAGTAAACTGAATCATCCATATCAATAATTAGAAGTCCGTGGCTACTGCTTACAAAGAAATACTTAACTTTCAAAATACATTCCCTAGATAGGCATCAATGTGTAAACATCACTAAAATTAAAGATGTTAAATTTATCTTTGTAAACTGTTTTACCTGTGTCATAGTGGTTTTCCAATAAGAAAAGAAGGAAACAGAAAAACAATAAGAAATATAACAAGCTCTTAGCTTGTTATTATATGTCAGTATATAAATCACTGAACTAATCACAACTGTAAAGTCAGCGATCAGCTGAAGGCTCATTGCTGATGTAACAAAATCTTGACATACCATGTCAAACCTGCAAAGTATATAATGGGCAAATGACAAGCTGAAAGCTCACTTCTGAAAAGCCTTTTTCCACAACACCAGCCTCCATTTTGAGTGAAGTCTTACCACTCCTCCCACCAACACAAGAGTATGTGCTGAACGGTAAATTGCTAGCTGCATCCTCCTGCAATCTTCTATTAAAAGTCTCAATGTAACTGTGAACTTACTTTTCTTCAAGAACCGCATGCTAGACTATTTTAGGGAATGTTTAAACATACTGCAACAGAGAGCAGGTGAAAAGACACTCAGCTGCCTTTGTTGCTGCAATGAGCATCAGGTAACTGAGTCACCAAGGAAATATGGCTTTCCTTAAAGGGATAGGGAGATAAGAGAAGGGAAGTTAAAAAGAGTCAGAATACTTCACCCGCTCTTTGTGGCTTGGGAAAAGTCAGCTTCTGGTGTGGGACTTGAGACAGAAGGACAGAATTTGGTGAGGGTTTTTTGCTGGTTTTGGTATTTTTGTCTGTTGAGAAAGGGGGAAAGCTGGCACAAAGCGTGACCTGGCTGGTGGTCACACTTGCAGAAGCAGCATCTCAGAGCCTGGAGGAGCCCTGATGGAGCACTGTGGGCAATGGGGAGGTTCTAGATGTAATGCCCCAAAATAGGGAGTGCCCTTGGCATTGCATCCATAACTGTCAGAGAAACTGAAGGGAATGTGTGTTTGTGGACGTTGCAGAAGAGTTCAATCCTTCAGGCATAGGATACATTAGATGAAAAAAGGATACTCTGTCCTCTCAGTGTGATGCTTATTGCTTTTCCCAAACACAACAACCATCCCAGCACTCACTCTCTTCTCTGTTGCGGCATCTTCTACCAAAATCTCAAAGCAGCTAGACATGCAGCAATGAGCAGCTGAAGCCATACTGCTCTGTACAGAAACACAGAGCATGCCTCAGACACAGGGAAGCCGTGAGTTCAGAATGCCTCAGGCAGAGGAAGCAACTCAATTTGGATTTCTCTTATCAGTAGCAACAGAGGACAAAAGAAAGGCAGTCTACAAACACCATCTCCTTCTCCAGCAATTTGTAAATCTAGCACATCTGTCCCATGCTTTATTTATGAGTGAATGAAAAAAAAATTGGATTTGTGTCAGCTAGAATATCTAAATGCTGAAAGGAATGACGGATTTCAGTTTTTCATTCTGGCCATACAAACACACAGTCCACATTTTACTTTCAGTGTTAATCAAAATACAACAACTTTCCTTCCAATGTTACAATTAAACAGGACGGATACAAATGAACACTTTGGGACCTGCTGGCTTGCGTTGCTTGAAATAATGCAGCCTCATGGCCACCTCAGATGGTGATGATAGTGGAAAAGTAAAACTGCCACCTTTTCTTTTTGATGACTTGAACTCTAAGACTAGTACTGTTAGCTATATTTCTCATGTTTCTAATGTTAATAGAAATATAGCAGTAGAGCTACAGACAGCTACCAAAAAAAGTGAACTTTCTATCTTGCCTGTGGGCTGAAGTCAAACTATACAGTAGTTAAAAAAGGGAATTATCTTGTATTAAAGGATTTTCTACAGTAGAGATTAGAGGTGAATAATTCCTTCCATGTATCATCGTCCCTCCTTTACCCCATGAATAGTTCCCATAATAGGAAAGTTCAGAAAGTGCAAACTGATCAAGAGTTAGCCTAACACTCCAGTAACTGATAAGAATGCATCAGCAGTAACTAAAATGTGGTTTCTGCTTTAGAGGTATTAATTGAAATACAAGTCTTCTGCTGTTCAAATAGTAATTCTTTAATAAATCTATGTGTAGAAGCAATTAGTAACAATTTTATTTTATTGCAGCTGTCACAGTAGCAGTACAAAAACTAAGTGGGATGACAGTGTCTCGGATCTTTTTTTTTTCCTTTAAAAAATAGGCAACGAAGAAAGGAACATAAAAGCTTTTGGAGCAGGATTAACATGCTCTTGATCTTGATCAAGACAATACCACAAAGTTCTCCCTTTGAAAATTACAACATTAAACATATAAAATCCCTTTGTTTAATAGGATTTTGAAATAAGGGCCTGTTAGCTGAGATGGAATTAGAAGAAAACCCAAGGAGGTTTTTTATGTTATCTGTATCAAGTAAAACATAATTCCTAATGTTGGATTCTATAAGAAATAGCCAGTACACTAATCATGACTAATAATATTTAAATTTCTCATTTCATTTTTCAGCAGTTAAGAAAACTATGTTTAAAAGTCCTCTAAGGTGACAAATTTTTAGTAAACTTAAAATCTAGCTTATATTTAGAAATCACACGTATTCATACAAATATTGGCTACCTTTCAGTACTTACAAAAACACCTGGGTACATAGAAAAACCATTTCCAAACAAAAATAAACGGAAATAATCACTGCTTGATTTAATGCTCTGACAATAGACCTTTCATTTAATTTTTTCTGTGATACCTTACTAGTGCTAAATTGATGGGTTCTGATGGAAAATACAGAAGTATGTATATAATTTAATCTTTCTTGCTGCTGAATCAGTTATGCTCCATGTGGTGTATTTCAGGTTCACTTCCGCCTTTCAAACAAGACCGTAATACAGCAACTACATGAAAGGCCACTGAACCTATCTTTTGTTTGTCCCACTCTATTATTTACGGTGAAGTCTCACACGAGGTGAATACCTACCCACCCTCACGAGCCCCGCAACTTGGCTGGCAGTATAGCCTCGACCACAAGCAGGATATCTACATCAGCAAGAAAATAAACTACATGTAAAGTGCAGACAAACCTTATGGTAGAGACAGTGATGACTGTGTCTACACCCACCAACACTGGGTATGCACACAATGGCGGGTTGGGGTACAGCATCCTGTATCCCACCTGCCTGGAAAGTCTCAGCTCCTGCGAGGGCAGGCAGACACAATATCTAAATGCAAATAATTGCAAAGTATTGAATTAGATGCTCTGACTTTTAACCCAGGGTTTAGTTAAGAAATGCTTAGGTACTTAAAATGTCAGTGTTTTAAACTTACTTTCTACAGCTTCAAGCAACTTACTGAGATTAACTGTAACAAGTTTTACAGTATTTTCAAGAGGTATACTTACTATATCCACTACTTCATTTCAATAAAACCTGGTGAATGCATAACTATTATATTGATACATTTTAAAGATAATATGAAGATAATGTAAGACTTTTCAAAACAAATATTAAAATTATTATATTTGCTTAAGACCTCTACCTGGATTGAGTATGAAAAGAGCCACTAGTCACCTTGAAACTTTCCAGTAATTGTATTTCCATCTAGACATTATACTTTTTACTTTACTGATGACATTTCTTTCAAAGACAAATTTCAACTTGTTGAAGTGCCAACATGTCTGAAGATAAGAATTCGTAGATCATACAAGATTTGTACTATCAGAAAGAATACATGGGCACACTACCATGTCTGTAGTCCTCTGTAATTGTTATCATTTGGGACCATCAGTACAGCAACAGAAAAAAATGTTTTCTTATATTTGACCTTCAATCTTTGACATTTTCATAATAAGCATTTTCTTAAAAGATTTTTTTTTTAGTTGTACAATTCTTACCATGGCCATAGGGCTGAAATTGATTTATATTTACCCCAAAATGCCTACTTTTTATACAGCTGGTGTCACATTACACATTACACACTACACCAGACCTCTGTTTTAAAGATGTTCTGAACTGTGAAACACATGTTTCTCTGTCTGCAATAGCAGCATATGGAGGACAGGTAATCTGTCACATGTAACTAGGTCTCAGCAGAAGATAAATACCTTATTTTTAACTATTTTCTTAGTAATTAAAATTCTGGAAGTTTTTCCTCTCAGGCTTATCTGTAAGAACTTAGAAACGTGGACTATCTGAAGTTTAGATAAAGAATAGCATTGTTATATTGTCTATATAATGTCTATTGCTATAGAATTAATTCACTCTTGTGACCAGATTTGCTCTTAAACCCACCCTCATTAACACTGCAAACCACTGCTTATACTGTTTTCTGACCTTGCTGGTTGCCAAGGGAAGGAAAGCTTATGTGCTATGCGTATCCCTACTGGTGATCAGCTTCTTGTTCAGGGTCTGAGCATACAGTCTGAGAGGTTTCCAGGGCCCACAGAGGTGAAAGAAGCAGCCATATAAATGTTGCACATTATTTTCACAGTGGTTTTTAATACAAGTATTTCAAGGCAAAATTCCCTGTTGAACTTGCCAACACTGTGGAGTGAAATCTTGGGTACCTTTTTGACTTTAAGAGCATTCACCTGCAAGATGAGCTGCAGAACCAGCCCCAGTGGCACCCATTTATCCCATCTGCCTGTGGTGGTGCCACATAAGTAGCACTGGGCAGACACCTTTGCTGGAGGACCCTCCAGGAGCAGATGGGATTTGTAAAGAGAATGAAGCCATCATTTGGCTATGACACCACTTAAAGGTAGTGATGTTCATCTGAGCACTGTCTTTCTGAAACCCCAGCCTTTAGTTCCAGTGAGCCAGGACAGGAAAGAGATTCAATGACCAGAATAGAGTGATTACCATTAACTCATACACATGATATCAGAATTGTATGTAATATTACTACCAAGGTACAAAGAAAGAAATCTGTCCACAGCAAAGTGGAATCTCTGCACATTCAAAAGCACACAGCAAAGCTGTATTACGCTGAGGTGGGGGAATTTGTAACTGTTGGGAAACTAAAACATAGTAAACTAAAATAGAAGACAGAAGGAGAAAAAGTCTGTTTGGGCCAAACTGTATTTTGATTTTCATCATAAGTCTTTAGAACAGAATTTATACTGATTGTGTGTATAAAAATACAGATGCAAGTCAATCAAAACAATGTTTAGGGACTCTAAAGATAATATTCAGAACAAGAATTCTTATTGCTATATACTTTTAAAGAAAGCAAATCATTTACACATTTTCAACTGAATTTCCCAAGACACAAGATAGTGTATGAAAATAAAATATCACATCATGACTTCAGTTTTGCTTTTCTAGGCAGATATAAGGCATCAGCTAATTGAAAGTATAACCTCTGAAATATATGTTCCATGCAAACTAATTTCAACTAGACTATGCGAAATACTCAACAAAAAATAATCACTTCCAGTAAAACTAAGCAGCGAGGAACATTGATGTGTCAAAGTGAAGAACAGCAAAAAGAAAAAAGCAATTGGAGTTTTGTTCCTAGACATACCTGAAATTATCCAAAGATTATTAGGAATTCAGGTAGTGAAGTAGTGCAAAACCAGCAGTTATCTTGGAAGGGTCATTTGAAGTTCGTCTAGTCCTAACATGCCAACCAGTTAAACCTCATGGCACAGATGCCCAGAAAACAACAAAAGTACAAAATTCAAGATTGCTATCTTGAAATGTCTGTGTTTAGTGATTACTGAAAACTGGAGATGCCTTTACTTAATAAAAGCTGCAACTTGCAACGTTATGTATTTTGGGTTTTGTAGATAAGCAAAAGCGCTTTGCAGGGCTGAGTCACTTTGCCCAGCTGACATTCACAGTTGACTGGGATTTAGAAACAAGTATTCTTGTACCTAATTTCCCTGTGAACGTAGATATTCTTAGTAAAAACTGACCAGATAATGTCCACTCAAAATGAAGTGATTGGCTTATTTTGCTTTTGAAATGCATCCAGAGAAGGCACATAGAAGAGAGAGGGAAGGGACAGAAGAGAGGAAGGAAGAGATGAAACCAGATTTTAGATGTTAAAATATCCTTCTAGTAGCAAGAAAAGCAACGTTCATGTCCCTCCTGTGACTAGATTTTAACCCCAGACTCTTATGTAGAAGACAATCATGATTCCCAGTGATGAATTACTTTGAGTATGGGACCTTCCCCCATTGCTTTTGCCAAAGCTTTGCAACTTTTGCAGAAAATAATGCATGAGTCATTGAGCAAGGCAAAGCATGACTGCAGCTAATGACTCAGTACAGGTGATGGGAGGATTCTGATGAAAGACAATTATAAACAAAGAAACACATTTTATACTAAACGCAGATTTGTTCCCTCCTCATTTCTATACTAATACTGTGCTACCCAGAAAGATTTTGACAGCTACCCTAGGGCACTAAGCAGAGAAATTATAAGCAAAAATTCTCTCTCAGGACCTGAAATGGGATGCAGCTTTCAGGTAGATCTGCCAGCATCTTCCTTAAACTGAATATGCTTCAAACAACATGACATCTTTCAATTTTTAATGTTAGGTTTCAGTAGGGTCCCTGGAATAAGAACATTTGGGAAAGGCAATTTGGATCTGTTGTGTGAGACTGGATCAAAATGAAAACGGTTTTGAAAAAATCTCCCCCTGGCCAGGATGTCCCTCCAGGCTTGTTCTACATTTGGCATTTTCGGTGGCTTCCTACAAGTCAATAATAAAAAAAAAAAAAACAACTTTTTATTTGTTTTTTATAAATGTGTCTTCCTTGGAGTCTGCCAGTGCAACAGTGTTAAATGTTCTCATCCCACATGCCCAAACATCTTCTGCAGCACCCTTTGCTCTTCTCCCAGGAAGCATAGTCTGCTCTCATTACCTGCTGTACCTGCAGTACCTACACAGTGTCCAAAAACTAAAACAAGAAAAGGACAGACAGAAAGTTACACCAGCTGTCACACAGACACATAAAATGTCCTAACACAGTCACTGCAATTTGCCCCATGAAACTGAACAGGACAAAACAGCAGTCTCATTATGGAGTTAAGCACAAATCATCCATATCATTGCCACCTCCTTCTTGACTGCTTTGACTGGTAATTTCTTGAGCATTTGCAAGATACAAGGAAGATTAGTAATTCTTGTAAATGCCTGACTTTTTGGTATGTAGCAATATAAGACAGCAAGTAATATTTCCAGTTAGATACTCTTCCAGGATCTACTGACCACTGCTAAATAACTACATAGATAGACAGACAGATAAAAAACCCTATACGCCTATAGGCGGGAGCAATAGAAAATGCCAGATAATCTTTTCCTTGGGTGTTTCTCTGCATAAATTGTCCAGGTAACCAAACCCCTGAAAAAAGAGTCTAGATTAGGGAAGCGATCATAAACTAGGTTTCATGTCAATCAAGTTACTGCAGTAAGAGACTTGGGAAGCAATTGAGTGTTGAGATTTCACATAATTTCCACCTATTTGCATTCATCTGTACATGTAAAGAACCTGAGCTCCTGTCTACAGCCATTTAATCACCACAATTCACAACCTTTCATCTAGCCTGAACATTTTATGAGCTGGCTTTGGGATTATCTTATGCACTTGTGATTTTCTCTCTCTGCAAGGCAAATGAGAGTGCAAAGTAAATGAATACTTTAATGAATAATTATCCTACAAGATCTGCTGTTGCTTCAGAAACTACAATAACTTAGACCTATAAAAAGAACACACTGCATCACTGGATTGCTTTACTGCCTGTGATACTCAAGACAACAATCCCTGCCAGTGCTACTGGAATGCAGTGGTAGTGTTTGAATGACAAATTGTTATTGAAACAAATGGACTCAGAGGTGACTAACTGAAATGCAACTTTATGTGTTCCACAACTTTCCAACATAGGCAGAGGTAAAGCTGGTTTTTTTTTTTTGGGGGGGGGGGGGGGGGGGGGGGGTGATTTTGTTTTTAAATGGGCACATATTTTGCTAAAACTTTTTGTGTTGATATGACAGTATTATACTCTATGCAACTTTATTAGTAAACTCAAAAAGGAAGTATTTCTTATAGGCAAAAAATAACCCAGAAAAAAAGCATTTTTTTTAATGAAGTTACTTCCTATGTAGCACCCACCTCTCAAAAACCACATCCAGTCACTAACTCAGTACACTACTAAATGAATTCTATGGGCCAGAGCATCTACACTGAAAATATCAATGAATACTGGCATCATAGAATCATAGAATGTTTTGGGTTGGAAGGAAACCCTAGAGGTCATCTAGTCCAACCGCCCTGCAGTCAGCAGGGACACTGCTAACTAGATCAGGTTGCTCACAGCCCCATCCAAACTGGTCTTGAATGTTTCCAGGGATGATCCCTCCACTACCTCTCTGGGCAACCTGTTCCAGCGTTTTACCACCCTCATTGTAAAGAATTTCTTCCTTATATCCAGTCTAATGAATGAATGACAGAAGGAACGTTTGTATGTTTGTGTGTTAAGGAATGGGAAGAAAGGCATGATTATGCCCAAAGACATTATTTTGTGATAACTCAATGAAGCAAGTGAATGTTAAATTATAATACCATTGATAGTGTCATTAACTAAAACTACGAAAATTCTGATGATTATAAACAACAGTGACATATGGTACAAATGATACAGCAACATGGTGTTTTCATTTCGATTCACAAAGCAAGAAAATTAAGAATGTATGTGGTAGTGGTAGGACTGAATCAACTGTGGAAAGCATTCAGTAAACAGACTGAAGGGACAGACTCATACACTTAGAGCAGATATCCTTAGAGCAGGAAAAAGAATGGTGCTAAACATGACTTCAGACAACACTCAGTATTAACAGAGAAAGACTGAAACACAGTCTGCAAATTTATGAGGGAAATTCAGACTCACAGAAACATATACTTCATCTTCTTGCCACTTTTCAACTGATTCAAGAAAATCAAGACCAAACCATCCAGAACCACTGCATACACGAGAGAATTCTAATATAGCTTTCTCCAGATTGCTAAATCTGAAATAGCCCATGGCATACACATGCATCAATACCTACCTTTCATGGTACATTAATCTCTGAGCAAAATCAGGCTTAATACATGGTTTAGGAAATATATATTAACAATCATCTTCTGGAGAGGATTTCATTATTAAACTAGACATTAGTAATAGTAACTGTCCATTAATGAAACTCCACATGTTGATCGATGCTGTAATAGGCAGCAACTTTCTAATCCAATTTCTTCAGATCATTTCAGTTACCTCCAACCAGCTTGCTGAGATAACAAAATCAGAGAAAAACTGAAGATGAAAGGAATAGGTGATGTTCAGTCCAAAGCAGAGCAGACTTTACAATAAGACCAGGTTGCTCTGGGCCTTGTCCCAAAGTTATTCGAATGTTTCCAGGGATGGACACAACATGGCACTCTGAGCATGTGCCTCCAGTGCTCACCTGCTCTCAACATAAGAAATATCCACAAATACCTCTGTTTTCTGATGCTTGAACAAATAACTGTTAAAAATTCTCAAATTCTGCAAGTGTTCAAAGCCAGGCTGGATGGGACATTAAGCAACCTGATCCAAGGTATCCCTGCCCATGGCAGGAAGTTTGGAACTAGATGATCTTTAAGGTCCCTTCCAACCCAAACCATTCTATGATTTTATGATTCTATAATTCTATGATATTTGGATATAACTAAGTCAGTAGTTATAAAAGAATGAATCTAAAAAAGAATCTGAAACTAAGACTTTGTATGTCCACTGTCTTCTAAAAAAGGATTTTGAACATAGTATGATGGGGATTCTATATTTACTGTTTCTTTGAAGGTCTCCACAGTACATATGTCTACAGTCAACTAAGCGGTCAAGATTTTTTCCACATGTGAACCTGCTGTTTTCTTGTAAAAAATACTTTTTGAGAGTAATATGATTTCAGTGTTATTTGCTGTTGAATGATATGCAATAAGAGGAAGCCTTTTCAGAACTGAATATCATTATTATTCACAACAGAATTCTTAATTTATTGCAATGAAAAAATGCTAAAGGCTCTTATGACATGCTCATTTTCTTCTACTCTTAAAAAAAGTCTACTCTTTTACTCTTCAAAAGAAGTTGTCTGTGATAGTAAGTAGCCTGCCTATTTGGTTCCTTCACTATCTATGCTAAAATGTTTGTGTGACTCAATTGAATGAATATTGAATGTATTATGCTGTACTTGTAAGTACACATAGCTGAAACAGACAAAATTTTAGTATTTCCTTTTAATCATGCCTGTTTTCAACCCACCCTCCCTGGTTTCTCTACCCACACCTCATTATGCTATATTGCTGTTCCTTCCCCTTTACTTAAATGTTCTCTTTTCTCAAATCATGAATTTCAACATAATGTGGGGGTGGGGTGGGGAAGCTTAAGCAGAAGTAATCTTTACAAGCATAAACATCTAACATGGTGCAAATATGTTTAATTTACAAAATTATTTTCTAGCAAATTAAATATAATTTTCAGTAGAAACACAGATCTCTGCAGAATTCATGTGAGAATACAAAAATATTTTTTTTTCCTTTGAAGATGTCAGAAAATTATAAAAAAAAATATAATAACTCCATGAAATGCAAAATTATTGCTGGGCCTTTTAAAAAACAGGTATTTGGCACAGAAAGGATTCTAGATACTGTAGCAAGTCCAGTTTCAGGCTGTCTCTGCAAAATAAAGGTATCAAGTGGAGTTATGTCCCTGAAATGTATACAGCTTTGTAATTCCCAACATATCTTTCATTTTTGCTATGTGCATTTGTGAACAGATCTGGGTTCTGAGAATAGACACTTCAGTTTATTTTTCAAAATATTTCTGTATCCTTGAAATTTTTTCAGAGGAATTAGGAATTTCATCTCTAAAATGAAAATACGTAAGAAATATCTACCACTTTGCATCACAATGCAATACAAGTTATGTGGCATCTCCTTTACTGTTTCTTTTTACATGGTACATGAATATAAAAAAAACCCAATACAATATACAGAGAAACTATGAAGAATAAATCCCACTGTACAAAGTGATTTGTTTCTATGTAAAGTAGTACAAGCCTTGGTAATTTACAAATTTGCATGATGTTTAGATCAGCAATACATTGCTTACAACTCTGCAGAAGTGCTTCTCTGACAAAAATCAGTATGGTCCAGAACAGCATATGTGAATCACTACAAATCTGCTTTGGAAGAATTATTTTGATAAAGCAGTATAAGAAAGGTTACAAATTTATCAAAAATGTCCTAATATTTCCAGGCAGGCTGGAACAGACACAAAGTTTTTTTAATTTATCATTGGGATTAATTTTAAAAATTTCTGTGGCGTAAGTCTATCCACTTGATCACTGCAAACCTGTGTGTACTCACACCTGAAAAGTCTGGCTTAATTCTGGAGAATAATTTCTTACAGACTTGCCAGAACATATTTTGTCAGGAAAGAACAGGAGAGCACCTTGTGCAACTGCTGTCAGAGGCCAGACCCTAGAAGGAGCTCTCCTCCACTTCCCAATGACCCTGCAGTGAAATACAGAAGTGCAGCACCTTCCTGTGATTCTACAAGATGTTTGCAAACTTCCACGTTTCAAGCTTAGGAACTGTGCCGCGGGCTTGAAGAGTTTTCTTTAAATAGGAAAGACTGATTTACTCTGATAGCTCTGTTTAGGCAGTCCTCCTGTTTAAACAGACAACACAGTCAAAATTTTATTAAGCAGATTTCAAACGAGTTGTCTCAAATATTTTGCAGTATGTGTCATTTGAATGTAGCTAGTTTAAATAAATACTTAATTTATTACTTCAGTAATTTACAACTTTACCACCCCATTCCTCAATGACACAATTTAGCCCCCCTTTCATAATTATTACATAAGCTGTTCCAGACAGAGCCCATAACATGAATGCCTCCATTTTCAAAAGATAATTGAATATAATAATAGCCCTTAAGAAGCAATGTTTTTATAACTGAGCTAAGATTTCTGTCACAAAGACAGTAGGATAAACAGTTTATTTATGTTTTCCTGTGAATTAGCTTTTTAAAAGACATTAACTTTTTTTTTTTTTTAAAGAAGCACGTTTTTTAAATTTTGTGAGTGTACATCTAACTAATATAATTCATCCTCATCTTAACTTTGGAAACGCAATTTTGCATTATTTTGTCCTACTGAATGTGAACTGCTGTTCCTAGAGATGGCAGAGAAAACAGTTTTATGTTTAGCCTTTAAATTTCAAAAAAAGCAGGCATAAAATAATATTTAAAAGCAATGTCCTTTTAAACCAGTCCAGGTGAACAACTGATAGGAGGTGCCTGAACTTGAGGAAAACTGCAGTAACTGATCTTCAAGAGCTCAAAGAGACTTTCCTGTTGTATTACAAGGCAGCTAAGGAACACTTAAATTGTGAGAAAGTTGGGTGTAGGTCTCATGGCTTTAATGCACCAAAGCCACTATTTATATAACTGGTTATGCTTACACTAGTGAAATTTGCCTGCTTCTGCCAGTGTGAAATTTGGCTACAGGTTATAACCAAGAAGTTACCCTGAGCTATAGCCATGAACTGTTTAACATATAAAGGCACTAGCCTGAAACTTACTACAGACTCTACAGTGGAAAGGATTTTCACAATGAAAGACGTTCATTAACCAGTATGTTCAAAGTGCAGGTTGTGACTGCAAAATAGCAGGGCACAGTTACTTGTGGCTTTAAACCTTGAGAAACATTTACAGCAGCGCAGAGTGAATATAAAATATTATTCTGGCACAGACTAGCATGTGGATTTGAAGTTGCAATTATTATTAAATTAAATTATATTTTTAGTATGATTCATGGTGGGTCAATTGCAATTCCACTTTGCTGGACATGTAACTGAAGCATTCAATATTTTTGAAAAAACACGTGAAACTACGGCTTTGTTTATCAGCTTCCATCTTGGCCCACTGCTTTTACACATTGCTACAATAGAATTCCCAGAAAAAAAAGCTCAAAACAAAACAAACAATTCAATCAATTAAATTAATACCAGCAGCAGCAACAACAACAACAAAAAAGCAAACCAAAATCCAATTAATAATATTATCTTTGTAATATTTTCAACTGTTTCAGCATTAGGTTTCAATACATTTAAAATGTAGAATCTGTCACTCCCCATGAGTGTTTGCACTTTGCAACCATAAATCCAAAGTGCAAAAGGAAACATTAGCATTTCATATTCCTTTCTTTCAAGAAGTAATTTTGAGGAACACAAATAAAGTAATTGTCGTGGCTTAATCCCAGCCAGCAAGTAAGCACCACACAGCCACTCGCTCACTCCCCCCGCCTGGTGAGACAGGGGAGAGAATTGGAAGAGAAAACCCATGGGTTGAGAACAGTTTAATAATGGAAATAAAACAAAGTAAACCAGAAGTAGTAATAATATTAGTAATAATAATAACATACAAAGCAAGTGATACACAATGTAATTCCTCACCACTTACAGACTGATGCCCAGCCAGTCCCAGAGCAGCGATTGCAGTCCATCCCCCTCTGCAGCCAACTCCCCCCGAGTATGATGTCATATGGTACGCAACAGCCTTTTCATAGAATCATAGAATCATTTGGTTGGAAAAGACCTTGAAGATCATAGAGTTCAACCATACCTGTCCACTACTAAACCATGTCCCTAAGCACCTCATCTACAGGTCTTTTAAATACCTCCAGGACATGACCACTTCTCTGGGTAGCCCATTCCAGTGCCTGATAACCCTTTCAGTGAAGAAATTTTTCCTAATATCCAATTTAAACCTCCACTAGTGCAACTTGAGGCCATTTCCTCTTGTCCTATCACTTGTTACTTGGGAGAAGAGACCTACACCCACCTCGCTACAATCTCCTTTCAGGTAGATGTAAAGAGTGATAAGGTCTTCTTCCCTCAGCCTCTTATATTCCAAGCTAAACAATCCCAGTTCCCTCAGCCGCTCCTCATAAGACTTGTGCTCCAGACCCCCCAACAGCTTTGTTGTTCTCCTCTGGACATGTTCCAGCAACACAATGTCTTTCTTGTAGTGAGAGGCCCAAAACTGAACACAGTATTCAGGGTGTGGCCTCACCAATGCCAAGTATAGGGGAAGGATGATTTCTCTGCTCCTGCTAGTCACACTATTTCTGATACAAGCCAGGATGCCGTTGGCCTTCTTGGCCACCTGGGCACTCTGCTGGCTTATATTCAACTGGCTGTCAACCAGCACCCCCAGGTCCCTCTCTGCCAAGCAGCTCTCCTCCCACTCCTCCCCAAGCCTATAGTGTTGCATGGGGTTGTTGTGACCCAAGTGAAGGACCCAGGACTTGGCCTTGTTGAACCAAGGCACATCAATCCAGCCTGTCAGGTCCCTCTGCACAGCCCTCCTCCCCTCGAGCAGATCAAGACTCCCGCCCAACTTGGTGTCATCTGCAAACTTACTGAGGGTACACTCAAACTCCTCGTCCAGATAATTCATAAAGATGTTAAACACAACTGGCCACAACACTGAGCCCTGGAGTACACCACTTGTGACTGGCCTTCAGCTGGATTTAGCTCCATTCATAACTCTTTGGGCCCAGCCATCCAGCTGAATGAACCAAGCAATTGTAACAGGAGGTGCCTATATTGAATGAAATTTGATCTATCCAGTCAACATATACTATAAAGATTTTAATGTAGAAAATGTTCCTAATTTTTAAAAGTCTTGGTTTCAAAGATAAAATAAATGGATATATATTTTAAAAAAACTAAACCACAGAGGGATGGAATAGCAACTGAAAATGAACTATTAAAAGTCTTCAGGGCCTTCAGAAGTTTCATAGGTGAGAAGAACCATGTGAGGACCACCTCCCCAAGGTGTGTGGGACCTGTTTTCTTCAGTATCATCAGAATCAGGACAGAAAGCTGGGAAATGACACAGTTGATGTATGCACATTGAATACCTGGTATTCTTGGCTTTACTTCCTCTGAAAGCACAAAAAGCAGCAGGATTTTACTCCCAGCATACTCATAGCTTTGAAAAATTCAAATCATGAATGCTATTTCACTGAATGTTGTCAGCTGTGCTATTTTAATGATCAAAATGCATTTTTCCTTGTCTACTGAAAAGCAGAAATCAGCTAAATTACATTTTTGGTTATCTGGTATGTGGCTTAGTGCTTAGATCAGTTCTGGAAGTAGCTTTCAAATGGTCAGATTCTAACCAGCTAAGCAGGCAAGCAGCTCCTGTTAAGTTAACATAATGTTCTCCTGCTACCAAAGAGTTACTTGACATACGATAGAATTGTTCAAGTTTCAGCTTACTAGGGATTAGTAAGATAGATACTATAGCTCCTAACCTATACAGAGACAGATCACTACGTATGAACCTAAGAATCTATATGATACTTTTAAATAACTGGTTGTGGCCACTGTAAAGAATCATTGAATCAATACCTCATGCTAAGATTTCTGTTCCTACAGAAAATATCTGACATTTTTGTGAGTGCTTATCCTTTTAATAGATTATTACAATGTGGTTTAAATGGCAAAAGATTTGGATACAGCCAACACTGGTTTAAGTCTAATGAGAAACATTATCTGGGAAAAAAACATTTTACAGATTCTCACTGTAGGCAGTTGGGCACATAGCCTCAAATATATATGAAAGTCTCAGTCCCATTGTGGACAATCTGGGCCATCTTGAAATAGTGATAATTTACCCAGAACAGCCCAAAACTTAAAAAAAAAAAAAGAAAAAAAATTTTAAAAATGGAGATTTCTATTGTGTGACTAGTAGTTGGTGATTTGTATTTGGTGACAAATAATCAAGAGCTATTGGTGACAATGGCATCTCTCTATATTGTTCTCCCTACAAAAGGGGAAAACATTGCTAGAAGAGGAGTAATATCATGGCTACAGAAGGTATACCTTATGTGAAGGCCTGCATGAAAGAAAGCACTCAAACCAACATGAAAAAGAGAAATAACTAGATAAGTCCCTATACCTTACTATCAGACCCTCAAAATAGAATGGTATTTTAACTGATACTAAGGTTACTTAACCTTGGTTTTAGGAGATCTCTAGAGATACTGGTATCAAACTCATGTATCCATTCTTCAGAAACGGCAACATGTCACTGCAGTATCTGAACACATGGTGCATATATTCTAACTCAAAACCCCCTCATTTGTATTTTAAAGTGTATATATGTTTATATATATACTTTATATGTATATATACCTTATATGTATTTATATGTAGGCTAAACTCCACTATTTCCACATCTATAATTTCCTAAACGATACAAGGTGTTTTTATCCATACCCGAATGTATGTACCTTACAGATGCACATGCTCCAGGAAGGCACATATTTTATAAATACACCATGCTGATGTTTTCCATGAAAGGAGATGAAGAGCCCCTGGAGCTAGCAAGGCTCCCTTCCCCTGTGGTTTTTCACAGTTTCCCTGTGGGACATTCCACACTGCCAAGTCCAACCTTTTTACTCATACTAAGGACACACAAGCTGGCCGCTCATTTGTGCCACTCATCTGATGCTCATTTGATGACCTGTGTTAGCAAGTATCAGTATTAGATACATGGCCTGTATCAGGAATAGTGTGACCAGCAGGACAAGGGAAGTCATCGTGCCCCTGTACTCGGTGCTGGTGAGGCCACACCTCGAATACTGTGTTCAGTTTTGGGCCCCTCACTACAAGAAGGATGTTGCATTGCTGGAGCATGTCCAGAGGAGAGCAACCAAGCTGGTGAGGGGTCTGGAGCACAAGTCATACGAGGAACGGCTGAGGGAACTGGGGTTGTTTAGTCTGGAGAAGAGGAGGCTGAGGGGAGACCTGATCGCCCTCTACAGCTACCTGAAAGGAGGCTGTAGTGAGGAGGGGGTCGGCCTCTTCTCTCTGGTAACAGATGATAGGACGAGGGGGAATGGTTTGAAGCTGCGCCAGGGCAGGTTTAGGTTAGATATTAGGAAAAACTTCTTCACTGAAAGGGTTGTCAGGCTCTGGAATGGGCTGCCCAGGGAGGTGGTAGAGTCCCCTTCCTTGGAGGTATTTAAAAGAAGGATAGATGAGGTGCTTAGGGATATGGTTTAGTGGTGGGATGGCAGGGTTAGGTTAAAGGTTGGACTCGATGATCTTAAAGGTCTTTTCCAACCAAAGCGATTCTATGATTCTATGATTCTATGATTCTATGATTATTTACTGTAGTCATTGGTAAGTACTCCTTAGAGGTATTCCTGCAACAAGCAATACAGGCTGGGGGATTGAAAGGGTTAAGAGCAGCCCTGCAGAGAAAGACTTGGGGGTCCTGGTGGATGAAAAGCTGGACATGAGCCGGCAATGTGTGCCTGCAGTCCAAAATGCCAACTGTATCCTGGGCTGCTTCAAAAGAAGCATGGCCAGCAGGTTAAGGGAGGTGATTCTGCCCCTCTACTCCGCTCTGGTGAGACCCCACCTGCAGTATTGCATCCAGCTCTGGGGTCCTCAGCACAGAAAAGATGTGGACCTGTTGGAGCAGGTCTGGAGGAGGGCCATGAAAATGATCAGAGGGATGAAACACCTGACCTGAGGACAGCCTGAGAGATTTGGGGTTGTTCAGCCTGGAGGAGAGAAGGCTGCGGGGAGACCTGATTGTGGCCTTTCAATACTTGAAGGGAGCTTATAAGAAAGATGCGGACAGACTTTTTAGCAGGGCCTGTTGTGATAGGAAAAGGGGTAATGGTTTTAAACTAAAAGAAGGTGGATTCAGACTAGATATAAGGAAGAAATTTTTCAAGATGAGGGTGGTGAGGCACTGGAACAGGTTGCCCAGAGAGGTGGTAGATGTCCCATCCCTGGAAACATTCAATGTCAGGTTGGACTGGGCTCTGAGCAACCTGACCTAATTGAAGATGTCCCTGCTCATTGCAGGGGGGGTTGGATTGGATGACCTTTAAGGGTCCCTTCCAACCCAAACTATTATATGATTCTATAATTTGACTCATACACAAAGCAAGTTTTCAAGGAAAAGTATTAAACACGTTTCACTATTGCCAATTTATACCTCAGTGTGGCAGTGAATAAAAAGAACTGTTAGGGACACCAGACTTCACCTGCACAGATTTTTTTTATCCGAAGCAGCTACTAAGAGATGTCAATCTCTCCCCCCCCCGCCCCTCGTCTCTCTATCTCCTCCTCTCCTTGTTCCCTTGTGTTTTTCATCAACTGCTTTGCCCAGTAGCTACTTCATAAATGCATGATTCTAAAAATTCTTTCTGACATCTGTTTCCAATTCATGTTTTTTCATGCCCTTTTCAATCTCCATATCCTATCATCAGTACAGTGGGCCCAATTCACCCCTGATGTAACTAATCTAGCCGCTGGCTCTAAGGATGGTTTTGGTCTTGTCTGTTCAGAGGGTTAATTTCTAAGCTATTTAAAATGACATTTCATCCTCTTAACTGTCATGTTCTGTAAGATGCATCTGTACCTCTGTAATTTCTGTTTACTCCCAGGACCACCTCTACTGCTTTTAAGAAACGTTACCTATTTCATGCTGCACTTCTTTTATTTGAAATCCGAGCAACGCTCTTAGATTTCCTGTGGTTATGATAGTCAGAAAAGTTCAAAAGAAAAACTTCCTGTTCAGCCACAAGGACTTCTAGACATTATATGAATAAAAAAAAAAAAGTAGCAACAAACACACAAAGATGTGGAACTAATGTGAATGTTCCCCACCCACTCCTTACATGTTTAATAGAAAAAACAACAAATGTTAAATATTTTGTCATCTCATGCCACATGGCCTTCAGGAAAGAAATCTTGTGAAGAAGTCACTTAGACATTACCTGTAAAACTAATCTAAAATGGGATGTCAGACAGTGGTGATGCAGTCAGAGTATTTTCTAGTTGGCCTTGCTGTTCTTGCACCTTTCTTCAACCCCTTCTTCTTCACTTCTACTCCGCCCTCCACTTTCCACTTCAGTAGGGTCCTTCTTTTCATTGCCTTTTAATCTTGCCTATCCATCCTTTCCAAAGCTCTCCCCTTTTCAGCCCTGCAATGTCATGACGTGACTTTGACAACAGTCATTTGACCAGTGTAATGTCTGTTTCTTCCACACTGTTTCTGTGCTGTAAATTAAGATTTGGACATTTGGAGGGGATACTAGGAGACAAATTCCTGTTGTTCTGTGCAGTACTTATTGCAATCAACCCCTCAACAAATATAAACCTCAGCAGTGTCCCAGGTCCAGACAGCTGATGCTTAATAACCTTTGACTGGTATTAAAGACACTCGTATCATAACCGCACAATAAAATATTATGTCTTAATAAGGACAAGAAATAACAGCATAAGCTAGCAGTTATTTGCTACAACATTGTTATGTACAGATATGCGCACACAGAAACATCTATAAATGTTTTTAAATTTTTCATGTTTGAAACAGTAGCAAGCTCTTCCACTCAAGTTGGAGCTTTGGCTTTTATAAATAATTAAAGCAGCATTCTAAAATGCTGTTCCAGGAAAGAAGTCTCATATTTTGAAACCTTGACCAGAGAGACATTTTTTCCTACTTTTTCTAATATTTTGTTAGCTACATTTAAATATTTGCTCGCTTATAAACACAGACATGCCATAATAGCTGGGGGAAAGAAAATACATTTAAAATTTCAGCACTATGCCAAAATACTTGCTACTGAACATGTTGAAAAAGCTTCTAATGTAAAATGAATGTGGCACCTGTACAGCCTGGGCAGCCAAAAAAACTCTCTGACAGTAAGCAAAAATGATGAAGAGTAGGCAAAAATTCTTATTTTTTGATAACTCAAGTCACTTTAAGCTGGTGGGTTCAGAAAGGCATGAATAAATAATGAGGAATGGCCAAAACGTTCTCAAAAGAAAAGAGGCCAAACAAACTTTTCACTGTTGTACATCACACAAAACAGATGGTAAGTGATAAACAAGTTAACTCAATAAATTGGATCCAAACCAAGAAACTAAGGAGTAAAGTGAACCACTAAATCCCATATGCTTGTGGCACAAGCTTCTCTGTTCACCCAATAGCTGTGTTTCTCGCCTTTTCAGTTCCTCCTTGAAAAATAGGGCAGGGAAAACGTGATTCTCATCATCCCTTCCCTGCACTATTCCTAATCATCCCTTTGCGTCTCACTGTTACTTGGTTTTAGCTGGATCTAAATTGACCCAGGAATAAATTTTCCAGGGCTCATTACTATAAGTTTTCAAAAAAAAAAAAAAAATAAAAAAAGACATGAGGAAGGCTATATTCACTATTAATCTCTCCGCCCACATTTAAGTCTACAATGGTTAGGTACACCAGCAATATAGTACTGTTTATAAACTTAGTTTGTACTGTAGTATCAGCTCCATCAAATAGCAACTGCACTTGGCTGCAACCAAAAATCATATTTTGTTTGCCTATATTCAGTGCAATTTGTGAGGTTCCTCTGCAGATGTAAAAAAACCCCAAAATACTTGCTTACCTCATGTATCACCTGGTGATGGTCAGTCAGCCCTGTGTTTAAAAATTTTAAAGCAAATTTGACCTCACATCCCTTATTTAGAAAAGGTAGAGGCAGCTCTAGTTTTGAAAAGCCTCTGCTATTGCAGCATAAATAAGAGATTATACAGTATATAATTTCATAATCAAGCCATACATATACTGAAAGTTTCCTGAAAAACTATTTCCTGCACTCTGTGTTCCTTCTACTTAGTCCTTTTAATATAAAACAAATTGAAAAGCATAACTATGTGAAATTAAAACATTAAGAAAAAGCTGCTTTGATTTTTTTCATGGGTAATGGACCCAGCAAAACCTGTTTCTCTGATAATCAGAAAATGGCTGTTAGTATTATGATTTTAATAATTTCTCCCTCATTCCTGATGGAAGCAGATAGGATTTACAAAACATCAGAAGTAATCTAGCAAAAATACTAAGCGAGGAATCTAGACTAACAGAATACTACATAATTTACATTTTGAGCATTATGAGTGCATATGAAATTTCACTCATGTTTCTACTTTGTATAATTTTTTTCTTAACTAACATTCAACTTATATTTATTGGAACAGACTCAGAAATGCTTCTTTACCTTAGATTCAGTGGTATTGAAAAAATAACATGTTATGTAGCAGTAGTAGCAGTGAAAGCTAGGCATAGGTCCCACTGTGGTGTGATGGGATGACCATGGCTGGCCGCCAGGTGCCTAACAAGCCGCTCCATTACTCCCCCTCCTCAAGTAGACAGGGAAAGAAAATATGATGAAAGGCTCATGGGTTGAGATAAGGACAGGGAGATCACTCAGAAATTACTCTCACAGGCAAAACTGACTCGACTTGGGGAAATTAATTTAATTTATTGCAAATCCAAATCAGAGTATGATAATTGGAAATAAGGACCAAATGTTATCACAGAGGTGCTACCAGCCTTGCTGACAGGCTCAGCTTTGGCCAGTAGCAGATCTGTCTTGCAGGCATCTGGAAATGACTCTGTCCAACATGGGGTCAGTTTTTGGCATGTTCTCACAGAAGCCACTCCTGCAGCACACTCCCCCTCACCTCCACCCCACCACTACTAAAGCCTTGACATGTAAACCAAATACATGTGGTTACTCAGCCTATCTAAACTTGGCAGCATTCCAGATTTCCTAGTCCAAGTCTGTGTACCAACCACGCCAAATCACTACCTGGCAAAAGCCAAGAGAGCAACAGTGGCCCTCCTCTGCCTCCTATTCCCATGCACCCGTTTCTATGCAATAAAAACATAGGATGCATAGGTCAAAGTTGACCATGTGTGGTCGTATCAACACAACTGGGGGACCATGATAAAGCTCTCTGCTTTGTATTTCAGACATTTAAAACTTCCACACATAGATCAAATTTTCCTTGAAAACACACCACACAAAACACAGCTGCTGAAAGCTCATGAAGTATTCACTTGAACACAATTTAAAAGATCCATTGCATGTCAGAGAGAGAAATAATTAATCTCCTGCATGTATGGTTAATGAGTGATAGCAAAACAAACTTCTTAAGAGTATATACAAATGCTTTTCTAATAGTTTTCCTGCATCAACCTGTGAATTCAGACTATAAGATCATCACTGATCTTGTTACATTAGCAGTCTTCTTTCTAGAAATCAATGAGTCAGCTGTAATTTATTTACAACCTTACTTCTTGTTCCCCTAGCCTTAAAAGAAGTGACTGAGCAGCATGTCTCTGTACAGCTGGAGATGAGTATCAGGAAAACGAAGAGGGAGGAAATGAACAATGCATGCAAAATGCATTAATACTAGAA